>JACGCM010001186.1:0-16202 GCA_014058105.1 Kingdonia uniflora | reverse complement strand
GGTGGAGAACCGGATAACTTCAATATGGGGTCCTAACCACTGTGGGAAAGTACGGAGTGCATATCGGTCTTGTTTCGGTTTCTGCAGGGATCGGTTTCGTGGAGCATTTTAGCTGATTTAACATAAGAACTCCCATCTAGGATGTGTTCCATGATAGCTGCAGCTTCATCTGTCCAGATGTGCTTCAATTTGTGCGTTAGATGATCCGTAAACTCGGGTTACCTTGCATGACCTCAGCAAAAATTCCCGAGATCACGACTGAAGTACGCGAGAATGTTTGCTTCAAACAGAACTATTGAAGCTAATCCAGACCCCACCGCAGTTCCATTGACAAAGCTAGACCTTCTTTAGGTTGTAACTCAAAAAAACCTGTCTCAATCCCGGCAAGACTAAAGGCCTCTTTGGCACACCGAGGGTTTCGCCATCGGGACCGTGGGCTTTGGAATTAGGTCGACCAGTTAGAAGCCCTGCAATATACGATAGAGGGACGAGATCACCTGATGCCGTGATCGTTCCCCTTAAAGGCAACAAGGGTGATGCTGTTATTGAGAAGCTTCGTTATTGCTTCTAGGATTTCGAACCTGATGCCTGAGTATCCTTGGAAAACGTGTTGATTCTAACAAGCATTGCTGCACTTGTTGCGGATTGAGGCAACGTATGTGAAGATTCTGTTCCGTTACCGAAGACTCCAGCATTCAAGAATCTATAAATGATAAAGATTACATAAAGTTTATTAGTAACTGTCATTTGTAATGAACCTAAAAGAAAATATTAATATTTCTTTGAGACATATAAAAGAAATTGTAAAATTTTAATATCAATGAAAAAGTTAACAACCATAATAAGATAAAAAAAAAAACAATAAATAGTTACCCCCACTAATGACTTTTATCTGAGATTTTAATACTATTGGTTCGGATTAGAAACATTTTCTTTGATTTAGACATATGTTAACCATTGGATTCATGTAGAGGGCAATTTCTAAATCACCTGAAATGTTTCTGATCAGTGATCACAAACTTGAGACGAGTTCACTCGTCCAAAATGCATAATCGGGTGAATATGACATGAAATCATAACTATGATTTACTAAAGTATGATAATTACCTGATGAGTTCGGTTTGAAGAGCTCCACTTTTTGGTTCTCCTATGTGAGGTGGCACCAAAACCAGTTGTAACACACATAACTATCAGTCCCCTTACTCATACTTTCCATAACCCAATCACTACTCGCCTTCACTCCTGCTCGTGCTGACTCCGCCAGCTCACCCGTCACAGATGACTTCTTTGAGTTAGCTATAGCTGCCACTTGAGCAATCGTTAACTCTCACCACCCAACTTGACGACCGGCTTACGGTAGTCCTCCACCATTCTCTTAACTTCATCTAAATGACTACCTTTTAACGACTCTGCTGCCTTTCCCCAGTTTAACGGGTCACTGCCCACTTCCATGCAGAAAGTATCTGGCTTAAACGAACCATTCGAGTTGGGCTTTGCATTGGTTTTAGCTGCCATTCTTTGATTAGAGAGAGAGAGGTTTAGTTGTGATTTACTTAGTATTGTTTTGTATTGAGAGAGAGAGAGAGGTTTAGTTGTGATATACTTAGTGTTGTGTTGTGTTGTTTTGGTTTGAGTTTAATAGAGGGGAAAGAGAGAGTTTGGGTACAGACCTGGTCAAGCTAGTTGGGTTGGTTGAATGATATTATTGACCGGGGATCATTCTTTATATCTAATAATACAGGATGAGATGGTTGGCACATGGTTTAGATCAATAAATAAACAAAACTGGTGGTTGGTGAGGAAATTGTAGCAGAACTTGAGTCATTACCCCCCAAAAAATCAATAATCTTAATTTTGATTAATAATTTAATTTCATCGTGGCACTCGGGTGATGCCCGTGAAATTTATCGCATGATCAAAGGCTACACAGATCGCCCCTCAGGTTAGCTAATCCTACCAGTGTCGGCCCTAAAGTGAACTCCAAAAATGGGTCCTCGGTATATATACTGCTCTTTGCTAAGTTTTTGTGGCCCTAAGCGACCGCTTACTCGGCTTATACCTAGGCCGGCATTGAATCCGTCAAGTATTGTTGATAGTGATACAATGATAATCACTTGGATATACAAGATTTTATGAAAACGATGAATTATCACAAAAACAAAGTATTAAAATTAATTGGTAAACCTTAGTTAAATACTATTGATTATGAGTGGACTTGCTGAAGTGTTGAACAAGTACGATGATAATAAGATCAAATATCAAATGACTTCTCATCAGTTAGCATTTATTTTATCTGGTCATGATCAATATCTGACTGAAAATACAAGTCTAATATGGTGAGCTTCCTAGCTTATTCTAGGCAAGCACTTCATCGCTTAGTCATCGGTTTGTTGGGTCGGATTCGGAAATTTCCGATACATTGGACTACAATATACGAATACCTTTTATCTACAGACAGGGTTTAGCTTCTGGGTGAACTTCTAGTGTTAAGAAAGTCCATGTTTTTTTTGTATTTCTTTTTTCAGAAACTACTGTACGAATCGTTGCATTTCGAATGGTTTATTTCTTTTCATTTTTGAAGAAGCCATTCCATTGGGGAAATCAGTTTTACATTTTGTATTTTCAAAGAACTGTTTGGCAATTTTTTGTTGTTATTTTTATTTTCATTTGCAGGAGATGCAATTCAGATTGATTGTCATTTTCCGTAAAACATATAGCATTTGCAATTTTTAGTTTGTTTTTTTTTCATTTCTAAGGCGACTTTGCCCTCCATAACAATTACTGCTACCCACGCAATGACACCTCCGAACATAGAATCTCCTAAATTGCAGTAAAAAAAGTGGCCGAAAGTTGTATCCGGGTAGGCATTTGGAAAATGCTATGGGTTGGCATTTTTTTTCTTCTTTTCTTTTCTTGGCTTTGTGAAATCCCATATCATTTGAAGTTGTGTTTTTTTTCCTTCCCTTTTTTCTCTCAATTTTAACATAGCAGTATCTTCTTGGTGTTTCTTGGTTTTTAATTTGATTGAATTGTCGTAGATTTTCATCGTGATACACTTAATGGGTGCAATGTGGCACTTTGAAAGACTCAGAAAGAGGTGTGTACGTCTGTGCGAGCAACCGTCATTTTCAATTGAAGTAACGGTACTCTGTTTTAGCGGTTTTCGATCTTTACGATTTGGAGCAAAACTACTAATTTTTTTAAAGAAAGAAAATAGTCTTGCCAGCAACTGTATTGTTAATGTTTACCCAAGTGATTCGTTAAGGCCTAAAATTTGCACCATTAATTGCATGGAATCCTGAGATGAAGACGTTCTCCTAAGCTCTGAAGGCATTGGAAGTGGTTCTAGATGTTGAAGGTGTTTCCCGTTAAACTTTGTCCTGTGACAAATTCTTTATAGACCTATTGTCCACTGCGTAAGATTCCAGCTTTGACAGATAAATCGCTCCTAGCGCGAAATCCTTGTCAAATAACTCCTAGTATGCATAGGCCTCTTCCTTGACTTCATTTTGTAATGTTTTGGAGATTAGTAAATGCTCTTAGTAAACAATGTCTAGTTCTTTGTGACTTTATTACTGTCCTAAGACGATAAAGACAATAATTTAAGAGTTACAGTAAAGTAGATAGTTGCGAAAGAAGTGCTCACAGCTGTACAGGCACACACTAGATTGAAGTAATGGTACTATGTTAAACATGTTGAGAATCGATCTGAATCTAACAATCAATCAATATAGTAAACACAATATGAGAGAAAGATAAAGTTTTATTATTGAAATGAAACCTGAGGTTGTAGATTACAATATTGAACCTTTTAAAGTTATATATCTCTCTCTCTCTCTCTCAAACTCTCCCCATAAAGCCTTAGACTATTCATTGACCTTAGGTCCGGTAGGGACACCCCAACCCAGTTCGGTTTCCCACTTGGGCTGGATTTACTCTTAACACTCCCCCTTGGGGTTTCTATGCCAGGACGACTTGCCTCGTTAAAACCTACGCCTAATAAAAACCCTCCCTGGGCAATAAGCTGTACAAGGAAATGGTACAATCTTATTCGTCTTCTGTAATTCATGAGTTTGGAAGGACTTTGGTGAAATGTGATGTGTTTTGTCGCCTTCGATAAAACCGCCTGTGACTTGAATGATGCAACCCGAGTTGTCTTCATAAGAGTCGTTAGTTTATCTTGGATAGATATGCCATAACTTCGTTTGATGTGATGTATCATGGAGCGCGACTATCATTCTTATCAGCTTCATGATGTGCAAGAATCTACGAGTGGTTCGAGATTTAGCAATCATCGTTTACTTCACTGATCTCCATGAAATTGCTATGTCTTCCTTAGTTTGTTCTTCACAGTTTGTCTCAAAGTAAGACTTACGAATACTATATGCTGCAGTGAATTGTAAAAGCTTGTCATTTTTTTTTACAGAAAAGGTCTTGAAAATTTTGGAATTAAGTTTTGTCTCTATAATACCTATTTTGCTACTAAGTTCTAAAATATATGAAGTAAAGCAAGATATCTAAGTTGATAGAATCATTGTTTATTACATATTCACAAAACTAATTTATAGAGATTCATTGAGGAGGAGTTACAGAAGTTACAGGAGTTAAAGGAAGTTACGAAAGAAGATTTATCTACAAGAATAACTACTAAGTAGTTAGCCAACGTGGCTTTATGTATTTGTAAGAGATTCACTACAACAAATGGGGAATTTGTTGCAAAAAATCAACTTTTACAACACCATTTGGCGTTGCTAAAGGTCATCCGTTTTAATTGAATTTTCAATTCGGAAATACATATAGCGACGCAATGTGTGTTGCAAAAGTGTTCTTAAGTGCTGCTATAGATTAATATTTGGGTTTGTTTGGCGGTAATTTGGTTATTCGCTAAATATTTTTAGCGGTTCAAGCCTTTCGTATTCCAACTTCTCTCCAAACTCCATCGTTGTTTCTCCTCCAACTCCAAACTCCATCTTTCTCCCACGTTGGTATTCCCTCCATCTCCAAACTCTCAATTCATCTGACTTTAGTGAGGTGAGATTATAGAAACTAGTATTGAAGCTTCACAACCCAATCAAAAAATAAGCTCCGTTTTTTTCCCCTGCTCTAGTTGAATTGGTAATCATTTGTTTGTTTTTTGTCTTGATTGATTGGTTTTGAGCTTTAAATTGGGATTTTTGGCGTTCTTTGCAGTGATTTGTGGAGCCAATTAGATCTGCTCGAATTGGGGTTATTTGCTGGATTTGGGGTTTTCTAATTGCCGCCCAAGTGGTGAGATCATGCTTTGGAGCAGCTCGGTGCCAACAAACGTTGTGTCGTTTAACCTTTGCTCTTTTATGTCTGACATGTTCAACAGTGGCAACATGCTCAACGGTGGCAGCCTTAGCATAAATTCCGTCATTACCCGTTTTCCAATGGTTTTGTATGGCGCTGTGAGTGATGACAGTTTTAGGAAGGTCTAGAAAATCTCTAATAAGAGCTTGATGCAGGGAACAAGAGTTTTCCAACTGTTAAAATCAGTGCCTTATGCATTATATTGTAATTAAGATAATACCTTAAAGTATGGCACTCTCTTTTAGATGCCTTGATTGTGCGTTTGTCCTTACCAAAACCTAGTGTCTTTGCTATTGCCAATAAGATCGATAACACACTGTTTAGCATGTTCTCCAGGCTGCAACTATTTCCTTCAGCTCCAAGAACAATCACTAGGGTCTTTAATTTCCCAAAAATCCTCACGCTTAAAAGATTTTCTCAATGCAAATGACAGTGTTTTCAACAGCTGCAACTCTCCAAGTATGTTTTATAACTGCCGCAGTGTTGCCAGATTCCAGCACTGAAGACTGTTCAAACCTAAGCCTCCTTCGTCATGTGGAAAGTGCACTTCACTCCAAGCTGCAGGATTAGCTCTTTCTATCTCATTCCCATGCCAAAGAAACTCAGCACACTTTCAATTTGTTTTTTCATATTTTGGAAGGTTTAAGAGATTAAGTCCAATAAATATCGATGCTATTGAGGACCAACGTTACCAATTGTTGTCTCCCTGCAAAAGATGAATTACTAGCTGATAAACATACCCTTCTTTTACGCTTCCAACTTCAACTAAATTCCCGTTCTTACTATGAACTTCCCATTTAGGTCCACTTGGATTCATCTTTATCCGGGATAGTGCAACGTAATCGAGGTGACGTTTGATTAATAGTAATGAGATTCTTCATTTCTCTAAGGAATGGTTCTCTATGAAATATAAGTCCAAACAGCAGAACCACTCCGACTTATCGTATAACTCTGCTGTACCATATAAAATCACAAAAGCATTGTAAAAGATCTTGGACCAAACAGTTCTCTATCAGACATTTTCCATATAACAATATACATGTCCATCTAGGCTTTCCATATAGCAACATTCATGTCGATCTCGTTTCTCTTAGTAAGAATGGTGAGATTGTACTAAGACTTAGTAATACCTGTTTCTATTCTTACAACCCTGAAGCCGGAAGTATTATCAAACTTGACATTGTTGGGCTTTATAGAAGTAGCTATGTTGAGGCACATCCATTCTCGGAGCCTTATTCTGCCCAAGTGAAAATGATGCATTTGCGAGAAGTGAGGGCAGAAGGAGAACAAAGGAGTAAGCGAACAGTTTCTGTTTTGCTCTGAAGGAACAATTCTTTATTGTGTCTCCCTTGCTTAATATTCTATTAAAGAGAGTGATTATGTTTCTTCCAGTCCTTGCTGTATGTTGTTTCTTGTTTAGAATTTGGAGAAAAATAGTGATTTTGTGACTGTATGTCCTTATTGTATGCCTTTTTTGTTAATGAAAGCAACAGTTCCACTTTATCAATTTTATCTATTTTTGTGAACTGTGAAAATATCTTTTGTATCCTGCAAAATATCTGATACAACCAGGGATAACTTATAAACATTTATACTCTATAGGCATATAATTACACTTTCCAATTGGGGAGTAGTATATTGTCCTTGCAATCCGGTCCATCAAGATTACCAATGTTATCATGATATTCCTGTAATTTCTATTGAATATGAGCAAAATATTTCATAATATGTAAATTTTCTCATATTTTTTCATATGTAAATGTGCATCAGTTTACTATAAGATGTTTTTATACAGGCTCTTAGGGTAAAAGACTCCATAATTGGTTCCTGAAAAGCAGTTAACTCTAGGGATCTTTGACAAAAAATAACATATTTATATCACGCCAAGCTAGGTACTTCACATTCCATAATCATAGTCTTTGCTTCTTGCTACTCTAGTCTAGTTGTTTTGTAGTTGTTCATTTTATATCAAAAGAATTAAATAGTTTTGACTGTAGGTACTCTATAACATGACATTGTATTTGATTTATAGAAGGTTGGTTAGTATATACACACACGGCTTGCATTCGATATGCTTTATTAATTTGGCAGTCTTGCTTGATCTATTCATTCATTATTTGCTTTATGTATTTACTTGTAGTATGTTAAGTAACTGATAAAAAAAAATCTTGTTGTTTTATGTATTTACTTGTGGTCACTCCATTCCTTACGGCTATCTGTTCTCAGATCCGAAACCGATGACACCGATTCAAATGTTTTAGATGAATTTCTTATGTTTGACTTAGAATGTCGTATGTAAAGTCCTTATATTCGGTAAGCTTCTCCGTCTCGATTGTGATTCCTATTGTATTGACATATGCTGTTCTGCAGTAGATTTTCATACTACATATTGGTCTATGTAAATTAATGCAAACGCTTTAGTTTTCATTTGATCTTGTCTAAATATTGCTTTTTCTTTTTTTTTTCCTTTTTTGATTTTAGTAATGAATGATCACATAGAGGAGTACAAGCATGATAATTTTTCCTTCTGATGTAGTAATGAGTGATCAGCATATGGATATTTTGAACCATGCTGATTCCGTGTTTGTTGATGTTTTGTACCTCGACTGAAACAGGTGAGGGCTTACCGGGTAGTGCTTCAAGAAGCCGTAGCCCTACCCTAGCCGAAGTAGGAGTCGTAGTCGAAGCAGAAGCAGAAGTGCGGGAAGAAAGAAGAGGTATATCTATATTTAACCTTTAGAGCATCTGGAATGATGTTATAGAAAATATAAATGCTCTCCAATGGTCTGCTAAATAACTCAAAGCTCTAAAGTTTAATATAAAAAATGAAGTTTTGGACCCATGCGAGAATTGCTGTCACGTACGTTTTTAGAGCCGGACATGGTTAAAATTACCTCTCGCACACTTTTCTGTAGAAAAAGATTAAGAGTGACATTGGTTGGCTGTTTTATCTTCCTTCGCAAAGCACCTTCCTTGTTCTTAATTATTGGAAGAGGCTTTTAGTCCCATTGGAGAAGCTTTTAGTCCCACTATTGCAGTATAGGTAGCTCTATGTTTATCATAATGGTTCTTTTTATACTTTTGTAGAAAGTCCGTGGAACGATCAGTGTCTAGATCACCATCGACAGTTAAACCTAAAGCCGCTTCGAGATCTAGGTCTGCATCGCCTGCTAAAATAGAAGGTATTTGTTGTAGAATAAATATTTCAATTCTGTAGTATTCTTGATTACTTCCCCCCCCCCCCCCCCCCCCCCCCCCCTTGTAATCTTGTTTATGAACTCTTCCTGATCTTCTGATTTTACTTCGAATTGCAGATTTAGATCAAAGTCGCCCTAATTCTGTCAGGTAAGGGTTCAGTTTGAAGAATCTGAATTTTGCTTATGGTATCTTTAATTACAATGTGATTTGTACTTTTCCCAGGCACACTTAGGGAGTGGCTGATCTTAGCACGACCCAAATCATATTCTGGTTCTTCTTTGTGTGGCTGTTGTAAATAGTTTCACAATTAGGACATGGTTTTCCATTCAACTTCATGCACTTTATCAATGTATTTTAAGGGATAAATTCAATGCCCAAGACTTGGTTATTCCACCTTATGGAGTGGTTTTTGGATTGTCTGCAGACATGGCACATTGTAGTTTATATATGTTATAAGCATATGGAGAAATTCAGGTCTTAAGACTTCATTTGTGTCTTTTGATTTTATTTCAGCTGTGCATACATGTTTCTTTTCCTTTTGCAACGCAAGAGGCGCTGCTAATGACAATATTTTGGCAACGCCAAAAGGCGCTGCTACCGACAATCTTTTGCAAAGCCAAAATGCGCTGCTACAGACAATCTTCCGCTGCAAAAGGGTTAAAATATTTTTGAAACATTTATTTTTAAAAATTCATTAGCGACGCCTGAAAATGTTTTAGCAGCGCCATATGCGTCGCAACTGTGTGGAAATCTGTTGCGACACCACTGATTCGTTGCAATTGATCTGTTGTGACCCACTTTTTTGCAGCAGCTTTGCAACGCTACTGTAGCGTCGCTACTGATCAATAACAACGTTGTTTGGCACTTTTAGCGACGCCATCAAAAAGTCCCATCTGTTGTAGTGATTGATCTTTATTATACCCCTGTAAGCGATGGATTTCTGACAAACCATGAGCTTGGACTTGAACAATTGGAAGCGAGCACTAGTGAGTCCTTTTGTAAAAACATCTGCAACTTGATCCACCGTACTAATATACCGGACAGTAAGCTCTTTAGCGACCACTTTTTCGCGAACAAAATGGAAGTCAACTTCGAGATGCTGGTACGTGCATGGAATATCGAATTTGAAGCAAGGGACATCGAACTAATATTATCACACCATATAGTCGGAGCATCCCTTAGAAATATTCGAAGATCGCGAAATAAAGAGCATAACCACGATAGTTCTGCAGTCGTTAGTGCCATTTGGCGATATTCGGTTTCCCTACTTGAACGTGATACGGTTGCTTGCTTCTTCGAACTCCAAGAAATTGGGCAAAAACCAAGATAAATACAATAGCCTCCCGTGGAGCGTCGATCAATCGTACTACCTGCGTAATCAGCATCTAAGTAAGCTTCTACTTTTAGGGGCCCGGGTCGGAAGAAAATTCCTTGATCAAATGTGCCTTTAATGTAACGAAGAATTCTTTTCACTGCCGTCCACTGAGTGGTGCGAGGAGCATGAAGAAATTGGTACACCTGATTAACGGCGAAGGCAATGTCTGGCCTTGTTAATGTAAGATATTGAAGTGCCCCGACTACACTTCGATAGATCGCGTGATCGGAAATAGGATCACCATCCAGTAGTTCCAATTTTTGGCCAGCAGCAACTGGAGAGGAATATGGCTTAGCCATCTCCATATTGGCTTTCTTTAGAAGATCAAGTGCATATTTACTTTGTGTAAGAGATATACCAGATTCTGAATAGTGAGCCTCGATCCCTAGGAAGTAATGCAATCGCCCGAGATCTTTAAGTGCAAATAGAGTACCGAGTTTATGAAGAAGATGTTGTAAAATGGAGACGTTGTTGCCGGTCACCAAAATATCATCAACATAGATGAGAAGAAATATCGAAACCGTCTTTATGATATGTAAAAAGAGAATAGTCCGCCTTCGAGCATGCAAAACTAATTTCTTCAAGAAAATCCGAGAACCGTTTAAACCATGCACGAGGCGCTTGCTTAACCATAGAGAGACTTGTGAAGTTTACATACGGAATTCGGAAAAGATGGGTCTTCAAATCCACGAGGTTGTTTCATGTAAACTTGCTCCGATAGTGTACCATGCAAAAACGCGTTTTGAACATCTAATTGTCGGATTGGCCATTTATGATGGACCGCCAATGCAATAAATGTCCGAATAGTAGTATGTTTAGCGACATGACTAAACATTTCGCAGTAATCCAAACCCTACTGTTGATGGAAGCCATTAGCGACAAGACGGGCTTTATATCGTTCAATAGTCCCATCGGCATTCTTCTTGATCTTAAATACCCATTTATTCGCCAATATATTCATCTTTGAAGTGGGTTGCACAAGAGGCCAAGTACCATTTCTTTGAAGAACATCAAACTCAGAACACATTGCAGCTCTCCAATCCACACTCTTATTGGCTTCGGTAAACGATGTTGGTTCATGTGGGTCATGAGAGAGATTGACAGTTAATGCGTACTTAGGATTAGGTTTCACTATCCCACATTTGGAGCGGGTAAGCATTGAATGAGTAAGTGTTTCCTGTGGCATAATATCAAGAGAAGTGCATCGGTGAGGAAAAGACATAGGCAATGGTGAGGGTAAGGCATGTGGAGGTACTGGAAGTGGAGATGGTAAATTGAGAATTGGTGGTATTGGTGCAATATTTGTAGCAGGAGAAGGTACAGTAGATGTAGCATTTATATGTGGCAGAGGAACAACTGTGGAGCACTCTTCCGTAGCATTTGTGACAATAGGTTGTTGCGAGGATGACTTAAATGGAAACTTAAGTTCATTAAAAACGACATGACGAGATAGAAATACTCGGCCGGTGGTTGGATCGAAACATCTATAACCTTGATTATTGAGGGAATAACCTAAGAAGACACATTCCTTAGAACGAAATTCGAGTTTATTGTGATTATAGGGACGTAAATAAGGAAAACATGCACATCCAAAAACACGAAGACATGAATATTGAGGGGTGCGATAAAACAATTTTTCATAAGGAGATATATTTTGAATTATTTTAGTAGGTAATCGATTAATGAGATATATAGAGGCATTGAAAGCTTCGACCCAAAATTTTGTTTCTAAACCTGATTGAGTAAGAAGAATAAGTCCCATATTAACAATATGACGATGTTTGCGTTCCGCTACACCATTTTGCTCGGGTGTGTGCGGACACGAGAGACGGTGTAAAATACTTTGTTCGAAAAGATAAGATTTGAATTGATTACTAAGATATTCACCGCCTCCATCGGTTTGAAAAGAATTGATGCACGCGGAAAACATATTTTCAACAAGAGTTTTGAATTTGACAAAATTATCGAACACTTCGCTTTTGAAGCGCATAGGGTACAACCATGTGTATTTGGAAAAATCATCAATAAAAAGTACATAATATTTAGAACCTTTATTTGAAATTGTAGGAGAAGTCCAAACATCCGAATAAGCTCTAAAGGAGAAGACGAAATTGAAGAAGATAAAGAAAATGGTAATTTCGTACTCTTTTCTAAGGGACATAAATCACAGAAATCAATTTTATTGAATGAACTACGACATGGAAGTAACTTATTTAATGTTAAATGCTTGAGAACTTGAGAAGACGGATGTCCTAATCTTTGATGCCATAGGGATGGAGTCACTTGTTCTCAAAGAAATGCAACAGGAGACGATACTTTGTTTGAATGACGATGACGAAGATGGAGCGGATATAACCCATTTTTACTCTTGCCTTGGAAAAGCGTCCACCCCGAGTTGATGTCCTTTATACAAAAACCATGAGGAGAAAATACAAACAAATAATTATTATCACGAGTAAATTTGTTTACGGATAAAAGATTGGCAGAAACATTAGGGCAACGTAATATATTTCGAAGGTAAAGAGGGGATGAATTATGATAAAATGTAGATGATCCAATATGGGATATAGGCAAACCTGACCCATTTCCAACTGCAACTTTGTCATTTCCATGATATTCCTAATGTATTGAGAGATTAGCAAGGTCGGACATTACATGAGTAGATGCCCCACTATCAGTGTACCATGGTTGAACCTCCGAATTTGAAGTAGATGAGGCAATCATGACTTGAAGTTTTTTTGTAGGAACACACCTTTCGTAAGCAAGGTTAAAGTGATTGTAACAATTAATACCTGCATGACCCATACGACCACAAATATCACATTTTGGACGATTAGAACCATTAGTATTAAAAGGGCCTGATGAAGTGTTGGTGGCACCAGGTGAGGACATGGTTTGACTAATAGAGAATGGTGGTTTTTGGGTATGACGACCACCCATATAATGTGTCTGGAAGACATTTTTGCCACTTCCACGACCATTGGAACGATTGGTGAAGAGAACCGCATCGGTTGGTTCAACAGGAAGCAACTCGTGGTGACATAGTTCGACACTAAGAAGGAGACCGGTAAGATCATCCATGTCGATGTAAGATTCTTTAGCCTGAACCGAATTAACAGTGGCTTCGAAGGCTGGACCAACACCGTTAAGAATTATAGTGACGATATCATCATCTTCGACGGGTTTTCCAGCAAGTGCAAGATTGTCCGCAATGTTGTTCATCTTGTCAAGATAATCCGAAATTGAGAGATTGCCTCGTTTCGTTGAGTGAAGTTGATTTTTGAGTTTCATAATACGAGAACGAGATTGAGAAACATATCTCTTCTCAAGCAAAACTCAAACATCACGAGATGTTTTGCACCGAGCAACGGTAGAAAGAACGGTAGGAGTCAAAGTGGCATTAACCCAACTTAACAAAGATTGGTCAAGTTGCTGCCACTGGACATACTCTGGATTCGTCGCAGATGTTTCATCTTCGGATATGATGAATTGAATTGGGCATTGTTTTGTTCCATCGACAAAACTAAGAAGATTTTGGCCTTTTAAAAATGGTAAAAACTGAGCAAGCCAAAGGTTATAGTTGGTACGATCAAGTTTGATCGAAACCAAGTGAAAGACATTCCAATGAGGTTGATTCGAAGACGACATGGTGTTGTTTGAGAGAGGAAAAAAAAAATGTTAGAGTCGCAAGACAATAGGCTCTGGATGCCATAAAGCAAGATATCTAAGTTGATAGAATCATTGTTTATTACATATTCACAAAACTAATTTATAGAGATACATCGAGGAGTTAGAGAAGTTACAGGAGTTTGAGAAAGTTACAAAAGAAGATTTATCTACAAGAATTACTACTAAGTAAGTAGTTAGCCAACGTGGCTTTATGTATTTGTAAGAGATTGCTTGTCACGCCCCCAAAATTGGCTTCTTAATAAACTATTAAGAACGCGAATTCTGAGGTGTAACGTGGGGCATCTTAAAGATGAACCCCCAAAAGACGTACTACAATTTAAAACAAATCGTAAATACATCTACAATACTAAGAAACTACGCAGCGGAAGAAAATCTAAAAGAGATAGAAATGATAAATATTACCACAAGGATAGCAAGAATTCCAAAAGATGCAAGTCTAGCTTGCTCCCACTACTAGTATCGTTACCACAATAATTCACATGAAAAAATATATATGCGCAAGGCGTCAGCAAGCAACGCCCAACAAATACAAATATCCAAGGTCATAAGACATGATAGACCAAGATAAACACAGAAAAGAGACATGAAGATTCCAAGGGAATTATAGGAGAAGATCAACCAAGCTACGAGTTCTAAAGAAGACGGTCTAAGTAAAACTAATATCCTATATATATATAAATGATGCAATGCTTTGAGGAAATAAGGTTCAATTATTAATGTTACTTTTAAGCGTCGGCGCCAACCGGTATTATAAATAATTCTAGAGTATTATTAAGTGTGGGGGATAACTAACAGACGATGTACACAGGGTCACTTTTAATTCAGTGGGACCACACTCTCACACCCTTCTATCCTCAACAGAAGCGTATCCTTTATTGGCGAGCCAGGGATTGGCGAATTCCTTTTTAGTGAGCCAAGAATTAGCGGGTAATACACCTGATCAGGGTGTTCAAGGAATTTCAACCTACAGGTCTAAAGCCTATTTTATTTTCACTTTTAGGGATCTATGCCCACGGGGAGTATTCACAAAGAATAACAAAACCGATATGTAACTGGGGAAGTAATTTAGGGACTTGCAACCTGGGAAAACTGATAAACAGTTACCTCATATTTGGTTTAGGGACTCGAACCCAAGGACCCAGACAACATAGCCCTACTATGTACATGACTCTAAGTTATCCTATGCATGAATGAAAGGAAGAAGTTTAAATCCTATAAGAATCAAATGATCTGTCTGCCCCTGCCTAATAAACATCTGGGACTATATCAAAAGGAAATTCTAAGCATCAAAGTGAATCTAAGTCGCGTGCTACTGAATCATAGAAAATCTAAGTTAGGATCAACTATCACAAAAGACATACCGAAGAATCATCTAAGTTGTTCTAGAATCACAAACTTGTCCAAATGTCCATTTGAGATAAAGAACTCTCTTACTCAACTCGTGCCTTAGAATACCAATCTTACAATGAGTACTATGTACAACACTAGGCCGCCTTGTCCATAATAGACATAATCGATGTCTCGAGAATTCTCATTATTACTAATGTAATATCTAGCAAGAAAATACCTAGAGAACTACTCCCGTAGACCATATAAGGTACTTGTATGCTTCACAACTCATGTCATTCGCCATAACATGTAATCAATATATATATGAAAGATTGCCTCAAACCAAACAAGTATCGATAAGCTACTTACTGAACTATACTATCTTAAGGTAAAGTTTAGTCCAAACACTCCATCCCATATAATTTAAGAATAATATCAACTATACCAAAGTGTGTCCAGATCACTCTAAGAGTAGATTACTTTATGAATTTCTATAAGATAACCAACCCTCGATATAAACACTTGATAAGAACACCATATACATACATCTTTCTAAGC
The DNA here is from genome assembly GCA_014058105.1 of Kingdonia uniflora. Lineage (NCBI taxonomy): Eukaryota > Viridiplantae > Streptophyta > Magnoliopsida > Ranunculales > Circaeasteraceae > Kingdonia > Kingdonia uniflora. The sequence continues at coordinate 721 of JACGCM010001186.1, read as the reverse complement.
AATTACGCCTTCATGAGTTAATCTAAGGGTAAGCCTAATCAGGTTGAATACAAATGAATCAAGAATATGCGATGTCCAATGAATGACCTAAAACAGAACAAATCAAGATTATCACAAATACCAACTTCCCATAATATCTAGTTTGTCTACCTAGAATACAATCTGAAGTAGTTTCTTTATACTTTCAATGCCCAAGTGATTCTCTAACCAAAATTACCATCAGACTATAAGAATATTAGGATATTAACCTATTAAGATCCAAAGCCTAACTCATAAAGATCAACAGTTGTATACCTAAATAAACATGATGAAATAAACCACTAGGGGATACATGACTGCATACACAATACTGAGATGTCTAATGTAAATTGATGCGACGATAAAAACAACAACTAAGAGGGCAATAAACCAATGACAGATTAATATATAGAACATGCTTTGTACAGTGAAGATTAAAACATACAAGAATACTATGATTTACTTGTATCATATCAATGCAAATGATCTCAGATAAATTCACTTGCCTGATATCGATCGGGAGAAGGAAGATGAAGGATAAACAACCTAATGAACTCACACATCTGATCTCCAATATCACCACCACTCGCTACACAAAATGTACCGAATACACACAAGTTCTACTAAGCATCTCCGAGTCCTGAGGTATATCTCTTAGCTAAAGTCACAAGAGTAATTTGAGCCGCATAAGATATAACCGGTG
>JACGCM010000772.1:600000-1005443 GCA_014058105.1 Kingdonia uniflora | reverse complement strand
ACTTCTATAATTTATCTAACAAAACTGATTTCATTTATCTCACAACATTAAAAATGATCTAACACATATGCAAGGGCCGTAAAAGATAAAACGGGACCTATCCCCCTATTTTTGCTCTTCAAGACGTGAGTAGACTACTCTTTTCCTCTCGACTCTTTTATTCGCTACTTGCACATCTATAGGAGTTGTACGGTTCCACCACCTCCTACTGGCATTGTTTACAAACCGCGAATCAGGTATCATACTCTCGACCTCCTCCTCATCCTCTTTCTATGACAATTTCCTCCGCCTAGGATTGGGTTTTTTCACCCACATTTCCCCCTCATCTTTGGTGCCCACCTATTTTCAGCCTTAGCCTTCTCCACACAAAATCTTTCCTACATTCCATTACGAACTTCCTAAATGCCATCCTCTACCCTTGCCAATTCTCCCTCCATAAAAAGCAATGGCACTGTCCAATAGACTGCTCAGTGTTGTTCCGCTCGCGCAGCTACTTTTGCTCGTGACGGATACCTGTACTTCTCAATTGATAGTATACTTTGATGCAGTCCGGTCCGCTTTCTTTTTTTGACAATATACCTAAAGCTCTCATATCACTTCTACCTTCTTCAGAACAGTCCCCACGCTTTTGACAATCTCGTCGCTGAGGACATTTTTTTTCATCAACATTGTATCACTAGGCTTTTGACAATCTCTGTTCTTATCCTGACAAATATAATTTTCATGAGACCTCTATCCTACTAAGCCACCCCTCAGATAAAGGTTCTACATGCACCCATACAACAGGATCACCACGTCGAGCGAACCACTTTCTCCCCTCTAAACCTCGGACCGATTACATCTTCTGCGCTAAAAACAATAACTCAAGCATGTTCTGGAACTACACATTTTCCTTCCAAAGCTCTACACATAGTTTCTTTTAAACCACGTTACTAATCACTTCACACCTTTGAAATACATGTCAGAGCTATCAACATACTCTGACACCTATCCTTATCACTCGGGTAATGAAAATAGGTTAACTCTTTGGGTTTTCCGAACGATAACCCCCCTATTCCTCCTTCCTTTCCTACACTCATCCTCTCATTTTTTAAATCTTAGTTATATCTACATTGGAGGTCATATAACCCCCCCCTCCGCTCCCCATCCGAAACGCCCAAAAGCCCCCCCCGATCACCCCTTATCTCCCCCCCACCTACAAGCTCCCTTTTAAAAGTTTTTTTCTCTGAATTCAGAACTTAAATTGCCTTTCTCCCCTTATTTAGAGTCTATTAAGTAAACCTGTTGATACGAGCCACGTGCGTCCCTCCTTCTACTACTCACGACCTCCCTAGTTCGGAGTTAGTTTTTTTCTCATCGCTCTAATATCCTACACAGATTTATAAACATATTGTTATCAACGAACATTCAAAAAACGAGCACATTTCATAGCATCAAACAAACTAATTAACTAGTGTCGATTAGCGAGTCAATAACATACCAAATCAACACACTACAAAAATAAGAACCAGTACCACAGCGTTAGAAATTTCCTTGTTTTTTCTACCTCAGATGTAAACGCCTAACTGTCTGCCAAGAGAGTAAGAGAAACTGTTTTTATGTATGTTTTAAAGAGGATCCCATCATTTACTCAGTCGTTTTGTATTGGGCTCTGTACTGTCCTGTTGGAAGGTTTCTACACTACGCTCTCCCTTTAGAGATGCAGCAGCATCATCAGCTATTCTTCCGCGCAACCTCCGAAGGAAAAGGAACTATTTCATTATATCTACCACTCTGACCAGCTCCATATCACTGACTCAATCCAAAATTATAGTAGATTGGACCAAGTAATTAATCTCTTTCCACTAAAGTTGCTGCACCTGATTTCAACATAAGGCGTCTGCTGCGCCAACTCTTACCTCTCTTATCACCAATAAAAAAAAACAAAGAAAAAAGGAAAACAAAACAAAAAAAAATAAAGAAAAAAAAAAACAAAAACAAAAACCAAATAAAAAAAACGCGCGGACAAAAACAAAAAAGAAAAAAACGAATGACTACAAACATAAAAACTAACTTGTTCTACAGCTGTTGTCCCATTCCTCACCTCTCTTCTTCTTTCTCTCACTTTAAGCTCCGCTTCACCTTCTTCCACGAGTTCATTGAGCTCCCTCCAACTTTACAGTCAAATCTCTAACTTCTGGCTCCTCGTGTCCCAGCCACTTGGTTACCCCCTTTAGCAGCATGAGAGCTGCCAGTACAAAATTACAGAACGAAAAAATTCAGCATAATATTTCAGACTGAATACAATGACAATTATAAGAGTCCATAGAACTACCACAAAGGATTCTCGTGATACTTATCCTCGAGTTGCTTTGGACTTGTCCCCATGCAGACCATATTTTTAGTTCAAGCTATTATTTCATCTTAACAAGACATGAGGATTGAGTTCTAAACTACACGTCTCCTCATGACCGTTTTCCCTCTTATTTGAGCTCTTACATCACCTCAACAGGAGCAGCTAACACCGTTCCATCTCTCCTCCCTATCGCCAGAAATAGTCTTTGCAGCTCTTTTCTGTGGCAACCACACCAGTAAAATTACTCTACTGGCCAGCTCCCCGACCTCCGTCTAGTTTCTATTTTGTGGTATGAGGTACAATCGGTGGAAGACTAAAGACATCCTCACAGTCAAAGCTTTCCCCCTCAACCATAGCTCATTTCTCCTTAAACTGTTAGACTTTGGTACAGCAGAGTTACCCTTTTTCTCAATGGATACCGGGCTCCTCCAGCAATTGATTTAGCTCGACCGGATCCCAGCAAACATTCGCTCCAACTGGTCTTATCAGGAGCGGATGAAGGATTGGTTCCTTCCAAACAAAGAACAACCACATTAATTTACAGTTCGAAGACATGTTATGGTTATTCGAGGATTGGTCCCGCGTTACTTACTCGGGTTTTATAATACTTATGGTTCATTCAGCGCTGGCTCATCTGGACCTCATCAATTCAACACCATCTATACCCCCACACCAGGTTGGTGTTCCATGGTCCTGCCCGCAGACCAAAATAAAAAAAATGTCCTAGATGAGTCCATAGATCAACCGAATCCCAACCTCTAAGGTCCTCCATTCGAATGTCCCCTCATCACTCTTCTGCTGACTTTGTGCTGTAGTAATCGGTCTCTGATTGGTAACACTGCATTATAGCCTCACACTAAGTTTGGCCCCCATAAACTCTAACTCACCAACCTCTTCTGCCAACTCAACTGTGAATCTGCAAGGTCTACCATACAAGCCTCAATAGGTGCCATACCCTGCTCAAACCGAAAGCTGTTGTTGTATGCACAACTTCTCCCAAGGCACGTAAGTTCGTCCCCAGCTACCCGTGAAGTTAAAAACACAGCTCGAAGCATATCCTAGATCTGGTTTAACTCTGCTCATCCCGTCTGAACCTCGTTATGTGGGTGGAAACGCTGTACTAAATCCAATCTGGTATCCTGGTTCGCGTGAAAGTTCTTCCAGAAATCGCGGTAAATTTGGGCATCTGATCTGACACTATAGACACTGGGAATCCCAGCCTAAACGCACTAGCTCTCTCACATATAGTCTGCTCAGCATTAGCTTCACCGTCTGGCAACCGTATCAAAATGTACCCGATATCGTCAATCGTCTCACAATCACCAAATAGAATGTGGTTTTCCCTTAGTCCACGGTAAACCCGAAAATGAACTTCCATCCGTCACGTGCTCCCATTCCACTCGACATAATAGGTACAGGTTTACGCTATCCTGCCAGTTTTTTGATTCCCTACCTTTCACCTGCTGACATGTCAACATTTGGACCACCTTAGCCTCTCACCACTTCATGTTATCCCACAATAGTGCCTCTAGTGCCTCTTCATGTCTGGTACATCTTCGTCCTGCCTGTTTGAATAGTATATCCCTTGAGCTGTGAGCTTCACTCAAAATCTCACCCCTCAGTCCTCTAAATCGGCATGCATACATCTTGCCCCTATACCTGATACTCTATTTGAGCTACTTGCCCATCAGGTCCCCTGCTTGTCTCTTAAGTCCATGCTTGTAATCTAGCATCCCTTCCTGCCTGCGCCTAAAAATCGGTAGAAATCAATGCAGCGACTCATGAACTCTCAGATGTGTAATAAACTCCTGTACTCCGTGAACGCAACTAACCCGAATCTTCCCATCGCAAAGCCTCCAACCATCATGAATCATCAGACGTGCCGAAATCCCCTAGGCAAACGGACTCAAAAGCGTTATAGCAACCACATCTCGCTTCCCTGGGTTATATTCCAGTCACATCATAATCCTTCAGGAATTCAATCCCTCTCGCTGCCCATATTCAGCTCTTTTCCGCGAAAAGAGGTACCGTACATCTTTGTATTATAAAAGAGCTCCGAACCGTCTCTCCGTAAAGATATGAACCAAATCTTCAATGCAAGCCCATAGCTCTACTCGAGTTCATGAGTAGATAGTTTGCTCTCATGCACCTTAAATTGTCCCTCGCAGCATAAGCCCCACTTTCCTTCCTGTATCAGAATGGAACCAAGTCCACTGATCGAAGCGTCGTTGAACCATTTACTTCTTCTGCCCACCTTGACCGGAACAATAAGAACAGGTGTTGTAGTCAATCATTTCTTTAAACTCTGGCGAAGGCTGATCACCTCTGTCTCCCAAATAAATCTAACATCCTTCTACTCCAAGCGTGTTAAAGGTGCTGTTAGATCTGTGAAAAAGTCCTCGATGAATCTGCGGTAATACCGGCTAAATCCTGAAACGCTTGAAGCTCTCTGTACCTTCCGTCGCTGAAACCCAATCTGCAACGGCCTCAACTTTAGAAGGATACACTACAATTCCATTCTTGGATACAAATGCCCTAGGATTGTCACCTTTTTTCTGCCAAAGGCAACACTTCTCGATTTTTGCAAATAACGTTTTCTCCTCAAAGTTTGCAATGCACTCCAAAATATTCCTTCATGGTTTTATCCTTGGTCTTGAGTAAATACAATGTCGTCCCAGACCACAATCTGAACACAATCATGAACCGGTCTAGAAAGGGACATAATACTTGGTTCATCAAATCCATAAAAGCGGCGGGCGCGTTTTGTCAAACCAAACGGCATAACCTGAAACCATAATGCCCGAAACGAGTTCGAAATGCTATCTTCGAAAGATCCTCCTCCTTAATCCTCAGTTGATGGTTAAACTGATCAAGATCATCTTCGAAATAACAGCGCTCCCCAAAGCGGTCAAATACAAGTCCTCGATCCTAGGCAAGGATCTTTGTTCTTGATCGTGACTTTGTTCAACTCGCGGTAATAAATACACAAGAACATAGCCCGTCCTTCTTCTTTGCAAACAATACCGGAGTCCCCATGGTAAAGTACTCGGTCTGATAAACTTCTGCTCCATCAACTCAGAAATCTAATCATATACCTCTTTCAGCTCAACAGGTGCCATACGATACGGAGCCTTAAATCAGAGCTGTACCAGGTAAAAGATCTATACTTAAATCAATCTACCTCGTCGGCAGCAAACCGGGAATCTTCTAAATTAATCGGAAAAGTCACACACCACCGGAATAGAATCAACATCAACACCCGAGGATTCTAACTCTAAGAATGCCAACAAACCATATCCTGATCGCGCTGGTTCAGAACTAACAAACGAACCGCTTCTCACCGAGAATACTAAAGGCTTCTTCTCAAAACAATCCAAAGTAACTTGATGCGTTGACGACCAATCCATACCCAGGATAACGTCAAACTCATGCATTTGAAGCACAACAGTCTACAGAAAGAACACGACTATCGGGCAATCCTCTACAAATACAGGAGATTAGAATTCGAAGAATCTAGAGAGTACCCACAAAAATCACATCATGCAATAAGGAAGACTCAAAACCAATAATGGAGAGAATGCATATGATATGAATGAATGAGATGCACCAGAATTGAAAAGTATACGAGCGAAAGAATAAGAAATATGAAGCGTACCTTCCACTATAGGTGGAGTGGTGTAGGCACCTCACCTCCCCACTGCGTACATCCTGCCCTGCCCTCGGCCCTTACCCTGGCCCTACTGCTGACTCGGCTTTTGGCGTCTATGTCCACCCTGAGGGCCTGGAATCATCTGTCTACTCTACGGACCCTGAAACTGTTGTAACTGGTTTGGACAACTATTCTTGACATGCCCCATCTCCCCGCAGTTCCAACACGTACCCAAAAGCAAGTTGTCCCTCCTCTAACTCTAGCCGAGGGCCCTCAGTAACGCCCAACTTCTGCCTCTTCGGACCCCAGCTCTTATACTGTGTCTGAACTGCCTTGCCCTTATCGGCCCTCTGATCTTGCCTCATTTGGTTCTTCAAGTCCCTGGAATTACGATCCTCTACATCATTTAGTTCTATAGCCAAGGCTTTAGACAAACCTCTCTGTACGAACTAGCTCCCGAAGCGATAAAAATTTCTGACAATACAGACGAAGACCCTTCAAATTTTCATCTTACGCTCTCCTCATCCTGAACGATAAACGGAACGTATCGAGAAAGCTCATTGAATTGCTGATCGTACCCCACAATATTCATGTCGCCTTCTCAAGCATATAAAACTCTGATATGTAAGCGTCCTTATAACTCTACGGGGAATACTGCTCAAAAAGCCGCTCCTGAAAGGAAGCCCAAGGTACTGATGTTTTCTACTAGGGTTCTCATGGCAGTATCCACCAATGATCTGCCTCACCTACAACAGATAGGTAGCAAGTATCCACCCCTCTGATCCTTGGGGAACTTTATAGCGCTCAAAGTCTCTCTATAGAGCTTGAACCAAGTTTTCTGCCTCTGATGGAGCCGTCATCCAGAAAAGTCAGATGCTTGTACTTCTGGAGCTGCTCGAGGTACTGTACTCTCTAACTGTTGGCTCCTGGCCTGCTGGAAATGAGTTGTGAAACTCTCCATGAACTGTTTCATCTCCGCTGAAATGCTAGGAACAGCTAGGTAGGCAAAATGATAGGTTGCTCTGGGACTACTAAAGCTGGAGGAACGCCCTGGTCAATCAAGACAGACCCTAAACTCTCCTGATTGATAGCTGGCTCATCGGCAAGAGCACCGCTGCGTAACCCTCTACGGCCATGGCCCACTGCATGGCCTCTACTTTTGCCACCTCTAGCCATCTACACAACAGAAACACAACTCAGGAAAGGAGGAAAGATGACAAAATAGATAAAATCGGAAGGGATCGATCCTAACTCCATCTAGAAAAATTACTCATCATATGATTGCTAGACCAGAGATAGGGATTAACCTACAACTCTGATACCAAGTCTGTCACGCCCCAAAATCCAATAATCAGAATAATGATTAAAATATGGATAACTGGGTGTGTAGGTCAGGGAATCTAACCGATTCGCCCCACAAATAACCGAGCCATAGACAAGTTCAGGCTCAGTCATTCACAATAGCAATATCATCAGAGTAGAAGAGAAATACAGCAGAAGTAAAAGATATATATACATATATGGAAATGTAAATACAATGTCTCTAAATACTACACAGCGACAAAAGCTGGAATCATACATGAGTACAACAACAATAACGGATCTGCAGTAACCCAAAACTAGATTTAACAGCTGAGCTCTCAGCCAACAGCAACTACTCCGCCTCTGAAAGGGGGGCAAAGCGAGAGTGAGCAAAACTACGGCTCACTAATGCCCAATAAGGCTAAGCAACATACTAATATAGCAAGTGCAGAGAAGAGAGAGATGAATGAGATAAAGAATGCTCTAAAGTGCAGTAATATAAAGAACCTGCGGAGAAAAGGGGAAAGAAAATAGGAATGAGATTAGGAGTAGGAATATAATATGTGCGATAATGTGATGGTGTGATGATGATATGATATGATGATGATGTACTATGATGACTAGGATTATCCCAAATATTAGATGATACACTAAGTCCTAATGTTGAATGATTAATGTTTAAAAGGACTAGACCTTATAGTTAAAAACGTTGGGTTGATCAACCGCTAATACATAATAACCCTAAGGAGAATCTCAGTTAGATATAATGGGTATGATTGGGTTACCAGCTCGACCACGCTGAAGGATTTATCACTTGATCAAAGTGTTCTGGGCTTTTTAACCCACGGAGCCAACGTCTGAACTTTATTTTACTTATTCCAAGGAATTTCAACCTCAAGGATAAGACTGGGACCAAAGGAAACTGTCTCATACCATCCCGTACTTCGGATAGGTACTAGATATGATAGTGTCCAGCCAGCACTTCACCTATTATTTTAACCCAATATAGGAATGCTAGGTCCTATCGAGGGTCAGACGAGTGGAGCTTTGTTATGTATCCGATCTCGTTAAGTTAAAAGATATCAATAACTCATTTGCAAACAAACCCAAGGTTCAAACAATACAGCTGTCAACCCGGCCAACACAAACATAGGATAGCCACCCTACCTCAGAGAATGGTAAACAATCCTAATACAACGGCCACCTCATGACCTACACACCCAGGATAACCATCTGCCTTAGAGAATGGTAACAATCCTAACACAGGTACAAAAGTGACTAAATCAACCAGTCATAACATCCAATAACATCTGTCTCAAAGGACTGGAATACAACCACCAAGGGCAACCCAAGAAAATAAGCCACAATGCATAACTTCCTAACAGAGAAAAGGGAAATCACACCCTATATGCCTAATCATAGGAAACAACAACTACGACAGATGAAACAATAAGGTTTAAAATCAATCACAAACACCTCAATGCGACATGCATGCTCTAACCAACGCAAGTTAAACTAGTACACTTGCCCGATAAGCGGCTCGAATCCCGCAGAACAAACTCGAAACTCCAACAATCGCAACTCAACCAATAATCGGAACAATCAGCCTCAACGCTACCGGCAACAATCACCCCAACTCAGCAACCCAACACCTGCAACCAAGCACACCGCAATTCGTGAAACCCCAAATCAAGCCACAATCACAAAACCCTAGAATTACGAATCACAACTCAGTGAGGAAAGAGGGGAAACACTCACCAAAGGAAAAGGCGAAGAATCCGCCCAACAACGATCGCCAAACTCTGAGGATTGAGCAAGGATAAGTGAGGAAGAGGGTGAGTGGAGAGTGAAGGAGAAAGAATTGAGAGTGAGATGAAGATAAATGAAAATAAAAGCTAAAAAGAAGAAAACCACCGCCAAGTCGTTCGAACGACAATAAAGTCGTTTGAATGGATAGGAAATTTACAGAAGTCGTTCGAATGGACCCAGAAATCGTTCGAACGACTAGGAGATCATGGGCCAAATTCCAAGGGATTGGTCAACTCGTTCGAACGAACCACTTTCAAAGATAAAAATTCCAGAGGACATCCTACTCGTTCGAACGAATCTAAATATCGTTCGAACGACTTCTGGAAAATTCCCAAAACTCTCCCAGAACCACACGAACACCCGAACACATAACAACACACCAGACGCAAGACAAAACCAACAACGAAGATACTAAGCCAACACCTGGCTCCCCAAAACCTCCACAGAACCACTTCCAGGCAAACGACCATCGAAAATGCAAAACCACCAAAGCCACAGAAAGGTGAATACAAGAAAAAGATGCTAGAATGTGATGAGGATGCAAAGTGATATGAATGCATAATGCATGGATGCAGGTGAATGAATAAAGAAGAATAGGAAAAATAAAATAAAATTAAAATAATTTTACGGGACACTACAAATTCTAAGGCCATACACGACCTGATTCAAAAAGCACAAAAAACTTTCACTCAGGCCTGTGAGCCCGAGGCCATTGTAATAGGAGAGGGTCACACCCTCCTTCGTCCCTTTATCTTTTTTCCACTTCTCCAAACATGGGACTTGGTAATACACCTCCTCCTTCCCCTTTCCTGGGAGCTAGGCCCTAAACCAGTGACCTTGGTCCATCACGTAACTTCCCCACTCCCCTTGTAATTTTCTCTTACACTCCAAGTATTCTTTGCCTACATCTACCCCTTCTTGATATATAAGAAAAACATTATTTTTCTCTTTTCGATCCTCTTTTTCTACCCCTTTTGCAACTTTACAGGGACCACCAACCTCTATAACCATCTCTACACTATCTACAGTCTTTTCCATGACATTATAGTCATCCTCCCGCATGGAAGACGATGTTTCCTCCGAGCTTGAAGAGACTACAAATTTACTGGTGGGAATACTAGGTCTAGAACGCATACTGGACCTATAGATACATAAAATATTTTAACATTATCTCAACTCTACATATTGCACCCTACATATAGTACACACAACCCCACCTTTTACCCCGTTAACACGTTTCATTACAATTCCCCACAATATACAAAAATTATTTCAAATTTCCCTCTCCTTCTCCTAACAAATATTTTCTCTCTTTATAGTCTATTCATATACCAACAAGACTTCTACATTTTTGAGATTTTTCATCTATAATCAAAAATCTCAAAAACCTACATTATCAAAATTTATCACATCTACAAAGACACACATACAAGATCATACATATTATTAAACAAATCAAGAACACAGAGAACATATGTTACCAACCTGTACTTGAAGAACAACAATCCTCTGCCTTGCCCGGATGTTTTACCGAGGATGAACGCCCCCATCGCTTCTCTGACAATTTTTTATCACCAGATGAAGACCTTCCTCTCAAATCACACTCAAAGCACAAACGTTTCCTCTCTTTCAAAATCAGATTTTCCCCACCTTTTTCTCTCTCTAAAACTGTAGATAATTTATGAGGGAGAGAGAGACCAGTTTTTATACTCTCCCTCGGTTTACTAAATGACGGCTCTTGTAGGTACGTGCCAGTCCCTCCTACTGTCTCTACAGGCACGTCTTTTTGGCTAAAAGCATCATCATGACTTTTGTGATAACATCTACTGTCATCACGTCTATCTCTATTGTCTGCCATTAAAAAATTCAATCACACTTCTCCAGCACAGTACAAACGACCAATTACCTTACTTTTATACTCTACCAAGATCGTACAACATTCCTAAAATAGTTTAATATTCAAATTCAAAATTTGAAGATATCTATGCAGTTGTAAAATCCTACAGCTGTCATCCATAATATCTGTATCAAAACAAAAAATACATAATATTTTATTATTATTCAATTAGATCGAGGCATCAACTATGCATCACTTTACATTATTAAAAAACTACCACATAATACTCAAAACATATTACTTATCACGAACTCTCACAGTTCGAACTTACTGAGCCACATAGTTACATCTAAAGCAGCCACGATGGTTCCCCCCCCCCCCATAGAATTATCTCTCCATTCGCTGCCCTTGCGTCCTCTTCAATAATTTTGCCACACACGAGTTGTCGAACAGTCAGTTCTCGTACCCTGGGATCCAATAAAGACCTACGAAAGATATCACACCAAACAAAGTAATTACGTTCTGTATGCCTACCTTTATCATCTAGCCTGATCAGATTGAATGGCCATTCCGGTAATGCAGCATCATAGGGTAGTCGATGAAAATACCGTTCTCGTAGTTCAGCGACCTTGCTATGGAAACGACCATCTACCGCTTGACGAACACGTTGCGAACGAGTGCTCACCATGGTTAATCATACTACCACCACCATACCTTGTCCCTACAAAAGGTACAAGATGTAACAACCAAGAATCACTATTTTATAACCCCAAGAGGATCTTTGGACATTCATATCACCCCACTAATTCTGCCGTAAGATATCTTTTTTCTAGAATAATTTGTGAAACTACAGAAGATCAATATCCAGTCCAAAATATTATGATAGGTCATTCCTTTTTTATTATGAAAAATCTCCTTAGATTTTATACTCACAGATATGAAGTTACCAAACATTATCACATTCAGCAGTACCACTATAGAACAACATGAAATCTTTCCATACAATTTGAGACATTTTTTTTACCAGATTGTATATGCAGATCGCGGACACCCCATATACCTTCACAATACCCATCATCTTACCGATATTATCTACTCCGTAACATCACATTTTCGAACTCCTCTAAATCTTCACACCTCAGGATGAGATCCATGCAGTTCATTTTGACAAGTTAATACCACATACCGAACTACTATTTCCTATACTTATACATTTACAGACCTCTGCTTTACAAACTTCAAATTACTCCTAGTTTGATACAAACATCAAGATAACACAGATCAAGTGACATTTTATTAGCTTGAAAAGTTATTACATATTACTTTATAGATATACTATCATTCCAGACATATTACAAATTACTTTCAAGTTCAATCAAGTACAAGTTCGAAGCATCTCTCAGTCGTCCGCAAGGAAGATGATGAAAAACTGAAGCTGATTTCAAACTCTGATCCTATACTGCAAAGTCACAGGGACCAGTTAGAACTGGAAATCACAGATGAAAGATCTTCTTCATGGCCAAAATCTATGGTCCATGGAAGAAAATGATCTTCTTCATCCTCGTCACCTCTTCTACCACAACCCCCACCTCCTTGCATGCTAGAGACAGACGGCGGATCTTATTTCATTAACAAGACCCACTCATTAGCAGGGTACCCGCGAGACTCCCTCGGATGAATGCCTGCCTCTTCATCTTTTGCTGTCACAGCCTCCTCCGCCAGCAACTGAAGACCATTTTGGCACTCCGCCTCAGATGTCAACAGATAATGGAAATGGGCCATTTAATAATAGTCATCCCCTGCCTCGATTACTTCTTCATATGATATATGATGATAAGTGGGAGACACCAGAATTCGTGTGGGCAGATGTAACGGTTGGTATCCAAAATACCTGATGCGCAGATCCTCCATCTTCCTCCGAATCCTAGACTCTCGGGCCTGAGTCCTTGTCGTCACCATCCTTTCCATAGTAGAACAAGGTCAAGTACAAAAGTCGAAAACAAAGAAGACAAAAATAAGAGATGAAAAATTGGCTTTCCCCACTTAACTCAGAGTACTTTTTATACTAGGATCAACATTCCAAGAAGATTCTTCAAATTCTAAATGTCAGAAAGATTCCCCATGCAACAACATTTGACTGGAACCATTAGTTCTAAATAACCTAAACGACACATACAAATACTCATGAATGTACATTGGAAATGATTCCCAGGTATTAACCACAGCATTAATGACGCTTCACAACCAATATCACTCGCCCGCAATGCTTCTCGTATTGTTGGTTGTGAGGGGGCAGTTGTAGTGGCTTATTCCGTATCTCGAGCTCATGCTTTATCTTCAACCAACATGTGAACTTTCGACCTCACCAATAGAGCACATGGCACAGTCAGAAACAAGACGACAACATCAGAAAATATTTACAGTACGAGTTTCTCAACCAACACCACTCGACCTTGATACTCCTCGTACTCTTGGTTGAGAGTCGTCTTGTAATAGCTTATTTCATACCTCAAAATTGAACTTTATCCTCAACCTTATCAGCATACAGGAAGTACTACTGAAGACATATTCCACATTCTTTAGTTCAAGTCATCACCTGCGACCTCTACATCAACAACTCGAAGTTATACAAGTGTACAATCATCAATAGAGCCGTTGCTCAGCAGCAGAGATAAAAATGTTACACAATCTGGTCAAACAGTATCTCGCATATACTTTGCAACGTCCATCATTAAGATTCTTAATGATCATCAAATGGTTATATTATAAGACCTATAAATAAGACCATAGAATTACAGAGAACAAACAGACTTTTTATATCAAGAAAGTCTCTACATAACATCTTGTAATAGCTAGTATTCTCAATAACATCTCTCTCTTTCTAAAATCCTCAAGAGAGGTCGTCGTTTTTAACCTATTCAAAGGTTTTTTACGCTAAACTATTGTGTTAGTTATTATTGGCGTTCTGATTACATCTAGTGTAAAGGCTAAGTCCGAATCCTGGAATTAGGCTATTACACATACCAATACGAAAGTAAATCAAAAACCCTAATTGTTTGGCAACATCAATCAAATCACAGTAAAACTAAACACAGATAAACCAATTGAAGAGGAATTAAACATACCAAGTGGTTTTGCCCTATTAACAGCTCAACTTCTCGTGAGGTTTGAATGAAGTAAAGCTTGAGGAGCTGCGTTTGGAGGAGATCGAAGAGAGTTATTGGAGGTGATTGGGGTTTTCATTCGGGGAGGAGCTATTTAGAGTATAATTTTATTTTATTTTTATAATTTTTGATTTTTTGTGAGGGCAGTTTGGGGTAGAATAAACTCAGACTCAGATCTCCCACTCAGATAACTTATTGGAGATGAGTGGAGAGGGTAGTTTTAAGTGATTAAATATGAGTCTGACTTGAGTTAGTGCAAAAAACAAACAACTCTAAGTCCGGATTGGCCCTACCCTTTATAAGGCCCTGTGTGAAGGGGAAAAATTGGCCTTTTACTATAAAAATAAAAAAAATAAAAAAAATTGAGATTTTTTTTGTAGTATTAAACATAACGCATGCATCTTAATGTATAATATTGATTCTTAAAGTAAACACAAATTAGAGTATATTAAATAATAGTTGTCATAGTACATTTATGAAAATACATTTTCAATGTTGCAAAACTCAAGCAAAACATTTTTAGCGTCTTCAAAATCACCAATATCTTCGATCAATTCCTCGAATGCAAACCTCAAAAAAACAAACAAAAGCACTATGCATTAGTTATTATTTTACGGAATAAGGACGTCAAATACATACAAACATGAGGCATTAACTAAAATTAACAACAAAATATTATTCAAAAATTTGTCTACAAGCCTTTCTAGATACAAATTCACCAATTATACTTTTATAATCAAGATTTTGTAACAAATCTTTTTCTATAGACATCATTGCTAATCCATTTAGTCTTTCTTGTAACATAGTCGACCGCAAGTAAGATTTTAGTATTTTTAGTTTTGAAAAATTTATTTCTTCAGATGCGACTGTAACCGGTATCGTTAATAATATTCTATAAGCAATACAAGCATTTGGAAAAGAATTAATTATATTCAAGAAAATCAATATCTCTAAAGCGGTCTTTGTTTCTTTTGGTAACATCATGCGCAAGACTTTTATTTCTCAGGACAAATCTTCTCTATCAACATCTATTAAACTCTCATGCTTTAAAACCTTTTCAAGATTATCACAATGTGCACTTAAATGACTATCATCTAAAGAATTTAACTTATCAAAACTAAACAAAAATCCAAAGATATTCTCATATTCTTGATATTGTTCAAACCTAATATCCAATGAACCAAGAAATTGATCAATGATAAAAATATAATAATGCTTTCTAAATAAATCTTTAGGTGAATCCGGAACTAGTGTTGGTGTTTCATGATTTACATTCTCATCAAAATGATTTTTTCTACGAATAATACGTTTTTTAACAAATATTGGGTTAATATTCATTTTATTAGCAATTTCTTTAGTAGTAGCTATGACATCTTCAAACCCCCGTTGTTTTATATGTTAAAATATATCCTCGCAACCATTTTATTTGCTCAATAGCAATGTCCAAAGGCATGTCTTTAGCTTGTAACTTTTTGCTAACTAAGTTAACAACATATAATATATCATACCAAATAATCATACTTACTAAAAACTCAAAATTGTCTAGTCCATGTCTCGCTAATGAATTAGCATCACTACTTATTTTTGAGTCTTTATCTTTAGCTAAATCAAGTAAAGCATTTCTAATTTCATGAGTTTGATAACGTATTACTTTTACGCTAGCTATGCGACTTTCCCAACGTGTGGCCGAATGAGATTTGAGAGTTAAACCGGATCCGATATTATTTTTCAAAATGTCCCATCGCTTTGTCGAAGAAGAAAATATGGTATAAATATGTTGTACCACTCCAAAAAATTACTTTCTTTACTAGAACAATTTACAATATCACAAAGTGACAAGTTTAGACTATGACAACCACATGGAACATATAAAGCTCTAGGATTTATGTTTAGTAATCATTTTTAAACACCTTGGTGTTTTCCTTTCATATTAGAACCATTATCATACCCTTACCCTCTAACATCATAAATACTAAGATCAAGCATCTTTAGTACATCTTCTAACTCTTCAAAAAGTCTTTTTCCCGATGTATCATGTACTTGTAAAATTTTTAAAAAATACTCTACAATTCTTACAGGACTCATCGACACGTCTACGCATCGTAATATCAAAGACATTTGTTTTTTATGGCTAGAATCCGGAGTACAATCTAGAATTACCGAAAAATATTTTTGTTAATTAATAGTTTGAATGATCACACTCTTCATTTCGGACGATAAAATAATAATCAATTCATTTTGAATTTTATGACTCAAATAATGATTATGAATTGTTTTTATAGATTTGTTATGCGAATTCTTACTTGTTTGAAAACGATGAATATGTTCTTTTATTACTGGATCCCATTCTCCAATCATTTCTATTAAGCTTAAAAAAAATCCATTATTTTCTTCATAAATTTTCTCACTTTTTCCACCAAATGCCAAGTTTGCTTACCAAGATATTTTACTACATAAATTATTCTACACGTTACCGCCTTACAATGTTCTTTTTCTTTGTTGATTTGGTTCGGAAGATCTTTGTCAATTGTTTGATTTAATTCTAATCTCGTTCTTAATTCAATCCAATAAGGCATGCTCATGATATGTTCATTACTCAACTAATGTTCTTTAAGCCTAACACTAAGATGCATCCAATCTTTAAATCCTTCATTTACTAAATTACCTACTCATAGTCCTTTAGAAAATAACTTACAACAAAAACAATAAACTCTATTCGTATCTTGTGAATAAACAAGCCACTTTCTATCATGTTTTTCGTCGTTCGGTAGATAGCAAGTATAATGCGTTGAAGAGAAACGTCTTCCAGTTTCATCTTTAAGGTCTTTTTCAAATATTGTATCTCGTGTATATCCATTTATTAATAATTCATCTATAGAGTTTTAGGTAAGATTATTCCAATTCATTGGGTCATAAATGTCTATAGTATTTGGTTGTTCATTATTATTTAAACCAACATTTACATTACTATTTAATCTAATATCAACATTTTCGCTTTCATTACAATTCAAACCAACATTTACATTGTCACTCAAACCGATATCAACATTTTCACTTTTATTACAATCCAAACCAACATTTATATTATTATTCAATCCTACATTTTCATGACCTAAGCTTTATAAATTGTCAGGAGTTTTATAAATAAATTTTTACATTGCTCCTCGTTGACTTTGTATGAATTTAACGTCTATTCTCTTCCTTTTTTTCTTATAATTTCTGCTTAATTGTTTAGGAGACATTTTATGATAAAATCTAGAAATTAAATACTAAATCAAGTAAATAAATTAAAAGAATAGAAAATTAGTAAATAATAATAGATAGAGATCACCAGAGAGAGCAATTGTGAATTGAGACTGAGGAGAGCAAAGTATAATTCTTGTCTCTTGACTTTGGAACTTAGAAGACAATTAATGAACCCTTGATTTTGGAATATCAAACCCTCAAATTTGCGTTCAAATATGTAATTCACATCACATGAGCATGTGAATCAATGAATATCAAACCCTTGATTTTGCGCTCAAATTTTGCGATCAACTTGACTTTGGAAATTGGAATGACGATTGAATTCTTGAATAAACCCTTGATTTTGGAATTAAAAACACACAATCGGAGACCTCCAAACAGAGAAAGAGAGAGAGAGAGAGAGCAATTGAGTAAACAAAAGAAATTAAGTAATTAACCAAGAATTGAAACTCGCCGTTGCCAAGTATGGAGATGAAAGTTTTTTTTCTTTCTTAAAGACAGAGACAGAGAATGAGAGAGAGAGTGTGAGAAGGAATTCAAGGAAAGACTAATACAAGTATTAGTTGGGTTGGGTTGGTTTGGTTTAGTTAAGTTGGCCCAATGCCCAAGCCCAACAACCCAAATCGAAACTGGTGGGCTGGCTTTGTATAATTTTTTATTTTTTTCTTTTAAAGGTTTAAGCAAAAAATAATAATTTTGGGTCCTTTTGCACTTGGGCCCTGTGCCGTCGCACACTTTGCACACCTCAAGGGCCCGCCCTGCTCTAAGTGCGATGAGTCAATCCAAATCACTAACTTGACTCAAACTAAGACCTCTAAGTCTGACTTGGTGAAAAAAACAAACACCACCTTAGACCATCTCCAGAAGTGCATAGAGCTACTGCTTATGAAAAACCTGATTTGGAGTTCCATGTGGGCGAGCACTGCTCCAGCTCCAGGGCAGCGAGCATTGTTGGTGCTCAAATCTGTTTGTATTACCACTTGAAATCCCTGACTGTTGAATGCGTAACTGAGTAGGCTCATTTAATAGTTAACTGGTTTGTTTTTTATGACTATTTAGCGCTTTTTATTATTCCTCACTTAGTAGTTTTTCAATAAGCAACGAAAACTTACTAGCTTACATTCAGCATTAAGCGCTTTTAAGTGAAAAGAAATAAGTGTCCCAAAAATGGGTGTCCTCGATCCTCTCCCAAGAAACAAATACATTTGTGCACTTCTCAAATGTTACGAACATTGCTTCAAGCACTGCTGCAGATGGTCTAAGAAACCACTTGCACTTTTCTACCATGACAACATAGCAGGAGTCCATTTCTGCCAAGACAACATAGCATGAGTTCATTATTTTGAAAGGACGAGTGGCGTATATGATGTGTAAAACTAGGTGTTGTTTAATAACGGGCAGTCAACAGATACTGATCATACAAACTCAAAATCTTCGAACTGGGAGGCCAAAAAGGGTGTTAGGGGCTAAACTATGTCTAGATAAAGGCGCCCAATGCGATATTGGCACATTAATCCGCAAGTGTTGGTTATATATAAGTTTGCATCATCTGCATATGATTCAATGTGCTAGATGTACAAGAGATCCTAATACTTTCTAAATCATCCGTTCTAACCAAGCTGCTCAGCACTACGTACATTTATTATTCCTCACCTTCACAATCCCACTGGTTTATTACTATGATCAAGGTAAAAAGTTTTAATTAGCAGGATTGAAATCAAAGGCACAGTTAATGGATCTCAGTTATAATTCGCTATCAATCGTAAAGCCAACACTTGCTTTCAGAAACAAGGTAGAGGCAATTTCCTTCTTCAGTTCTCCTATATTCTTTCCTGTTCAAGTTTCAACAATGTTAATACATCAATCACAAACCAATTTTAACCTTCGGGGGCATCTACCTAGTTGGCAAGCATGGAGGTTCAATATTCACCTGCATTTTACAATTTTAAGGAGCAAACGATGATGAAAATGCGTAAAAAATAAATAAAACAAAAGTTACTTCAAATTACTCTTTATTGGAATTCCTACTCTACATCACACCCCATTCTCAACACCCAAACCATACAACACACCTGCATATTTCTCAGTCGATCCGTTAAAGAAACACTCCTTGAGCTTCCTAAAAGTAGACGAAGTGAGCAAACTATCAGACCCAGCTTGATGACAAACCCCAATCCTCTCAACGTCCAAAAGCTCCGCAAGCCTGTTCAATCCCCCATGAAGACTGTTACAAAACTTCATCAAATGCTTGATATCATAAACGGTCGGAAAATACATCTTAATCAAATCAAAGAACCCCATTTGAGTATCGGGCAGACTACGACAAGTTAAGACCTTCAACAAGTACCCGAAATCATACCCGCTGTGAAATGTCACCCAATGCACATTATCATTCAACACAATCCCAGATGACATAAGCAATTCCCCGAACCGACAAGCGTCGACACCCTCTTCATTGTTCCTATCAAACTCGATACCGCTCTGTCGTAAAAGCTCAATTGAATCATTCGCAGATATGTCTGTTTTCACATTGAACTCGCGAAAGTTAAATTGCCAGATAACAAACTTATTCGTCCCACACATCGGGAGATTCCCGTCTTCATCCGAGAAAGTTAACCCTAACTGAATCAACTTCAACATATCCACATTCTCCTTTAGGGTTTGGTAATGATAATCAGAGCTCGATTTAAAGTTCCCAACCGGGCGAAGAACAATCCCGGGAAACTCCGTATCCATCGCAATATACGGGTAATCATCAACAATCCCACGAATCACATCAAACTCATCTTCCAAATTCTCACTCCACACTTCTCTGATCTCAATCGAATCATTCTTAGGCAAAATCGACATATTTCCCTCAAATCAAACCCTAATTTCTCCAAAAAGATTTTAAAAAAAAGCAGGAACGATCACACCCTAGCAAACCAACATTTCACTAGATCTGCAGAAACCCCCAAAATTTACACAATTAGGTTGAAATCAAACCCTAGAAAACACGAAATCAAGCGAAACAAACATCGATCTAAATGAAATGAAGCGTTGATTCGAGTACTTACATGAGATTTGCGAACTGTTGGAGTTGATTTAACAGATCTTAAATTGGGGATTTTTTTAGGGTTTGTTTGTTTGATCTTCTTCGTTCGCTCAGAAAGAATGATTGAACGAGAGAGAAATAAAGACATTTGAAGCGGTCATATTTATTAACCTTTTTTTTTTTTTTTTTCATTTTTGGAGAGATATTATTCGACGAGACCCACAGAAACAAGGAGAGACTGAGACGTATTATAGTAAGTTATGATATCTTCAGGAAATATTTGGTTAAGTTCAGGGTAATCTTGTTTGTTTGGACGAAAGTACCCATGTTGGCTTTTGTTTTATTGATTTGCTTTATAAGGGTAATTTCGTCTATTTAAATTGAAATATCTTATCGAAAATAAAAAAGTACTCTAGAGTTAGAGGAACTCCCGGAGTGCCCGTGGCTTGGTGCTCTCCCTCACATCAGCTTTTTATCTTTTTGGATGCTATTTTTGGAGCTTATCAGACGAGTTACGAACTACCTTGGCGAGGTCGTTTAGTGCAGATGCAGCACTAGTCTAGGTAGATGAATTCACGCAATCCACCTCAAACGCAATCCGCCCAATAGTAATTTTATTATCAAATAATATGAATATTACTCAGAGCAGTTCAGAATTGTATGGGACAATCAACGTCTTAAATCTAGCCACGTGTCAAGATCGCAAAGCTTTTAATGCCCTGCAGTTCAGAAGTGAGGGACATCCAAACGAATCAAACAATGCCACATGTTTAATTTTATAATTGACTTTTGATGCCCCGCAATTAAGAATTGAGAGGCATAAGAGCTACTAAAATCTTGACAAATGTCATTATATAATTGATCCCTCAAGGTGGATTTTGGGTTGCCACATAGGCTAAGAGCATCCACAGTAGTTAAGAGGGTGGATTAGATAAATTTCAAGGTGAACCTAATTCACCCCAATCCACCCTACAGCAGTTGTGAATCCACCCCAAGGTAAATTTCCCACGCGCACTTCTGAATCGCGCGCTTGAAATGGACGTCCCAGATAAGTCCACGTGTTTCAATCTGAGCCATCAAAATCCCAGCGCACTTCTAAACCGCGCGGCAAGCTTGGTTTATATATATACGCGCAGTTCTGAAGTGCGCTTAATGGGAGCCATTGGATTGGAGCCACGTGTTTTAATCTTAAAGGTTATATATATACGCACACTTCTGAACAGCGCGCAATGGCTACGCGCACTTCAGAATCGTGCGGCGTGAATTCACCCTCAATCGACCCACATGGTAGAAAATCCTCCCTTGGATGAATTTTACTCTTGCCACGTCACGTATTCACCTAGCTGCTGGGAGACGAATTGGGTGGAAAAGAGGGTGGATTTGGAATTCACCCTTCCACGTCAGGGTGCACCTAGCTGCTGTGGGTGCTCTAATCCATCTAGCTGATGTAGGTGGATATAAAATCACCAAAATGCCCTTTGGCACGATCCACCCAAAAAAACCCACAGCGGTTCACAATCTACCCTAAGTGAATTTGACCACCCCTTTTTGAACTGTGCGGCATCATTGACGACTGGGATAGGGCCACGTGACACCATCTTAACAGCATATGTGTACGGCACACTTCTGAACAGCGCGTCATAAAGGCTAATGAGAAGCTGCCACGTGACCAAACTTACTTTTTTTTAAAGCCACATTATTCAGAACCGCGCAACTATAATTGCAAGAAAACGTTGCCTCCTCTCTTTCTATACTAGTTTTTTTTTCCTTTAAAACTCTTTCCCCAACAGCTATATTCCTTAAAAAACTTCTAAAACGGCTAATTTTTCCTCGAAACTTATGAAACAAGCCTCTCAACGGCTACTTTTTTATATATAAAAGGCTCCTCCACACCCACCCTACAACAACACACTATCTTCATCATCTACTCTTTACTCTCTAATTATCATTCAAGTTCATCATGTCCGACCTTTTACTCTTACCTTTATCCTCATCATCTTCATCTTTGTCTATATCAAAAGAATTTTTCCATCGACAAGTTATGATGATGCAAGAGTATAACAAGGTTCTCATTAAAATGGAAGAAGTGGATTATAAAGAAGACGATGCGGCATTATCAAGGGGGGGGGGGGGGGGGGGGGGGTGAACGTGCGGAATACACCCCCCCACGCACAATTTAGTTTTCTCCGTTATCCTCATGGCATACAAATAATCTACCAAGAAACTAGAAACGAAATTAACATGCATACAAAACATAATATTTACCTGAGGTTCACCATAAGGCTACTCCCTCCACCAAGCTAGAAATGCACTATGTATCCAAGTTTAATTTCAAGCACTCAAGAGATTCCAACAAACATGGAAATCCCTAATCTCGCAATAATCCTCACATAGATTTACAAGACATAAAAGAAACATAAGAGATCTATAAAAAATATCGCAGATTACCTCAACAAAGACCATGTTGCATACCTTCTTCTTGAAACCCTTCAATCTTCTCTCTACCTTGATTTCTCTTCTTAGCAACCAAGAGGTACTTCCCCTCTCACCATCAAATCCCAAGAGAACAACACCCTCCACCTTCTTCCTTGTAAAGACCAACTCTTTACAAGGTCTACCACAGAGGCTACATCTCTACTAGATTTCAAGTTTCTCACATAAAGGCTTTTTAACACATACATTGTGTAAGGAGGCTTTGAATCCAAACTCTATATTTATCGACTCTCTATTAGGTCATCTCCGAAGTACGCATCACGAGATAAACCATTGTTTTAGATTAAATCCCATTCAAAACGAACTTAGAAACAAACAAATAAAGCCTTTTTCGTTCGAACGACCTCATGACTTGTTCGAACGACTTCAATAAAAACTCTGCCGTTCGAACAACTTTCCCCTATTTTGAGCCGTAATCCTAACAATCTCCACTTCGGCGAAAAACCTCAATTCATTGACCATCCATAGCATGAACAATGCCATCAACAAAACTGCTAAACTTGTTTACATCTTATCCGCTACCCACGTCAAAATATTTTCGTACCCAAAACCGGATACCTTCGTCAAAACCGATGAACATCCATTAGCTTTTTCTCTATCCGTGATAAACCATACTTCCAAGCTTGCTTCTTCTGTAGCCCTGAAATTATACCGCTCCAACTTTTTCTTTGAACACATCTCCATAAGCACCATCAAGTCTACCCCTGAACTCCATCACAGAAAAGAGCCTCTAAAATAGTAATTCTATCTATACCAATGAAATAACACAATTTTGCCTACACCAGCAAAATTAGAACCAATGTATATTTAATCTAGAAAGGAAAAAATTAAACACTACACATTAACCCGGCCATGTCGAGCAAACATGCAAAATCTGACTCTACGTCGCAAACAAAGAGTCTCCGTAAATTAATACACTTTGTCACTACACAAACCATAACTTACGACCACGATTCATAAAAATGTGACCCACCAATTTGGTAATCAGCCATGGTGAATAACTTGAGGTGCCACCACGATTACCCAAAATTAACGAACATCGGTCCCAGAGAAAAGCCATCCCCCCTTGCTAAACTTTTGAAGCTTTTGCCAGAACCACTCTACCTTGAACAAAGAACCATGTTCAACCCTTTCTCACAACATAAACCATGTTATCATGCTTATGTACAATATCGCTTTTATCTAAATCTCTTCATCCCAAACTCCACCGCTTGAGAAAATCATGTAACCAAGATAACCAAAACAAAATCCATCTTGAAAATTTTTAACTATCCGACTTAACCATCGAACCCAAGAATTTTCAAGAACTATAATCCCAAGGTCTTAACCTCACTCTGATACCAATTATTGGGGAGTAAACGTGCGGAACCCCCTACGCTCAATTTTTTTTCTCCATTATCCTCATGGCATACAAATAATCTACCAACAAACTAGAAACAAAATTAACATACACACAAAGCACAATATTTACCGGAGGTTCACCATAAGGCTACTCCCCCTACCAAGCTTGAAATCTACTATGTATCCAAGTTCAATTACAAACACTCAAGGGAATCCAACAAATATGGAAATCCTTAATCTCGCAATAATCCTCACATAGATTTATAAGAGATAAAAGAAACATAAGAGATCCATCAAGAACATCGAAGATTACCTTAACAAAGACCATATTGCATACCTTCTTCTTGAAACCCTTCAATCTTCCCCCTACTTTGATTTCTTTTCTTAACAACCAAGAAGTACTTCCCCTCTCACCATCAAATCCAAAGAGAACAACACCCTCCACCTTCTTCCTTGTAAAGACCAACTCTTTACAGGGTCTACCACAGAGGCTATATCTCTACCGGATTTCAAGTTTCTAACACAGAGGCTTTTTAACTCATACACTATGTTAGAAGGCTTTGAACCTACACTTTCTATTTATAGACTCTCTATTAGGTCATCTCCAAAGTACACATTACGAGATAAACCATCGTTTTGGATTAAATCCCCTTCAAAATGAACTTAGAAACAAACAAACAAAGCCTTTTTCGTTCGAACAACCTCATGACTTGTTCGAACGACTTTAACAGAAACTCTGCCGCTTAAATGACTTCCCCACTTGTTCAAACGACTTTCCTCTATTTTGAGCCGTAATCTTAATAGGGGGGGGGGTAATGAAGTGGCTTATTCCGCATCGTGAACTCATGCTTCATATTTGAACTACAGATAAACTTTTAACATCAACAACAGAGTACATGCTAGTGGCTTATTCCTCATCACGGGATCATGCTTTATCTTCGAACTACAAACAAACTTTTGAACTCAACAATAGAACATGTGGCCCAATCACAAACATGTACAGAATGAGTTTCTCAATCAATACCACTCATCCCTAACAATACTCATACTATTGTTTGAAAGCCGTCCTGTAATAGTTTATTTTGTATCTCAGACTCAAGCCTCACCCTCGATCTCATCAGCATACAACAAGCACTACTAAAGGCATAACCAAACTTTCCCCAGTTCGAGACATCACTTTCGACCTCTGCACCAGCAGTTCGACCTGTGTGAAACACACAGTCAGCAATAGAGCCGTTGTACAATAGCAAGGGTCAGAACGTTACACAATATGGTCAAAGAATATCTCATACTCACTTTATAACGTCCATCATTAATGAACTTTATGGTCATCAAACGGTCATATTAGAGAATCTATAAGAGGACCTAGAGAACTGCAAATGGGGGATGGAACGATCACCATATAAAAGTTCCTGCTCTATCTTCCTATATTCTCAAGTCGTTCATTATAATAAACTAGCAATCTTAATAAGATCATCACTTTCTCGAAATTCTCAGGAGAGGTCGTGGTTTTTAACATATTCAAAGGTTTTCCACGCTAAACCATTTTATTGATCATTGTCTGTTATTCTCGAACGCTCTAAATACATTTGGTGTAAAGGCTAAGTCTGTATTTTGGAATTAGGCTATTACATTTGGCGCCGTTTGTGAGAATCGAAATTCTCAAACCCATTATCTCAAATGCCATTTATCACTTTTTCTCAGAATGTCACCTCCAAGTCAAAGTGCGCCGATCGTCCAGGCTGAAGAGAACACAGCTTTAAAAGACCTGAGTGCCACTCTAAACTCAAAAACATAAAGGCGTGCAGCCCTGAAACAATAACTCACGAGTGTCCAGGATGCGCTAAAAGTCTTAGAAGGTCAGCAGGTTACCGCCCAGAAGAACAAAGCCGTACAACCTGAGGGCTCGTGAATTTCTGTCCATGATAGAATAGGGCCTCCTCTGAAGGGTGTTCACGCAGGAGGTGGGCTTTAATCTAGCTGTCAACAATAGGATATGGATTCCCCCCCCCCCCCGATTCAGGAGATCCAACAGGAGGTAGATGACGGCCTGGCGAGAGCCAGACAGACTGAAAATCTACCTCAAAGAATTCGAGTCCCGGCGAAGGAATGTCTAAGTAAAGGAAGTGGTAACCACAACTCTGGAGAAGGGTGCGCCACACGACCAGCCATCACAGCTCGACCATATGTCAATCAGGAGCATGTTAAAAAATGGATTAAAGAATTGCTTAAAGCCCACACGCCGACTAAAAGAATCCACAACATATTAGAGAAGAGCCCGATCGCCCAAGAGCTCTTGGATGGTGAGGTTCCCAGCGGGTTTCACACTCCAAAGATCTGAAAGTACAAAGGAACTGATCCAGTGGAACACGTTCAAGAGGTTTAGGATGCTCTATGCTAGCATTTCACATCTAACCACATTCTATGCCAGCTTTTTCCTACCAGCTTGTCAGGCAAACCTTTACGATGGTTCCACACATTGCCTGAAGGATCCATCATGACTTTTGAACAGTTGTGCGAATTCTTCGTCAAGAATTACTCGTACAGCAGAGATAAAAAAGATAACTTATATTCTATTTTTAGCCTAAAACAGATGCCAGGAGAAAAAATCAAGACGTTTACCAAAAAGTTCTTAAAATTAGCTTAATAAGTAGATCGACTCGACCAGAAGATTACTATTTCTGCTTTCACCAACGCTTTACTCGTCGATGGCCGGGCAAAGGAGTACCTCATCCTCGACAAACCAATAATATTGGAAGACATGATCGTAAAGATCAACGGATATATCGACCTTGAGTGGATGGTGTCCGACAGGTAAAAATCTCAAAAATCAACGCTGACAGCTCGAGATCAGTCAAACCATTCTGATTTGAATCGGACATCAGATCAAGGAGGAGACAGAAAACAAACGAAATCCAACGACGAGCGACCCCAGAAGGGGAGTAACTTGCCTAGACCTTACCTTCCAAAGATGAATATGACTATAACCAGCATATATCCTATATTGTAGAAAGATAGATTCTTCCGAAATACACAGTATCTATAGCCTATCGAGAATAAACTGAACTGCATCCACCATAAGGTTCGACATCATGAGACAGAGAAATGTTTTGCCTTACAACGATTGTTGGAGTACATCTTCGCAGATGAACGAATGCACGAGTACATAGTAGACGTAGAGAGTTATAAGATCAGGGGTTATAAATGCCCCACTGAAGCTGTGCAAGTTGAAAAGCCCACAGCCGAAAAGGATCTATACCATCTCTCGCTCTACCATCTCGTGGAGACCCAGGTCGTCAAAGAATCAAACAGAACCAAGCGAAGGCGTACCGCCCAATGTCACGA
Organism: Kingdonia uniflora; assembly: GCA_014058105.1. NCBI lineage: Eukaryota > Viridiplantae > Streptophyta > Magnoliopsida > Ranunculales > Circaeasteraceae > Kingdonia > Kingdonia uniflora. Next base: position 977,888 of record JACGCM010000772.1, on the reverse strand, counting down.
CCTATCCATACATGATAAAGAAGCCTGTTTAATTCTAGTATCCAGCTCTCAGCGAACTGGGATCTCTTTTGATGATTGTGACGTTCGGCATGTCAACTATCCTCACCATGATGCCTTTGTGATCATGTTGAAAATGTGGAACATGGTGCATCATACAATGATGGTAGACACCGGCAGCACCGTCGAACTCCTTTTTCAAAGCACGATCGACCAGATGGGTCTGGCCGATAAGGTCCAACCCAGGGCCGGTGACACTCGAAGTTGTCTTTTACGCTGTCAACACAAAATCTCGTTATCTAGGGAGTCATTGTTGGTTACACAATATGCACGCTATTCTATCAGCCTACCACTTGGCATTATGTTTTGAATGGGGGGGTGGCGTTTACAAGATAAAAGGAAGTCAGAAATTAGCACGAGCATACAAAAATTCTGCCGTCATCAAACCAGAACATCCTGAACCTAAACTCGCATAGCAATTATAGAAGACAACAGGAAACATTACATAGAACTATACAGTCAATACTACAGGGAAACATCTGCCCAACGCAGAGACCACAAAATACGTTAAAATTAGTAGACCTAAGTGTGGGACATATATTGGTACCCATCTGCCCTCAGCAGAGCACGATACTCTCATCCAGTTCCTTAAAGAAAATAGTGACCTCTTTGCCTGGACATTTCACGAGATGCCGGGTATCGACCCGAACGTGGCCTGTCACAAAATCAACTTGAAGGAAAAAATCGTAGCTATCAAACAAAGACAGAGAACTTTAACACCTAGACTTCACAATAAAGTCAACAAGGAAATCAAAAAACTCATCGAAGTCGGTTTTATCTACATGGCCAATAATCCTGAATGGATATCCAATATTCTAGCAGTGTCGAAGAAGAATGGAAAGATCAGGGTATACGTGGATTTCACCGACCTGAACAAGCATACTCTGAAGGACATTTTCCCACTCCCTGTCATAAATAAACTTGCTGACTCTACATCAGGACACAAACTCCTGTCTATGATGGATGTCGCGTCAGGCTACAGCTAGATACCTATGCTACCTGAAGACCAAGAGAAAATAACTTTCATTACAGAGTACGGCCTATACTGATACAAAGTCATGCCATTCGGTCTCAAGAACGCTGGAGCTACTTATCAGTGACTGATGACCCAAATGTTCAAGGATCACCTCAGAAAAACAATGGAGGTCTATATAGACGATATGTTGTACAAAAGTGTTAAGAAGGAAAACTATATTGCGGATTTACACACAGCCTTCGATATCCTCCATCTCTACAAGATGAGACTCAACCCTAACAAGTGCCAGTTCAGAGTTCCATCAGGGAAATTCTAAGGCCACTTAATCAACAAGCACGGTATTGAAGCCGATCCAGATCGCATTCGCGCACTATTATCTATGCCTTCCCCTAGAACGAAGAAAGGCGTCCAGAAGTTAACATGGAAGATTACCGCAATAAATTGTTTTATTTTAAAATTGTTTGATCGCTGTCGATGGTTGTTCAACTTATTACGTGGGGGGACAAAAAAATAGAAATCTATTAAGGACCACGAGATTGAATGAACAGCGGAGTTCGAAACAGCTTTTCAACGGCTAAGACTTTACTTGGGTTCACCACCAGTGATGAGTACACCTAGCGAAGGGGAAGAGCTCACCATCTATCTTGCAGTTACTGAAGAATCATTAAGTTCTGTTCTCATTTGGCTTGATGAGAAAACTGAGAAGCCTGTCTACTTCATTTGTAAAACTCTCACTCCAGTAGAATCCCCATACAGCAAGGTCGAGAAACTTCTTTTGGCTCTCGTTTACACCTCACAAAAATAGATACAGTACATCCAAGCCTACTCAGTCCGAGTAGTGACCAACTACCCTCTACGTGAAATGTTATCCAAACGAGAAAAATAAAGTCGAGTTCAACAATGGTCAGTCACTCTTGGCGAGCATGACATCCAATTTGATCCCAGACATTCTGAAAAGGGTCAGGCCGTAGCAGATTTCTTTGTGGATTTCCCCGTAGATGATCCTAACTGGGAAGAAGACAACGCAGAAATTCATGAAGAACAGCTCAAAGAAAGGGCAGACTGGATAACATAAAAGGGATGACATCTTCTAACTGATAGATCTTCTGGACCCACATGATCAGGCATCGGAATCGTATTGATCATACCTTCTAATGATAGAGTTGAGAAGGCAATTCGATTAAATTTCGAAGCTACGAATAATGCAGCAGAATATGAAGCAATGATTCACGATTTAGATATAGCTCGAGAGATTGGAGTATCCGAGCTGTCTGTATATACAGACTCTCTACTCATTATAAACCATTACACCAAAAACTTCTAGAAGAATGGGAAAATGATCGATTACGCAGCCGCAATAGCTGGCAGAATGAGTAGATTCAAGAAAAAATTTATCGAACATATGTCGCGTGGGGAAAGCATACATTCTGATTGTCTCGCATATCTCACAGGAGTCCTTGGCTCAGAGGCTCGGTATCTCAAGATTGAAGTAATATCAAACCCTAACATTAACATCATCAGCTCAAATTCTGTTAATACTGGGGGCGTTGAAGATGATGAGGATGATTGGAGACGACCTTTCCTCAAGTATATTGGTACCAAGAACTCATTTGATGGCAAACTCCCTCAAGAACCCACTGAAAGAAGGCGTGTACTGGATAACGCCAAATGCTACATCGTCAAAAACGGTCTCTTATACAAGATTTTGGTCACAGGGTCGTATCTTGAATGCTTATCTTACAAAGAAGCTTAAAATTTCTTACACAAACTACATGAAGGCACTTGTGGTTCTCACGCAGTAGGAAGATCTATAGCCAGCCGAGCTTTTACTTATGGCATCTTCTGACCTAAAATGAAAACTCAAGCAATTGAGCTCGCAAACAAATGTGATTCCTGTCAACGTCATGGTCCACAAATTCAACCTCCAGCTTTAGAACTACATTCCAGCAACGTTGTATGGTAATTTAAAAGATGAGCCCTCGACCTTGTCGGCGAGTTTCCTACTGTACCAGGAAAATGGAAATATTTCTTAGTCGTAACAGATTACTTGACTAAGTGGGTAGAAGCAGTCCCTCTGTGCCGCATACGAAAAGATGAAGTCATCAAGTTCATTTGGGAAACATCATCATTCGATTTGCCTGCCCCCATCTTATCAAGATCAATAATAGACTTCAGTTTGTTGGCTCCAAAGTCGCCGAATTCCTCAATCAACACAACATCATACATTCCCTTTCAAATTCGTATTACCCGTAAGGGAACGGCCAAGCCGAGATTACTAATCGCACTATCGTAGATGGAATCAAAAAGCGCCTAGCAGAAAAGAAAGGAAATTGGGTCATGGAGCTACCACATGTTTTATGGGCGTATCGAACTACGCCCCAAGTTTTAACTGAATACACACCGTTCCTTCTGGCTTACAATATCAATGCAATCATCCCTACTTAGTATCATCACCTTATTTGTAACCATACGATGAGCGATGAAGAAAACAAATTCCAGTTGGCATGTTATATGAACTGGATCGAAGAGACTCGAGACAAAGCAATCATGAAATTAGGAAGGTATCACCAAGCTTTAGCCCAATCTTATAACAAACCCATTCGACATAGAGAGTTCAAAATCAAGGATCTGGTCCTCCGATAGATTCTCAAACATCGCAAAGAGCTTAACGCAGGGAAATTATCCAAAAATTGGGAAGGTCATTTTCTTGTCATTAAGAAAAGTGGCCTCGGTTCTTACGACCTCGCCACTGAGCATGATGAACACGTACCTAATATTTAGAACACAAGGAGACTAAAATTGTATCATAGATAACGCATCTGTCATAGTATACTTTTCTCCAAACCAATCTATTATTTCGTATGACGAGCTCACATCAATTAAAGGCTACTGTTTGATGAAGACATCTGAGTACTTTCTACTATACCACACAAAATTTATATACACAAATTACAGATCATTTGTTATTTTGGCCAAATTGATCATCTAATACATCACAGATCGTTTGTTGCTTCAACCAAATCGATCTATCTAATATATTTGTTGTATGTCAATCCTACACCAATGAAATACTTGTGTTCGATTGACCTACAAAAATTCTATACACAGATGACAGATCATTTGTTGCTTTGGCCAAATTGATCATCTAATACATTACGGATCGTTTGTTACTTTGGCTAAACCAATCTATCTAATACATTCATTGTACGTCAATCCTACACCAATGAAATACTTGTGTTCGATTGACCTACAAAAATTATATACACAAATTACAGATCATTTGTCGCTTTAGCCAAATTGATCATCTAATACATTACAGATCATTTGTTGCTTTGGCCAAGCTGATCTATCTAATACATTCGATATAGGTCAATCTAACACCAATAAAATACTTATGTTCGACTACCCTACATTATAGTATTTCTCCTGATATATCCAACAAGTACTTATATACACAGATTACAGATCGTTTGTTGCTTCGGCCAAATCGATTATTTGTACTACATTACAGATCGTTTTGTTGCTTCGGCCATACTGATCAACTCATGCATCACTGATAGTTTACCAGTTGAGCTGAACCGGTCACATATCACGTTGCTTTATCGTTGGTACCTCACACGGTTAGTACAACTCACTACTCATCCTTAGCTATTTCTTTATACATTCATAATCTTTCCATGTTTATGTACATACAATATAATCACATTTCTCATTCTTCACCAGAGCTGTCATTTAGCTCGTTACCCACATTAGAAGGTCCTGACGCGTCCTTTACATCACTCCTATATAACTTCTGACACATAAATTATGGTATCCTCCCTATAACAATCTTCTTTTCCTCTATAACAATTCTCTGTTTAAACGATCCAATTCTTAAAATCATGGGTTCTAAAAATACAGTTCGGATTACCTCCATCTCGCATTTTGTACCTTGAGTAGTTAAACCATCATATACCCTATGACTTTCAGCCTCCAGTCTCTTCAATTAAGCTGTAAAAAACAATATTACTGCAACCATCTCCCTCTCATGGCTACCACCCGCCTCATTTTTTACCTACTTACTGAAAAGGAGTGCACTCAACTTACGCTGCGCTTCCTTCAGGGCGTCTTCCAGCTGCGTACAACGATCGTCCACTCGTCATTTGCACGACACATAAGAATTCTGAGCTTCCAACACGGTCATGAATTCATCCATATGATAAATCAAAGACATTGAATTTTCATAACCTTCACATTCTACCCGCTTCGAGTCATAACTTACCTCCAATCTCAACAGATCCTCCTCCAGTTTTGTATTCGCACTTCGAAGTCTGTCATTTTTGGACTGGTATTCTAAGATATCCAGGTACTCCATTTGCGAAAACTGCTCTAAATCATATATTTTGTTCCAGTCCTTCTTTATGATTTCATTATGTTGAGCACTAACCTCCTCCATCTCCTTTCCCGCCGTCCCAGTTACCAACCACAATGCTTCATATTTGCGAGCATGAGCTCTAACATCGCTTATCTCCACTTCAAGCATATTCACTTGAAACTGCAGCTCCATCATATTATTTTCTTCAGCCTCTAATGCGACTAGCAGTTATACAATTTGCGTTCACACAGATAACAATTCAACACCTAGTTGACTAACTCGTCCCAATCCACTTCTAACTTTAATGCCCTTTTTTCTTATCTCTTCCTCTAAACTCTCTATCATTCTCAAACTGACAGACATTACCACCTCTTCTCTTGAAGAGTTTCACTCATCTCCACCCACAATTTTTCTTTAGCCTCAATAGTACTTTTTTTGGCTTCTTGACTCGATCTTATCTCAGCACGTATTTGTTCATTCTCGACACATAACACGACGCACTGACTTTGTATAGCAGTCAAGTCCACCTATTCGTAATAGATTACATTTATAATAGTTTTTCATAACAATAGACCACATATAACAGTTGGCAAAACTACATCAAGAATATCATGTTTGAGCAAGATTAATACATTATTTTGTTCTCACAAAACAAAGATTACATTTTCAAACACTACGAAAGGCTAGTCATGGATAAACAAGATTAATCTATTTTGTGGCCCTTTCGGACAGGAGACAACCGCCGCATGTCTCTCACAACCTTCCTATTCGAAGCCTATACATCTATTGGTGTGGTAAAAGTCACGACCCCCTGTTGACGTTGTTTGCGCCGCGTTCGAGATATCAGATGCTCGACCTCTTACTCTTCTGACGACTCCTCCCACAACTTCGGGCGGGAGTGGTCACCAACGATTCCTCCTTCACCTCGGATAAACCATAGGTTTGGAATTTGGTACTTCAAAATCCTTCCCACATTCCTCTATGAACTTCCTAAATGCATTATCTACTCTAGCTAGTTCCCCCCCATAAAACTCAACAACACTGTCTATATAACGCTCATGCTTCGTTCGAGTAGCAGCTTTTGCTCGGGAGGGGAATAGATGCTCCTTCAATATCATTTGGCTTTGTACAACCGGTGACGCATGTTTTTTAGTAGCACACCTAAAGCCCTCATTTTTGCCTCTACCTTCATTCGAGCAGCCACTTCTTTCGACAGCCGTGTTGCTAAAGACATTTTTTACTTTACGTACTGCAGTAGCTCATCCCGTAACCCATTTACCTCACCCTCTAGTTGCATTTGAACCTCTATTTTCTCTTTCCTTAGCCTAAAAAATACAATCCTTATGTCCCTTCGATCCTACATAAAGCCAAAAATATCAGATAAAAGTTTCTAAACTATGACGGTTATGTACTTCTTGAGCTAAAAACATAACTCGAGCTGGGTCTGGAACTACACAATTCTCCCTCAAAAGATTTATGTAAGCCTCCTTTAACTCTCGCACACTATCTACTTCGACCTCAAAATACAAAGTCAGAACTAATAGCATACTCTGACACCTCACCTTATCACTTGGGTCGTTAAAACAAACTAACTCTTTCGGTTTTCAAACTAATACCCCCCTTTCCTCTTCCTTTCTTAACACTTTGTCTCTCTCTACATTTTATATTAGCATATTTATATTGCATATCATATAACTCTTTAAAGTTTTTCTCTGAATTTAACTTAAATTGCCTTATCTTGTATTCAGTTTTGTTAAGTACCTGTTGAATATGGGCCACGAAGTCCCTCGCTCTACTCAGCGACTTCTCCAACTCGAAGTTCATTTTTCTCAAACGCTCTATCTTCTACACAAATTACAAATATCTAATTTCAATACCAACATTCACGAAAAGCATATTTCAAATTATCACTCAAAAAGAAAATAGTGCATGATTATACAAAGTACTATCACATCCAAGTCATGCGAGCTAAAAAATAGAAGACAAGATACCACAGAACGTCTAAAGAGGCTTGCTAATGACTACCTCAGAAGAAGATTTTAGCATTTCCTCTGGAGAGAGAACTTTTTCAGGACATTCCAACAGAGGATCCACTATTTGTTAAATAGTATAGACTACATCTCCATTACCTGGAGGTAGGTCTAAAACTTTTTCAAATGTACCAGCAGTATCACCAGCCATCTCTTCCTCCTCAGCAGGGAGCTCAATTTTTGCATACCTACTATTCTGGGCCAACTCCACATCATCAACACTCAACCCCAAACAATAGTACGATTTGATAAAGTGGTTTCTTTCTAATAAGACTGCTGCAACCGCATCAGACATGAGCTTATCATGCTTTAACAACTCACTGAACTTCTCTATAGCTGTGGTAACATTTGCAACCCTCCTCTCTCTCTCCAACTAAAGATCACCCTCGAGCTCCTTCACACGAACTGACTAAGCCTCGAACTTCACCGTCAAAGCGTCAAATTCTTGGCCTCTCTTGTTTAGACATTGTCTTACCCCCTTCAACATCGTTGACAGCTACCAATATAACCAAAACAAAAGAATCAGTTCAACAGTTTCATTCAGTTCTAAGGCAACGTTAAGTAAACAGTTTTTTCCGCAACATACCACTAACGTGTGCTCGAAATACTCATCCTCGAGCTTCTGCGAGTTCGTCCTGGCCATTTGACAGTATTTCCGTACCAACTCTTTCATCTTGGCAGGAATATGAGGGTTAGTTCGACCACTATCCTCCTCCACAGGCCGTTTCCTCCTCAGAATCTTCTCAACATCCCCAAGCGCTGACACGCTTACCTCAAGTTTTTCCTGCACACTACCAGCAGCCGGCTTTGCGATCTCTTATTATATAGGCACAACCCCAACAACTGAGCTACTTTGTTGTACTGGCTTTCGGGCTTTACGAGTAAGCTGCTTGATACTCTGAGGTACAAAAGGTGGAGGACTAAGCAAATTAGTAACGGTTTTTACAAACTTCCCCTCGGCCATAGCTCATTTTTCTTAAGCTCGCTAAACAGTGGGCACTATCTTATCTACTCTTTTATGCCTTCGGATACCCAATTCACTAAGTACCTCCGTTAGCTTGTCCTGGCCGCGAGCAACACAATCAAAGAGACTAGTCTTATCCGAAGTGGCCAACGATTTGGGCTCTGCCAAATAAAAGGAACAATATATCAGTTATACAACATGCATACATAGCTATTAACTATTCGAAGGTTGGTCAACATTACTTACTCGGATTAAAATATCTATGGTTCAGCTCGAGTACTGGTTCATCTAGAACCTGTAAACAGCTACCCTCAACTCACACAAGGTGGTCATTCCATGGTCTACCCACATAGTCAAAATTAAAGAATTTCAGCCTAGCCGAGTCACTATACAGGTAACCACTGTTTCGACCCTCCATGTAATTAAACTTGTAAAACTTCAAAACATCTTCAGCTACGAACTGCTTCATAGTTCCTTCCTGCCTCCATTTTTTATTCAGTGCCTCGCATACCCTCATCATCTCATATAAATTCCCATTTAGCTGGGCAGGGTAGCACTATAACACATTCATGATCCCTTTCTAAAAATAGGTCAGCGGAATTCTACGGCCGTATACGACCTGATTCAAGAAACATAAAGCCCCCTACTTGGGCCTGATAACCCAAACCCATTGTAATACAAGAGGTTAACCCCCTCACTAATACATCTATTGTCACACCCCAAAATCCAGTAATCGGTAGCTAGACCAATTACTGAGATTCGAGGATGTACAGGTCGGGGAATCCTAAGATTCTCCCCACGAACAACCGAGCTATGGACAAATTCTAGCCCATTCATTCACAATAGTATCACAACAGAGTAATTAGGAAAAACAGAAACAGCGGAAGACTAAGATAACAATATCTAAACGTAAGATTCTACAAACCTCTACGTAGTAAGCCCAACAGTAGTAATTGGAGAATGAGCCTCTAGCTCAGCTCCCCAAAGATCACTACAGCAACAACTAAAACCTGAAACAACCTGCCACTGAAAGGGGGATGCGAGAGTGAGCAAACAACGAGCTCACTAACTCCCAAGAATAGCTAAACGATTATACTAACCAATGAGATGGATACAAATATGATAATAGGATATAATAATATCTAACGATAAATAATATATATATATATATACCAAGGATGTCTAATAGGTATTTAATAGGTACATAACTAGTCTAAAGATTATACTTAACAATACTATAAATATATATACATATCTCGAGCAAAGTAGTGCTAAGACTATAACTGCACTCTAGTCACAAGGACTACTAACTACACTCTAATCACTACCGTGGCCCTCAGCGCCACGCGCAACTAATCTACCTCAGAGATACAATCACACATAAGGGTAAACACCCCCGGCTCACAATATTCTAACAGGGTTATCCAAACCCCAACCAGGCACAACCCCGAAGCTATCACAAGCAAAGCGAGATCGCTTACAACTAGATATCAGCCTAAAGCGCACAACAACCATCTAGACTAAATAACTTATTTATTAACCAGATATAGAAGAAGAAGGAATAGATGCAAAGAGGAGAGGAATATGCAAAAGGAAGATGAATCTAATTTTACCAAAAATCAATTAGGAGAAGAGGAATTAAGATAAGGGGAAAAGAATATGATGGACTAGGATAATCCCATAATTATCCTAATGCAATGATCTGTTATGATAATGATATGATGGAAAGAGATAATCTTATGATTATCATAAGTGCAGAAGATTCTATATTAAACATAATACAGAAAAGGTTAAGGATTTCTATCAAAAGAACCTACGAATTGGAAGTATGCAGAGATGCAATGATATGCTTGATGATGATGATGATGCAGAATGATTTAGCGATGTCAACCCAAAGGGCTAGCCCCCAAGACTAAAGTGGGCTAATAACTGCTGAAAAAGGATTTACCTTACCAGATATTGTTAGATACAAGGGTACGATGTACTGCACTAGCTCGCCCAGACTATGAGAATATTACACCAATCTATCAAATCCCACGGAGCCAACGTCCAAACTAAATATACATTCCGAGGCATTTCAACCTCCAGGATAAGCCCTGTACAGGATTGTAAATAATGTCTCATACCATCCCACACTCCCGAATGGGTGACTAGGTATAATAGTATCCATCCTGGACCCACCTTCTATTTTAACCCGATTTAAGGAATCCCTAAACCTCTTGAGGGTCAGCCAATACAGAGTTATTTATGTATCAATCACAATAAGATAAGGAGAGAATATATTATCTACGGATGTGAGCAAAAATCCTAAAGACTAAAACACAACTGCTGTTAACACAGCCAGAACACAATAGAAGAACCACCTGCCTGAGAGCGTGGCAACCAAAACTAACACAGATGCCCACCTGTGACTCAGTTGCACCATCTAAACCTAGATGAAATAGTAACTTAACCGTCACAACATCTAAACAACATCAGTCTCTGAGATTCCTTAAACCAATATGATTACCAATCAAGTACAACAGTACTCTAGCTGTCAACACAGACTAGTACTCATAAGGTGACTACAAGTGTCCAACAAGTAGTCAACAATCCCCAATAACAGAACTGCCTTACAATCCTCCTAATTATGTATATAAGTCTCCAACACGGATGTGCAGGAACCGGATTCAACCGGAGGCTTCAGCCGCATTCCAACATCTCGGGTGACGTACAACTTCATAAACTACCTGGCTCAGCCGCGGACCTCACTGAGCCATGCTGTCTCGCTGCCTCTTAGATGACGGAAGGGAACACAACCCTAACAGCCTCATCCCGAGGAAAGAAAGCTTACGGGTAAGCTATATTAGCTCTAAGAATCATGAGGACAATAAGTGTCATAACACGATAAGGAAACAATCATAAGGCAAACTATCAGAAGTTCAACATCCACGACCAACCACCACGGACAAGCCGTCTGCTCACCACCAACAACTAATAGTCCAGGCGATATTACACTCCCACATGGAATCCAACATTCCAAACAACCACCAATCACAATGACAGTGCTCAAGGACCAGGCTTCGAGAATACAGAACACACCTAGACTAGTCTTAAGACCCATCAAAACAATAGTAGGCAAGAGGACGAGCTCCGAAACGAAGACCATGTCTTACTGAAGCTATGTCGCCCCAAGACTACCCTGGAACCAAGTCCAGCAACCTAAGCAACCAAGGTGTTATACTATAAGGTGTGAACTATACTATCTCAGAGAAATGGCGGCTAAACCACACGCCGTCCATACATCTCCACTAATCGTCAACCTAGTTACAAGTGCCCTAAAATAAGCTGGGCACCCTAATAACTAACCAACAATACTGAGGCGTCCATACATCTCCACTCAATATATTATATACATATATATATATAGCGACGTTGAGGCATCGCAACCCACTGAGAAATGCCTTTGTTCTTAACCTCAACGAAGAAAAGATTCGTGATAACCACCCTAAATGAAATCGGTCTAAGAGGAATCTCATGAGTTATCGTCACATCGATGACAACTGATAACAACTACCTATGACTAAACATGACCTACATGTTCTATCTAGCAACTAATCTTACAACTAACTCGGGTTTTACTAACTTATCAAACCCTTAAGTACTTTCGCCTAAGGTATGACAAACGGATAACCCGTGAATGTGTCCTAAGCAATTAACCCATAAACTAACATAATCACAGTAATAAAAATGATAAACTATGTGATACAATAACTCACAAATCAATATAATGGTCTAGTTATTAAGGAAGATGAAACTCGCCTGCAGGCAATCCTGAGTCTTGCGGAAATCCAACTCAGAAAACCAATTAAAATATGTGGAACGGCAAACGGAGCGCCTGACAAGCTAACACAATCACCAAGAACAACAAACAACCAATCAATTTAAGAAAATGACAATAAACCCAAACCCTAGAAATCAAACCTACTCGAAATCGAACGAAAAGAACGGAAAAAGAATCGGGAATACTTACCGCGGATAGGAGCGAAGCTTGCGACGAAGCGGACAAAGAATCCTCGATGCGATGGGGAAGAGTGGATCAAGAGTATGGAGGAGAGGGGAGTAGGTTAGGGAGAGGAAAGAGAGGGAGAGAAAAAGGAAGTGAGGAAAAAAGGGAACAAAACATAAAAAAAGCTGAAAACGCGTCTCTATTCGAATAAGAAATGATCCTGTTCGAACATAGTAAAGTGTATTCGAACAGAGACAAGTCCTGTTCGAATAGAAAGGGTTCTACTCGAACAGAAAAGGTCATGTTCAAATAGAACTGGTTCTGCCCCAAAAAATACACCCCGGAAGCACAATGGATTACCCCAGACACCCCAGAATCACCCCAAACCACCCCCACTACTACACAAGCACTACAACAAGTCCAGCAAGTATTTTCCAAAGTAGAAACACCACCTCCGCCGCCTCACGGCCACCAAAATGCCTAAGCCCCCCAAAAGGAATTTTTTCCCCGGGAAACTCTAGAGACCTACCGGCCAATCCAACAGCTCACTGGAACCACCCTAAACTATAAACACACTAATAAAACATCACTACCAAACATTCTAGGGTTTTCTGAGGTCTAAACACCACCTCCACTGCCTAATGGCCACCGGAACTCCTAAAACCCAGAAAAAGGAATCTAACGGCTATAAACTTATCTGAAAGGAGTAAATGGATGCGGAATGGATATAAAAGACTCGTGAGGACTAATATACAAATGTGTGACGTGTTGGAGTGCATACGGAAGCTTAACGGAAGACAGATGTAATCTTTTCTAAAGAAATGGGCAGAAAGGAAGAAAATGGGCATAAAGGAATAAGAATGGACGGGAGGAATCTGACAAGACAGATAGGAGGGGAAGCATCAAGGAGCCCTAATTCTACCCTAGGATTCCCTGAGATCACACCACACCACCACATAATAATATCACACAACCACCAAGCCACAACATGCACCCAAAACCAAAACACAAACACTTCCGCCCCGAATCCAACAGAACTACCGAAAGGAATCTAATACAAACCCACCAAAAGAAAATACACTGATGCATAACGAATAACAATATATGAATAATAGTAACAATACTTAATAATAAACAAAAAAGAAATACCCTGAAATTTCGGGACATTACATCTATCCTTCTTCCGCATTTCCAAACATGGAACTTGATAGTACGTTGCTTTCTCCTCTTTTTCAGAGACATAAGCTCTGAACCAGTGACCTTGGTTCTCCACGTACCTTCTCCACTCTCCTGGACATTTCTTTTTATTTCTCAAGTACTCTTTCCCCTATATCCACCCCCTCGGGGTATATGATAAGGACTTTCTCTTTCTCCCTTTCATCCTCTATCTCCTTTACACCCTCAGATCAACTTGGCCCCACCACCTCTATTATCATCCCCACACTATTAACAGCTTCCTCCATTATACTACACTTGTCCCCCCTTCCTGAAGACGATGTTTCCTCAGAACTAGACGAAACTACGAATTTGCTAGCAAGAATACTAGGTTTAGAACGCATACTGAACCTACAGATATAGATACATTTTTTTATATCATTATCACTACGTTACAAATAGACCCACCTTCTCCCCAGTCAGCACATCTATTTCCCTAAATCCTAAACCAAAAAGTCAAAATTAAATCATTTTAATTTTCCCTCTTCTTCTACAACAAACACATTTTCTCAAGACTTTCTCACATTTTTATTTCCTCTAAAAACCCCAGTTTTTAAAGCCAACTACACAGATTACTACATAGAGTACTTACAAAATCAAACAGAGAAAAGTTTTTCATCACCAACCTGCACTTGCCGAACAACAATCCTCTGCGTTACCCGAACATCTCTTCGAATACGAGTGTTTTCGTCGCCTCTCTGACAACCTCCTATCACTCGATGAAGATGTCTTTCTCAAAAACAATCAGCACTCAAATACCTCCTTTCCTTGATAATGATATGCGAACTACTTTTTTTTTCTCTGAAACTACAGATAATTTATGGCGGAGAGAAAGACAAGTTCTTATACTCTATCTCAGTTTATGAAATAACGGCTCCTTCTAACACGTATCAGTCATCCCCACTGTTGTTACAGGCATGTCTTTTCGTTTCACAACATCATCATGACTTCTGTAATAACGTTTTCCACCATCACGTTTATCTTTGTTATCTACCATTACCAACCTTACACCTTTTTTCAGCCCCGTACCAAAATGACCAATCATTTTACTTATACTCTACCAAGGTTGTACAAACTTTCCTAAAATAGCTCAATTTTAAAAATTCGAAGATATCCCTTCAGTTGTTAAAATCCTACAGTTGTTAAAATCCTACAGTTTTCATACACAACATCCGTACACAATAAATATAGCAGAATACTTTATTCAATTAGATCAAAACATCACATACTTTATTCTCTAACGATCTCTCATATTACATTTATTTAATACTCCACCACAAAATACTACCACAAAACAGATTACTTTTAACAAATCACACGACCTCGAGCTCACCGAACTACCCAGTTACATCTGAAACACCCCCGATGGTTCGATTACCCCCACATAATTAACTCCCCATTTGCTGCCCTTACATCCTCTTCCACGATCTTATCGCATGCGAGCTGTCGAACAGTCAGTTATCGCACACAGGGATCCAACAGAGACTTACAAAAAATGCTGTACCAAATAAAGCAATCATGCTCGACACGCCTGCCTTCATAATCCGAGCCAACCAGATTCAATGGCCATTTCGGAAGAATAATATCATACGACAAATAACAAAATTAGCATTTACGAAGTCCAGCAGCCTTGATATGAAACTTGCCATCTGCCGCCTGCTGCATATGCTGAGACCGAGTCCTCACCATGCTCGAACACAACAACTCCATAATAATACAAGTAACAACAACAAGGAATCCCTACTTATAGACAAAGGAAGATCTCAGCAGAATCAATCACCCCCTAGATTTTCCTCAGAAAATATTGGTGTGAGCATCTCCAGAAAAATAGAATATATATGCAGAATATCTTGACAAATCATTACCCCATAACAAAAAATTTCCCCATAGACGCGTATATGGCAACACAAACAACTACATCTCAACCCAACCACATAGCTCGCATAAAAATGAGACTTTCATTTCAAACCAACAACTCGACCTTCTCTAAATTTTACCTCAACTCTCACTACCATTTTTTCCTTCATACGCATGACACCTACTTATCTATATTACCACATAAAACATATATTTTATTCAGTCTGAAAGTTACTCTTACAGAATACTTTACAACAGAGATTTTACAAATTACTTCAATTTACATAAAGTATTTAGCTCAAAATCCTTTTCCTGACATGAACAGTTCACAGAAGAAGCAAAACCCAAACTTTGATCCCATGCTACAAGACGCAGGAAGTCAGAAATAGTTTTTACAGATGAAAGATCTTCTTTATGGCCAAATAACTATGGTTCAAGGAAGAAAATGATCCTCTGTATCCCCCTCACTTCCCCGTATGTTAGAGACAGACGGAATGCCTCATTTCTTCGACAAGACCCACTTATTAGCAGGATATCGACGAGACTCCCTCAGCCGAATGCCCGCAGCTTCATCTTCAGTTGTAACAGCCTCCTCCGCCAGCAGACGAAAACCGTTATTAAGTTCTGCCTCAGATGTCACCAAGTAATAAAAACGTACCATTTGGTAGTAATCATAATCTACCTTCATCACTTCTTCATAAGAGATACGATGATAAGTGGGAGACACAGGAATTGGAGTAGGCAGATGTAGCGGTTGATAACTAAAATCCATGATACACAATTCCTCCATCTTCCTCCGGATCCTAGACTCTAGGGCCTGAGTACTAGTCGTCATCATTATTACCGTAAGAAAACAATTAGGAAAAAATCAGAGACGAAGGGTTTGCTCCTCAAAACTTAACTCAGAGTACCTTTTATACACCGATCAACATTCAAAGCAGACTCTACAAATTGCCAACGTTAATTGGATTCCCCATGCAACAATATTTGACTACAGTCATTGGCTCTAGAAAACTTAACAGACACCAACAGAGATTCATGAATTGACATGGGAAATGAACCTCCGACATAACTATAACATTTAATGACACTTCTCAACTAATACCACTCGCCTACAATCATTCTCATACTGCTGGCTGAGAGGGGGCGGTTGTAGTAATTTATTTCGCATCGCGAGCTCATGCATCATCTTTAAACTACAAACAAACTTTTGACCACAATAACAGATCACGTGCGAGTGGCTTATTCCGCATTACGAGCTCATGCTTCATCTTCGAACTACAGACGAACTTTCGGCCTCAACAACAGAGTACGTACTAGTGGCTTATTCCGTATCACAAGCTCATACTTCATCTTTGAACTACATACAAACTTTCAACCTCAACAACAGAACACGTGGCATAATCACAAACATGTACAGAACGAGTTTCTTAACCAATACCACTCATCCCTAATAATACTTATGCTATTGGTTGAGAACCATCTTGTAATAGCTTATTTCGTATCTCAGACTCAAACCTCGCCCACAATCTCATTAGCATACAGGAAGCACTATTAAAGGCGTTACCAACTTTCCCCAGTTCAAGACATCACTTTCGACCTCTACACCAGCAGTTTGACCTGCGCAAAACATACAGTCAACAATAGAGCCGTTGTACAATAGCAATGGTTGGAATGTACACAACATGGTTAAATAATATCTCACACTCACTTTATAACTACCATCATTAAAGAACTTTATTGTCATCAAATGGTCATATTAGAGAACCTATAAGAGGACCTGGAGAACTGCAGATGGGGGACAGAACCATCACCATAGAAAAGTTCCTGCTCTATCATCCTATGTTCTCAAGTCGTTCATTATAATAGACTAGTAATCTTAATAAGATCATCACTTTCTTAAAATCCTCAGGAGAGGTTGTGGTTTTTAACCTATTCAAATATTTTCTATGCTAACTGTCTTGTTAATCATTGTCTGTTATTCTCGAACGCTCTAAATACATTTGGTGTAAAGGCTAAGTCCGTGTTCCAGAATTAGGCTATTACAGGTAATAAGATGGGCAGGATAGACAAGCGAAAATGGCGTGTTCATAAATTGGGTGAGTTTAGCCTTTTGGGAGATTATTTTGGCTCCAAACCAGTTTATAAAGGTATCCCATTCTGTCGTCGATTCTGCATGAGCGAAGGTGTGTACCAAAATATTTATATTAAAATTGTTTCTCTGAATGAATATTTCGTTCAATAAGAAAATCTTGGTAAGAAGATAAGCCTATCGGCGCACCAAAAGATAACATGTGTATTTTGCATGTTATATTATGGTACGAGCGCAGATGCCCAAGAAGAATATCTATGGATTGGAGAGTCTACGGCTATTTTTGAGTTTGAATTTATTTTACAAAACGATTATTCAATAATTCAAAGCTCAATACATTAGATGTCCTAGCAAAAACGATACAAACAAGTTATTACAAGTGAATGCATTGTGAAGCTTCCTGGGGATGCAAGGTAGTTTAGATTGTATACATTGGAAATAGAAGAATTGTCATACCGGTTGGGTCAGACAATATACCGAGTATAAGAAGTATCCAACAGTGATTTTAGAAGCGGTTACATCACAAGATTTTTGGATATGGCACGCCTTCTTTAGAGTACCCCATAGGATAGATTTTCAACAACTTGTCTAATAGAGTTGAACCGCCGTACTATTTCAATATATGTTTGGTACCACACACTATGGGGTATTACTCAGCAAACGAAGTTTATCTGAAATGGAAAACTATTGTTTAAACCATAAAAATAACAAACCCGCTGAACGATGCTAAAAGACATTATGTAAAGATGCAAGAAAGATATCGAAAAGACGTGGTGCGCGCTTTTGGAGTGTTACAAGCTAGGTTTAAAATTTTGGTATAGGGTATGCGATTTTGGAAGCCAAGTGATCTAGCTAAGGTTAAGTACGCATGCATTATTATGCATAACATGATCGTCAAAAAGGAACGCCATATTTATATCCGACAAGTAGATATTGATCCAGATTTTAGAATATTTGTGGGTATGGTCAACGAGAATTTAAATCCTACCCATGTTATCAATACTATGGTGGAGTTCATTGCAAAGATTAATAAAAATAAAAATGAAGCTAATAATTTCCAATTACGGTGTGAACTTGTCACGCGTTTGTGGTCATAAAAGGGGCAAAGTAATATGAGTTTTTAGATATTGTGTTCAGATTGTAATGTTTGATTCAATTTTAATTTGTGGTTGTGTTTACCAAAATTAACCCATTGATTACAATTTAAAATAAACGAAACAATATTACATCGTTTAGACATCAAAATAAAATAAACGAAATACATCAATCATCGTCACTTGAGACATAGTCCTCACTTGGAACAAGTTCCTTCAACTTCTTCATCCAGCGTTGTTGAATAAGTAGTAGATTTGAAGTGTCGATTGACATCAACATGACCAAATTGTGCTCCTCAAGGGCTCTTTGTCTAGCTATCACTATTTCATGTCTCTTTTGAACCTTCGCCTTTCTAGCAACATTTTGTTCTTCTTGTACTCTAGCTCTAACTTCTTTTTCATTTTTCTTCTTCTCGTCTCTCTCATTCCACATCTTCAACAAGTTGGTCGCCATTTCATACATCTTCTTCCCCCAAAAGAGTGCATCGGACTTTACAGCCTTGTATTTCTTTTGTACTTCCCCATAAGTATATAATGGTGCCTCAATGTCGAGGAAATCTTTCAGAATCGAGGAAGTAACAGGCGTGGTGGAAGTAGGTGTTGGCAGAGATCCTCGGACTGTCACTAAAATTAGACTTCCTCGCAACATTGTGGTTGGGTTGCTCGATTGCATGAATTTGTGACTATTTAGGGCAACGCTTCAATACTTTAAAAGCCTCCCAAAATTAAAATGTTTTCCCTTGTGCTTCTTCGTAAGTCTTATGAACCAAATCCGACTACAAATCAAGTTTGTATGTTATGAGGACATTTAATTAAAAACAAGTTTCGTAAATAAAAATGAATGCAAAATTAAATACTTACTATGTTACCCCGGTACAACACCGGTAAAATATTAGTTTTCAAAGTCTTAAATGATGTCTCTAACGATCGTACACTCTTTATTGAGATGCCCCTTGTAAGCGCAATTGACGTCGTTATATGATCGCCAATTCGATTTGTTATTGTAGAACGAGTTGAATTGGTCGCGAACCATGAACCAACATGTTTTGCTTTTTGGGCGTTCGTGGTATCGAGGATTTGGGAAATTTGAGAACATGCACAAGCTAGATTGACAAAGTCCTTTGCCATCCAATTTTTTGAATTCTTATATTGGTTTTTGTTGAGATGGACTCCGTTTCATCACCCTCACCTGTTGGGGGTGAACGCGCAGAATATATCACCCTCGCGTAATTTGGTTTTATCCATTATCCTCATGGCCTACAAATAATCAATCAAGAAACTAAAAACATAATTAACATGCACACAAGACACAATGTTTCCCGGAGGTTCACTCTAAGGCTACCCCCCCCCACAAAGCTAGAAATCTACTATGTATCCAAGTTCAATTACTAGCCCTTAAGGGATTCCAACAAACATGGAAATCCCTAATCTCGCAATAATTCTCGCAGAGATTTACAAGAGATAGAAGAAACATAAAAGATCCATCAAGATTCCAAAGATTACCTCAACAAAGACCATGTTGCATACTTTCTTCTTGAAAATCTTTTTTCTTCCTTGATTTCTCATCTTAGCAACCAAGAGGTACTTCCCCTTTCACCATCAAATCCTAAGAGAGCACCACCCTCCACCTTCTTCCTTGTAAAGACCAACTATTTACAAGGTCTATCATAGAAGCTACATCTCTTCTAGATTTCAAGTTTTTCTAACACAGAGGCTTTTTTAACTCACACAATGTATTTATTGAATCTCTATTAGGCCATCAATGAAGTTCGTATCACGAGACAAACCATCACCTTGGAATAAATCCCCATCAAAACGCACTTAACAAAAAAAATATTACGGTTTTCGTTCGAACGACCTAAGTCTCGTTCGAACGACATTATGTTTCGTTCGAACAACTTTATGTTTCGTTCTAACGACTTCCTCTGTTTTGACCCGTAACCTAACAATCTCCACCTCGATAAAAAAACCTCAATTCATGTCATCATTGACCATCTATAGCGCAAACAAACTCATCAACAAAACCACTGAATTTGTTTACTTCGTATCCGCTACCCACTATCAAAACATTTTTATACCCAAAATTGGATACCTTTGTCAAAACCGGCGAACATCCATTAGTTTTTTTTCTCTTTGTGATAAACCATACTTCTGAGCTTGCTCCACCGGCAGCCATGAAACTATACCACTCTAACTTCCACTTTGAACACAGCTCCATAAGTACCATCAAGTCCACCCCTAAACTCTATCACAGGAAGAATTGCGCTCTTGGCCCAGTGGTGGTAGTACCTCTCTACCCAGTGAGAAGTTGCGGGTTCAAAACCTCATGGGGTTGGAAACTCAGGGTTACACGGATCCTTAAAAAAAAACTCCATCACAGAAAAGAGCCTCTGAAATAGTAATTTTAGCTATACCAATGAAATAACACAATTTTGCCTACACCAGCAAAATCAGAACCAGTGCATGTTTAATCTAGAAAGGAAAAATAAAATACTACACACTAACCCAGCCATGTTGAACAAACCTGTGAAATCTGACTCTATGTCGCAAACCTAGAGTCTCCGCACATGGACACACTTTGTCGCCACACGAACCATAACTTGCGACCATGATTCATAAAAAATTGTGACCTGCCAATTTAGTAATCAACCATGGTGAATAACTTGAGGTGCCACCACGATTACCAAATTTAACGAACATTGATCCTAGAGAATAACCATCCCCCCTTACCAAACTTTTGAAGCTTTTGTTGGAACTGCTCCATTTTGGAAAAAGTACCATGCTTAAGCCTTTCTCACAACATAAACCATATTGTCATGCTTATGTACAATATCATTTTTATTTAAATCTCTTACTCCCAAATTCTACCGCTTGAGAAAATCATGTAGCCAAAATAATCGAAACCAAATACATCTTAAAAAAATCAAATATCCGACTTAACCATCGAATCCAAGAACAATAATCTCAAAGTCTTAACCTCGCTCTGACACCAATTATTGGGGGTGAATGTGCGGAATACATCACCCTCGCGCAATTTGGTTTTATCCGTTATCCTTATGGCATACAAATAATCAATCAAAAAGCTAAAAACTCAATTAACATGCACACAAGACACAATGTTTGCCGGAGGTTCACCCTAAGGCTACTCCCCCTACCAAGCTACAAATCCAATATGTATCCACGTTCAATTACAAGCCCTCAAGGGATTCTAACAAACATGAAAATCCCTAATCTCCCAATAATCCTCACATAGATTTACAAGAGATAGAAGAAACATAAAAGATCCATCAAGATTCTAAAGATTACCTCAACAAAGACCATGTTGCATAACTTCTTCTTGAGACCCTTCAATCTTTTTTCTTCCTTAATTTCTCATCTTAGCAACCAAGAGGTACTTCTCCTCTCTCCATTAAATCCTAAGAGAACAGCACCCTCCACCTTCTTCCTTGTAAAGACCAACTCTTTACAAGGTCTATCATAGAAGCTACATCTCTTTTAGATTTTAAGCTTTTCTCACACAGAGGCTTTTAAACTCACACACTATATTTATAGAGTCTCTCTTAGGTCACCAACGAAGTACGCATCACGAGACAAACCATCGCCTTAAAATAAATCCTCTTCAAAACGCACTTAACAAAATAAACACCGCGATTTTTGTTCGAACGTCATAAGTCTCATTCGAATGACTTTATTTTTTGTTTGAACGACTTAAGTCTCATTCGAATGACTTCCTCTATTTTGAGTCATAACATCACCCTCACCTCAACCTCAACCATAATAGGTGTCGGTGTTGGTGTCATCTTTATTTTAGCTTTCGCTTCCCTTTTGCACGTACATTACTTCCCGCAAGAATCGGATTAAAAATTGGAGCCGCAACCGGAGCCATTGATGCATTGACGTTTAAATCCTTTAAACCACATGCATAACTACTCGAACTTACACCGACAAAATCATATGAAGATGAAACGTATGGGGACGTTGATTAAGCGTACGATACTGATTAAGTTTCGAATTGGGGGTAATACCCTTGGGATTGGCAGTGAGGGTTACAATTGCTTCTTTGGGGAACAAATTGTGATTGAGAATGAGTCTCGATGTGCAGGAACAATTGTCAAATGTGGTGGTCGCGATATTGTGAAGTATTTGGCATTTGTAGCGAATAAAATGCGACGAATTGAAAAGGATATAAGTTGGGTTATTGGTTAGGATGGGAGGGTTAAAAGTGGCTTTGAGAATTAGATTGGGAGCTTGCTTGAGAGCTTAAAGAAGACATGGTGTACTTTACTTGAAGAAAGTTGAAAGAGGAAGGAGAAATGAGAAATGGGGTAATTTTTATCAAGGGGGAAACTTGTCACAGACTGAGGATTTAAGTAGCCATTGAGGAACGTTGCCAGGGTTAAAATATAGGTCGTACACGTAGCTTCATCCAAGCCGTTCATGCTATTCGGAAGTATGTGGATATACTGTTTAATAAAATGTTGCCACGTAGTGGCCTGCTATTGGCTGCAATGTACCACACCCTTCTGAACCGCGTAACACCAAAATAATTACCCTGAAGGTCTCTGCACCCATCCTTAAGGGGAATTTTTGAGTGGTTTTTGGGAAATCTACCTAGCTGCTGTAAGCTAAAACCACCCCACCCTAAGTAAATTCGAGTTTTAGAGATGGTTTTGGATAAATCCACCTAGTTGCTGCTTATGCTCTTAAGGGCATCTTCAACAGGAGAATAAAGGGAAAACTGTTTTGCGTTATCACGTTGGATGTCCTTAACTTACCACATGGTCAATTTGGTTTGAGGTGAGCAAAAAATCAAGAAAATCGAAAAACCGAACCGAACCGATCCAAACAGAACAAAATGGTTTAGTCTTTGAAGCTTCGGTTTCTAAAAAGTTTTAGAGGAACCGAAATGGTTCGATTTTGGTTTCGATTTCTCCATAAGAGGAACTAACATAAACTGAATCGAACCGAAAAAGTATGTTATTATTTAAAAAACTATAAATGTATCTCAATCTTTGATCATTCTATAGATTTTTCATATATTTTTGTGTGGAAATATATATGAAAAGACTAATTTTTAATACCATCAAGTAAATGCCTAACTTAAACAAATATTTTACTAGTTACGATAGGATAAAACTGAGAAACCAAACCAAACCGGACTATTTTTTCGATTTAGGTTTCGGCTCCACTTATTTTTTTTCAGTTCGGTATATAGTGATGTCAATTTTGATTTTGAATTTTAGGAACCAAAGTTTTTGGAACCGACCCATGCTCACCCCTAGTTTTGGATCTTTATTGTGAAATGAGAGCAACGGTATTTGGATTGTCGTCGCATAAACAAATACACGTGTGTTGACTGAGGCGTCAAAATAACGATGGTTGCTTAAATGTAATCACACTCCTCTTTTCCCATCAAGGGCCAAATATGTCTCTCTAGCTTGCAAAAAGGCAAAAAAGTTATACATTTGCCCCTATGTTGGGTTAATAAAGCCGATTTAGGAGAGCAAGAAGTGTTCTAAAAATGTGGGTAAGAAGTGCTTGAAAGATGTGATATGGCACACTATCTCACCGTCATGCACCATCTACCATATTGGGTGAACATGGCGCAGGTGCTTGGGGTATTGTCCAAGTTACATTGGGGATATGAAACTTGAACATCGTCTAAGAGCATCTCCAACGCCCGTTGTTCCTAATCTAGGCAATAATCTAGATCTAGATTTGGAGCAGGGGTGTGGAGGCCAATAATATCTTTCAAGTGCTCCAAATAACATGTGTTAGGTGATTAAGTGTCTGGCTTAAATCACCAAATCATTAAGCGCCTGACGTCAACTAATACTTAAACGCCAGATTTTAAATTATTAAAGATTATAGGTGGTTAATCATTAGGCGTTTGGTTAGGCGCTTAATGATTGGGCGCCTAGATCTATTTTGGACTACTCTACCCACACTCCGTATTTGGAGCTTTAAACAAGGCTCCAACTCCGAATTTGGATTTCAAGTTCATTGTTGGAGGCCACATTTAGTGATTATTCCAAATTTAGAGTATGATAAGGGGGTCTATTGGAGATGCTCTAAAAATACGAAATGGCGCACCATAAATTATTATTGTTGTTCTACCTTTTTTTTAACCATATAATTCACATGTACTCATGGTTGGTCTATCATGCCAACACCATCTTCATTCATACTCTTACTCTACCATTTCTCTCTCTCTTAGTGGCGAAGATAGGGGTGGGTCAAATGAGTTCCTCCAAAAAATTAAAAAAATTATTTGCTAAATTTTACTAATCCTTCACTCAGTTACAATTTGACCCATTCAACTAAAGATTTGACCCACTCAATGTTTAATATAGGGGTGAGCAAAAAATCGAATAAACCGAGAAACCAAACCAAATCGATCTGAACGTAACAAAATAGTTCAGTTTTTGGGGCTTCGGTTTCAGTTCCTAAATTAAGGAACCGAAAGGATTCGGCTTCGGTTTCTCCATAAGAGGAACCGACAACAAAAACCGAACCGAACCGAGCCGAGCATTATTAGTAAAGAAAACTCTAAATGTAGCTTAACCTTTTATTACTCTATATATTTTTCATGTATTAAAATGCCAAAATGTAGTATTGTCAAGTAAATGTTTGACTTAAACAATAAATATACAAGTTTTGATGAAAAGCAAACCGAGAAACCAAACCAAACCAATCTATTTTTTGGTCCGATTTTGGTTCCTCCAATTTATTTCGATTCGGTTTATATTGTGATCGGTGTCGGTTTCGGTTTTGGTTTTGGTTATTGTTTCTTTTAATAAATTACTTATTGTTCATTTTCTTGTCACTCCTTAAACTATTGGGATTTTACCTTAGGTATATTTTTGTGTCTTTTATCATTACCTAATGCCAAAACTTAATATTTAACAGTCCAACATTAATTCTTAAGTATAGGGTTTTGCAAATGTGTCAAAATATTTTTGTAACTATAAGGTTGATAGTGAACTTGTTTTTTAATATTGTAGACGTGAATTCGACTGATTTCATGTATATCTATTTTCTCTAAAATTTAAAATTGTAATTTCCCCATGTCATTTTTGGGAGATCATAATAATTGTAACTAAAATTTCAGTCATCAAAGGTGTATGAAAGCAAATATTTAACACATTTATCTTGTAAACACTACATACTTTATTTTCTTATATCCCTAGAAGTTGGCCTATATATATTCAAGAAAAAAATAATAAAATACCGTTAAAAGTATTATAAAAATGCCCTCAAATTGTGGATTATAGCCCTACTGAGCCAAATTTATGGCTTCGCCCATGCTCCTGACTATCAGTATTCCATCTCCCTCAGCCTCTTAACCATCACCCCATTGTACAAAACTTTCTGCAAATACATTCAACATAGAAATGTTGTCATACATAGGCCAGCAAAAATAGGCCCTTGGCCGGCCCAACCCGGCCCTTACAAATTAGGGTTTAAGCCCAACTTTGAACATTTAAGGGCTGGGATGACTCGTCCCTTGCAACTGGTAGGGTCAGGGTCTAATGTTTGCAGGGTAGGGTCAGGGTCTAATGCTTGTAGCCCTTAACCCGACCTTTAGCCCAGCCCTTTCGCACTTAATCTAGCCCTCATTAAACCCGCCCACAGTAAGCCATGCAATACTGTATAGAAGTAAGGCACATATCCCCCTCTCATATTTTTTATTATATATAATAAACTAATTAGTATTTTTGTCAAAAGATATCAATATCATTCTATAATTTTAATACATAAATTATGAGAATAAATACTACTTTTTGCCATCTTTACAAAATTAAACCCAGGGAACAATAAATTCTAAAATCGATACAAGCAAGATGAAAAATCTGCTTTGCCCCTACTAAAGTTACAATATAATAGCAGAAACTACCTGTTTTTGGGCTCTACAAGTACGAATGTCACATCCAAAATAATTAAAAATTGTAAAACTCATTTAAAACTATTATATCAAGCAACGTGTCAAAATATAATTCCTCGATGTACGTGTAAAGCAGACATTGTCACCATCTAATGAATTTCTTGTCATTTGTTTAAGTACAGTCTAACCTACCTTATACCAGATTTATTATTTGTAAGAAGGCAAAATCTTTTACCAATTCTATTATTATTTCCCATCTTGTTTATGGTTAGGTATCACATGCAATTCACTGGAGTTCGTCTGGTTTTTAGCACCAAAAGCCATCCTGATTCATATAACAGTTTCTTCTTTTTACTCGACCGAAAAAACCATCTCGATTATTTGTCACAAACCGTCTCTGTGACTGCTGCCTACCAAGTGTTTAATTAAAGACTAGTACTCTACTCATTGGGCATGGAGGAAATGATGGTATTAGTAATTCTTGTAGATAGTACTCTACTATACTCAACTCATGGAATAAACGATGGCAAATCGTCTGCGCGGATGCTGCCAACCAAACTATGTCATTTATTTAGTTAAACTCTGACATTCTTTCAGACATCTATGTCATTTGGCAACAACTAGTTGTCATAATCAATAACGAATTTCCCATTTATTCAGCCTACTTTATCATTTATTTTATATAACTTTGCCATTCTTTCAAAAAAATATCAACTGTTTGAATATTACAGTAGGTTTGTAGGCCGTGGGCTCCACTAATATCACTTCTTAAATAATAATAATAATAAAAAAAAGTTTAAATCATTTAAAAATATATTATCATGCCACGTGTCCCTAATTTATTTCCGCGATGTATACGTGTCATTACTATTTTGAGACGTGTAAGGAAGATCCTATCACCATTTTATGCATTTATTGTCATTTGTTGCATAAAAATTTGTTACGCTTTCAACCATCAGTTATATTGAATCATGCAGACTCTGTCACTATCAATTTTTTATTTAGTATTTGTTTACTGTTGTTTAGGGTTAGGTAAGACGTGCGATTCACACGAGTTTGTCTGGCTTTTAGCACCAAAAACCATCCTCATTCCTCAAATACTTTCTTTTTACACGACCACTGCAAAGACCGCAAAAACTACAAAAACCATCCCGATTCTACACATCGTGTGTGTGATTGACAACCGCAAAAACTGTCCCGGTCGTACAAATCATTTTTACACAATCATCGTGATTTTACCCATCGTGTGTGCGTGATTTTAGTGGCAAATTGTCTTTGCGACTACTGCCTACAAAGTGTTTGATTAAAATTAAAGTCTATTTTTTCTTTCACAATGAAGTCTGATAAAGAAGTGAATGAACAATTTAACGAGGAGAACCAGGTGAAGGAGGGTAGAGCCAAGAAAAACACTTTAATGCAAAAAATTATACCTCTCGGTGTACAAGTGTGGGACTTCACAAAATATTTGTAGCTCTACCTGAAGAGGAGAAGGGTGTTCTTCGTACCACCTACTATGTACCGTTACTGCTGATTGATCCAATAGTGACGATGTCGATGTTGGTTGTGGAAATATTCAATGTTTACCTGATTTTGGGGCTACGTGTCTCTTCTATTGCAAATGAGTTCTTATTTGTTGATCATGTGCATATAACAAATTTCAAAATCAGGCGATTCCCCAAAAAGAAGAATACATATGGGTTGAAGGAAATTGATGGGGCTTTAAAACAGGCAAAATTGGATAGACATTATGGTAAGGTTCTAATTTTTCATTTGTTTGGTCTACTTTATAATCATTTTTTATTGTATTTGTCACCCCAAAAATTTCTATATTGTTTGCCTTTTTGGATCATTATTTTCTAAGGTTCTTATCATTGCATTTTGTAATTTTGTTTTGCAGACGATGTTCTTCGATTAAATATGTCAAAAATTATACTATCATTTCTCTTCCCGAACAAAGGGAGAGACGTTGAGATGAGGTATGTTGATCTGGTAGATGATCTATATCAGTTCAACAGATTCCCCTAGGGTGAGCAAGTCTATAATTTCTTGTAGAGTCAAATAGTAGAGTTTACCGATTATCGATCGTCCGCTGATAAAAAATTGGATAAAACTTTATCACTGCATGGATGTACCTGGGTGTTGATGATATGGACTTTTCTCTCTATTCCTAGCCTAAAGTTTCTAAGAATTCAGGAATCCATACATTTATTTCCTAAGCTACAGGGATGGAGGATGACATCCTTTAGGCATCACCAAATTGTAACATTTAAAAAAAAATTTGTTAACCCCAAATTGCTGGTAATAGCTATGAAGGCGTCTGAGACTAACATGTAGCAAGAACTTGTATAAGAGGCCATGGTAATCTTCCATTCTTTGTATGAATGGTTTATTTTATTGCTTCTTTGTCATTTAATTTAGGCTTCGTATTATTTTATTTGCTTAGGTTTGGCATTTTGTATCATCTTCTTGTCATTTATTTGATTTTTTGCTCTGTCATTATTAAGTCCTTCTTTGTCATCTGTTTTATGCCTATTGTCATTGTTAGATTTTTTTCTGTCATTTCTAAATTGCCATTTGTCATCCATCTATTTGAATATTTCAGAGAAATCACATCGAAGCACGTACAATCGGTGTTGTACCTACAATCAAGCCACCTGCAGTTGATACACCTGTAATAGGTACGTAGTAGCTCTTCTACCATTGAGATCGGAGCTGTAGTGGTTCAGGTATGCTCCCAGTTGGAGGAGCATGGTAAAATGTTACAGAAGTTAGAGGACCATGGTAAAATATTGTATAACCATGGTAAAATGTTGGAATAAATTTTAATGTCAACAGTTAGAGACAGTACTCTACCACTTGAAGATACTCCACTCCTTGGGCAGTTCTAGTTCTCTACTCCTGAAAAAATTGTAAAATGCAAGCGGGAAGAAAAAGGTAATTAAAAAGAAGATGGGAAAGGGAAGAAGGCAGAGTCGAGAACCTGGCAAAGAGACCTCCAGCAAAAAAATTAAAAGATTAAAGAGACGAAAAAAGGTAAGGGAGAAAGGCAAAAGAAGACGAATGCCAACAAGAAGAACAAGAAGGTAGAATAAGCTAATGTACCCCTGAAGAAAAGAGTTGATGACACAAAGATAGAAGATCTCATTGATGAACAATTGGATCATGTCCTATTGGTCTAATTGAAAACCTTAATCCCCAAGATCCCTAAGAAGGGATTGGGTAATAGAGCGTCAAGGAAGAGACGGGCGTAATTCCCAAAACTTGATGAAATTCAATCAACTGCAAAAAAATTACTTCAGCAAGTTACGTCTGGATAGGAATTAAGGGTCGCAAAAGATTTAATGGTAGATGATGATGTTAAAGTTGAAAGGGAAGTAAATGTGGAAGCGATATTATCTGAATATGGTGGTGGTCTTCTAGAGGTATCATCCGTTTACTAATTATTTATATGATTTTATTTGACATTTGTTTTTCAAAAAATTGGCATTTACTTTTATGTACTTTGTCATTTGTTCAGATCTTTTTGGCATTTGTTAGAATGCCTTTGTCATTATCTTTTCTAGAACTTTTATTTCTTCTGAAGTCTTTGTTCATTTTATTTGTTGCATATGAAGTGGAAGAATAGTGATGAAAAAAAGATGAGAAAGATGGCGAGGAGAAAGCTAAATCTGTTGAAGAAGAGCAACCTCAAGTTGCTGAAGAAGAGGATTAAGAATAACAAATTCTAGTGGTGTATTATAATGGAAAAAAGATGTACAACATGCCAATGAGGTATTTAACTAATATTTGTTTGTATTGAGTTATCCATAATATTAACATCACCTATCCATACCATTTTTTTTAATTTGTTTCTTATTTACCCTTTGTTGTACAGTTTATGGTGGTTACAGAGGTAGCAAAAACTAATATAGCATTCTTCAACCAGGAGGAAGTTGTTGGTGAAGCTTATTAGGTATCTTATCATTTGTTTGCTGGTGACTTCTCATTTTCTTCTTTTATTTTACCATATCTTGTATCACTCTTATCATTTGTAGTCTGTTTATTTACATACTAGTACAGGCCAAACAACTGTTGAATCTGTTGAGGAACAGACTATGGAGGTTGCAAAATTGAAGATAAAGCAAGTCAGGTAACTTATCATTTGTTTGCTGGTAACTTCTTATTTTCTTTTATTTATTTTCCCATATCTTGAATCACTCTTATCATTTGTAGTCTATTTATTTATAGACTAAAGGGAGTATAGAGACAGTAGAATAGAGTAAAGAGGAGGTGGTTGAAGGTAAGGATGATGATGATGGAAATTTACAGAAAAAACCATACCCTGTAAAAGTAATAAAAGATATAGATGTTGATCAGACCAATGAATAAAGTATTTTTAAACCAAACAACTAGTTTATTACTCATTCTTATATAATATGTACATTTATATTTCATTTTCTTATTTCGACATATCTTTTCCAGTTTATTTTAATGGAGTCAGAAGTGGATGTCACCTTAAAGAAGTGGTATACACTAACTGACGAAGATATTAATGGCAGAACCTTTTCATTGGCTTATCAAATGAACCTATTGCATGCTCACCTTAATGAGCTTCTTACGGGAGTGTTATTCGAATATTTTATTCAAAGACCCATCTCCCAGGATGAGAAAAACCAGGTGGACCAAGTCTGGTCACTGAGGAAAGATGAATTATCTCCTGAAGTTATGGACTACAACAAGAGTATCTATAGGAGGATAGGTAAAGAAATTGTTTGCCTTAACGCTCTTTATACCTTACATCCAAAAGAATGGTTGGACAATAAGGTATTTATATCATTTATTTCTTTTCCTCTGTCATTTATTAGGTTATCCCTGTCATATACTTCATTTTTTCAGAAAACTGTCATTTGTACAAGAGTCTCTACCATTTGTTTTCAAATTGTCTGTCCTTTTTTCATTACACTTTAGCATTTCATTAAGCAGAAGTTACTTTTCTTGAACTTTATCATTTGTTTTGACGTTGTTGTCATTTGTATTTATGAACTTCATCATTTTTGGTTTATAATTTGCCATTGTCCTTTTCTGTTCAGGTCATTAATGTTTACACTAAAGCCCTGATTCAATATTTTGATGTACAACATCGAGCCCGCCCAGTTAAAGAAAAAATGATGCTGGCGGGTGCCTATTCCTGTCAATATATAGGCAGAGCTTTAAGTGTCTGGACTCGTATTATGTCATCTCCAGCAGGTGTAAAATTGAAGAAGAAATCAATTTGGGAACAAATTACATCTATGCAATGGGATTCTACAGTTTCAAATTACTTCCATCGAGGATATTTGAAAGTGGTCATTCAAAATTAATACTCATTCCCTGGAATCTCAATGATAACCACTGGGTCATTACATCTACGATTCACTGGTGGATGCAAAAATTACAAATGCACAGAAGAAGATAAAGTTATCTCCTAGACACTATCATATTGAAAAATAACTATCAACAATCCTCCCAAAAATGTTGATAAGGACAGATTTTGCCGATCGCAGTAGTCCACCTACTGGTTCAGAGGTAAAGACTTAAGGTCTAAACTCCAGATAGACAACTCATTTTGGGAAATGTCCAATACAGCCAAATAGTACTGACTGCGGGATCTATATGTTTGTCTTTATGGACAATATCCTAAGGGGGATGAAAATTTTAAATCTGATAGACGGTAATAATGTCGTTACATAATTGCTTATGACATATTGAGGCTGGGAGTTGAGCCGTTGGAGATTTTTAAACTGTAAGTTTCATTTTGTTGTAATGTACAATTTCTGTAATTTGGTAAAGTTATAAACAGTTATTAATATAATTCATTTATATGATCTTTCTTATTTGTTATATCTTCTTTGTCATTCGCATATGATATATTTATCATTTGTTAGAATAGAGTCACAATCTAGTCTGTCTAATTGGATGTATTTGTCATTTTATAAATTATATGTCATCCACTGATAAACAATTTTGTCATTTCTTATGTATGATTTGTCATTTTTACTATATTTGTTATCATTCGTTATATATGATTTGGCATTTGTTATATATTATTTGTCATTCGTCATCTATGATTTGGCATTTGTTATATATGATTTGTAAAACATTAACCAACAATTGACCTATTTGGTTTGTAGATAGACAATTAGAATGCATAATGTATAGAATAAATTTATAGGTAATTTTTTTTCCTTTGACTATGGTTTATGGGAAACACAAGTGTATTTAAGAGTATTAATTAGATTTTTTAATCCTAAAAACTCAAACTAAGTTTATAAAAGCCTATGAGGATGATAATAACACAACCTCCTTTTCATCACCTTCTACAATGGATAATAACAGTTCAAGAGCAACAAAATATTACACAACCTCTGAAGATAAAGTAGAAAGGGATTATGATTATCCCGTAGATGATTCTACTGGTGATTATGACTTTGATAAAAAGAAGAGTGAGGATGATGACTCTGTTAAAATAGATAGAGATGAGGACGCTAAATCTGATGGTGATAGTTACTCTGATGACGATGGTGTCTCTGATAGTGACGGAGACTCTGATGGTGTCTTTGATAGTAATGGTGACTCTTATGATGATATTGACTCTGATAATGATGGTGACTCTGATGGTGATGGTGATAATGGGGATGCTAGTGGTGATGGCAACCAAGGTAGTACTGATATTCCAAGAGCCAAGAGGGCCAAAACATGTTGAATGTATTTGTCATTTTATTAAATTTATGTCATCCATCCATTAGTCGTCTGTCATTTGGTTTTGCGTTTTTGTCATGTTGTCATTTGTTATGTATAATTTATCAATTTTCATTCAACATTTATCATTATTATCGATTCCTACTATCTTTTCAAAGAATTTACTTTTTTGTTCCTGTCTTGTCAAGTCGTTCTAAGACGAAAATATTATTTATCATTCTTCATATATGATTTGTGAAATATGAACCAACAATTTATCTATTTGTTAACTATGATTTCTCATTTGTTAATTATGATTTGTCATTTGTTATGTGGGATTTGTCATTTGTTATCTGATATTATCATTTGTTATCTGAGATTTATCATTTGTTACATAAGATTTCTCATTTGTTATATATGATTTCTCATTTGTTATCTGAGATTTGTCATTTGTTATATATGATTTCTCATTTGTTATTTATGATTTGTCATTCGTTATATATTATTTGTCATTCTTCATCTATGATTTGGCATTCGTTATATATGATTTGTGAAATATAAACCAACAATTGATCTATTTGTTAACTAAGATTTCTTATTAGTTAATTATGATTTGTCATTTGTTATGTGAGATTTGTCATTTGATATTTGATATTGTCATTTGTTATCTGAGATTTGTCATTTGTTACATTAGATTTATCATTTGTTATATATGATTTGTCATTTGTTATCTGAGATTTGCCATTTGTTATATATGATTTCTCATTTGTTATCTGAGATTTGTCATTTGTTATTTATGATTTGTCATTTGTTATATATTATTTGTCATTTGTTATATGAGATTTTTCATTTGTTATACTGGATTTATCATTTGCTATCTTTGATTTATCATCATCTTCATCTTCAGCATGCTAAGATTATATTTCTTTAGTTAGAAATTGCAATACTCATTTGGCATAAAAAAAATAAAATTATTATCTCGAATATTGTTAAATATCACAATTTATATCAGTTTACACACTCGGAGGTGGTGGTGGCGGTCGGTCTCCCATACTACCGCGACCGTCTCCTCCTCCGTAACCCCCACTACTACTGCCACCACCGTCTCTTCCTCTGATTCTACTCAGGGTACCGGTAAGACATCATCGGACGTACACCAGCTGCTTTATCAGCTACTGTAATAATATCTTCTGCCAAAAGATGCATACCACCCCTTCACCCCTGCTCTGACGTTACCATATAATGAAAGCGGAACATTTGATAATAATCGTTATCCGCCTCTTCCACCTCTTCATACGTCATGCCATGGAAAGTAGGATACACTAGAATGGGAGTAGGAAGTTCAAGGGACTAGGTCTCAAAATATCAAAGTCGCAGCTCTTGCATCTTGGCAAGAACCCTAGCCTCGTACGCCTGACGTCTAGTGGTCACCATCTTCTTCACAGAACAGTTATAGAGGAAATAGTTGTAGAAAATTAAAATAAAGAAAGTACTTGTCGAATAAACCACAACAATAATTATACCATACCATTGCAAACCACAACAGTATTTAATGTCGAGTTCCAAATTCTCAATGTCAGAATGAATTCAAACACAATATTCTTGACCAAACCCATTGAAAATAAAGGAACATTGGAAATAATCCCCGGGTGTTGAATGTAGTGTCAATGTAGTTGAATGTCTTTGTCATTTAATGAAATATATGTCATACATCAATTAGCCGTCTGTCATCTGTTTTGTCGTGTTTGTCATTTACCAACTTATGTCATGGTACTATTAAAATCTTGTCATTTACTATATATCATTTATCATTTCCCATTCAACATTTATCATTAGATTTCTGCCAGTCTTACAACTATGGAATCGAATCTTGAGCGCATTGTTGACATAGGTGAATCGCTAGAGGAGAGGCTAGATCTAGTAGAGGCGAGATTGTCCGGTCTTGAACCATAGATTGTTTATCTTCTGTAATGTTGCTGTTCAGTAGAATTTGTAGTTAGATTATCATTATTTATCATTTGTATTGCAGCTTTAAACATTTGTTCTTTAAGAGTTTAACATTCTAATGCCAAAAATTAACGTCACTAAAGATAAGGAATATTGCACTCCACTCCTATATATTTCTCTACATGTTAAGATCTAGAAATTTTAACTAGGACAAAAAATCATACATCATCTCCATTCTAACCTCAAAGATCCTTAATTAGTTGAGTGTAAGTTTCATTTGTAATAGTGTTGAGGATCTGATTGCTCCATTGATCATAATTTGTGATGTCTTCTGCCGTTGACGATTGTGGCCTTTTAGAATCATTGGGAGGAGAAGATTCTTGACTTAGAGACTCTACAAATGAGACCACAATCGTACTTTTTCACCTCATCTACCCATACCCATAAACCACACCCACCAATTTTGTGAGCGCATTGACAGAACCAACGGTTAGGGTTGAGGCTTGTGCGTAAAAGACAAACATCACAATTTTCATCGCACCAACAAACAAGGGAATGCATCATTGGTAAGGAAGTATGAAATACTGGAGAACTGGAAGTAAGTGTACAGGTTACATAGTTAACACTCTGTGATGGTGATAATTCACTGCACAATAATGCCAAATGCTCCGCTTTAAATATGACAGATTCTTTCCTTTACAGTCGATATGATAAGCCAATCTTATCTTTATTACATGATTTTGATAACTTAGCTTAAAGTCAGCTTTGATTACGTTTACAAGAAGCTATCTATCTAAAACATCCACATTGGTAGGGAAGTATGTAATGCTTGATAATTCACAACATTAAAATGATAATGAATTCATAAAGAAATGACAAATACTAATGGGAGGATGACATTGAATTTACGGTGACAAATAACTACACTAAAATAATACTTTTTGTAAGAACAAATTACAAATTATGCATTTTAATTCTAAGAGCATCTTTCCTATACAGTCGATGTGACAAATCAATGTTTCCAATGGCATAAAAGCAGTTGAGTACAAGAGATGCAAGTTATCTATTCTCAACAACAACCCCAACAATATTATCACCACCACGACCCGCAGTTCTTTAATCTAAACCATATACCAACGCAAGACCTTCTCAAGTTATTACACCTACAAAGATGTTCTGATTCTTTGATGATCCCTAATTCATCAATATCTTTTACCAATCCGAATGAGAAACTGGGGAATAATTTCCATACTTCGTTGGATATATTCTAGAAAATCTCGCCTGTAGTGACCGATTGTGCGTCGAGTGTTTTGTATGATCCACCACCACTGATATTTAGGGAGTTACCTCATGGATATGGAACTTCTTACTTTGGGGGGCTAGATAAGAGGGAGGGGAATGGAGGGTTTTTTCAAGATGGCAAAAAATGACTATGGGTGGTGTCGTGGTGGTAAGAGTGGAGATGTGGAGGAGTGGAGGCTGTGGACCAGACCAAGTGAGGAAGTATGGAGGCGTCGTTTGAACTTTGAACCTTGAAACTTGAAAGACTTGTTGTTACTTGTTACCCTAAAGGTTAAAGACTTAAAGGGTAGCTTCAATATAAAAAATTACAATTAAACCAAATTACTTAAACAAGTCATAGATCAACCCGAACTACTTAGGCTAAATCCTAACCCAATCTATTTATGGCCCATAACCCCTTAATGTCAAACCCAAACCCGCCAGAAACAGGGTTGGGTTGGGTCGGGTTGGCGAGTCATGGGTTACTTTGCCATCTTTATAGGGAAGTATGTAATGCTTGATAAGTCACACCAATAAGATGACAATGTATATAAAGACAAATGACAAATACTAATGGAAGGATGACATTGAATATTTGGTGGCAATTAACTGCACTAAAATGATACTCTTTGTAAGACCAAATGACAAATAAGCCGTTTAAATTCCAAAAGCTTCTTTCCTATACAGTCGATGTGACAAGTCAATCTTTATTAGTTGATTAGAAAACTTAGCTTAAAGTCAACCTGATTAGGTTTAGAATAAGCTATCTATTCAAAATACCCACGTGGTTCCCGCCACTATAAACATTAAGCCCTAAACCCTGCCACGCATGATTCAAAGTCCCAATTCTCCCAAGTATAAAAAGCCCTAAACTAAAGCTCTTTTCAGTTATATATTTCCAAGCCTCAACTATTCAAACCCTCAACTCTTTACAACTTCTCAAGAAATATTGCACTCCAACTCTACTCGATTTAGCCGTGCCTCTTCCAGTACCCCTCAAGATTAGTTTGAGGCAGTAGGGATTGAAGAAGATCAGGCTGATGAACGTCTATTCACATTGAATAGAATTTGCCTAATGGAGAAGGATGTCTCCGGTGAAAATGCACAACTACTAATAGAGTATTACGAAGAGTTCAAGGAGAAATTAGGAGAGCTCGATAAAATGAAGGACGAACTAAATAAAATTATTAAAAAAGAAAAGAAAGC
Organism: Kingdonia uniflora; assembly: GCA_014058105.1. Classification (NCBI taxonomy): domain Eukaryota; kingdom Viridiplantae; phylum Streptophyta; class Magnoliopsida; order Ranunculales; family Circaeasteraceae; genus Kingdonia; species Kingdonia uniflora. The sequence goes on along the minus strand of JACGCM010000772.1, from coordinate 940,246 downwards.
ATTCGAAAGAGTTCAAGTTCCATATCTGCTTCTTAGAAGATCAGTTCTACGCTCTAAAGTTGGACCGGGATGAACACAAGAAACTATGGAAGGAGTCGGCCTGTAAAATTAGATGTCTCAAACATAAGATCATGGCTATGGAACGTGATTAGAATTCCTCAAGTGAAGAGTTGTGAATATTTGTGTCGTTTTGTTTTTAGTTTTTTTTTTTGCTGTTGTTATTATTGTTTCCCTTGTATGAACATTTGTTTTGTTTTGTTTCACTTTTTCGCTTTCAAATAGTAATTTCCGTCTGATATGAGGGAAACAAACTACTGAAAAGTTTCATCCAAAATCAATGATATAAGGGAATCAAGAAAATGATTAAGACTCTATGAACAATGGTAGATAAATGTTAAACTTAACAAAACTGGTAATAACATTTGAACAAGCAAATGATAAATTATCATTAAACAATGACATTTCAGGAAAGAAAAAAAATGATATATAGCATATAAACAAATGTAAAATTCTCTTCAACATATGACAAGTTGATGTGATAAGTAATGATACTTGATTAGACAACTCAGTTTAAATATTCATATGACTTATGTGTACAACAAGAATCGACGGCGCCGAACTGAAGTAATAATAATTTTTACCCTAAACATCGTGTAATCCCTAACACGCGCCCCTTCCCAATGCATTCAATTCCCCTTATAAAAACCCTAATCTCAAATTAATTATTTTTAACTCTTCAACTATTCAAACCCTAACCCTAAACTTTTTTCAACTTCTCAAGAAAAATATTGCACTCCACTCGATTGAGCCATGTCTATTCGAACACTCTATACGATTGGTTTGAGTCGGTAGGGATACAGAAAGATCAGCGTGACCAACGTTTCTACAAATTGAATAGACTATGCCTAATGGAGAAGGATGTCTCCGGTGAGAATGCACAAATGCTGAAAGAGCATTTCAAAGACTTCAGGAAGAAATTAGGAGTGTTCGATGTATTATGGGATGAACTGTATCAAGTTATAGCAAATAGAGATCAACGTTTTGAAGAGTTCAAGTTCCATATGCGCTTATTGGAAGATCAACTCTGCGCCGTAAAGTTTGATCGGGATGAGCATAAGAAACTGTGGGAGGAGTCGACTTTTAAGATTAGCTGTCTCGAGCAGAAGATCCAGGCCTTGGAGCGCGATCTAGAATGCTCGAAACGTGATCAGGAGTTGTGAATAATTGTTCTGGTTTTTTTGGTATTTAGTTTGTTAGTTTTTTATGGTAACTAGTACTTTTCCTTTGTATGAATGAACATCTATTTTGTTTTGTTTTGTGCTGTTTTGTTTGCTTTTTATTGTTAAATAGTAGTTTCCATTTGATATGTGGCAAACAAAGCAATCACAGTTCTGTAAGAAAATAATGATGATATAAAGGGGGATAAGTTTAATGATGAACTTAACAAAACTGATGATAATAATTCAACAGATAAAATGACAGTTCAGAAGCAAACAATGACATAATAGAAACCAATAAATACAAAATTCTTTAAGACCAAATGACAGTTCATAGGAAAACAATGATATTATGGAAACAAACGAATGAGAAATACTTCTTGCATAAATGACAATTCAGAAGCAAACAGTGATATCATAGAAACAAACAAATGAGAAATTCTCTGTGCACAAATGAAAGTTCAGAAGCAAATAATTATATAATAGAAACAAACAAGTGGGAATTTCTTTTTAAACAAATAATAGTTATATTTAGATAAATGATGATTTTAACAACACTAGCGATAAAGATCATACAAAGAAATGATACATAGAGTACCAAAAATCATTAGTACAAACTGATTGCAACATCTTCATCTGGGATGAAAGGTGGCTCAGTGTTTATCGTAAAAGACGGTACCATTGTCGGACGTGTATTGTCATCGGATGGAATTGGTAGAAGCTTACAAGAACTACGATTGTGTCAATTTTCTTGACACCTACTGCAAAATCTTAGTTTGGTGACAAGACCAAACATTTTTTCCCTTCTCTTCCTTAGCGTGCGAGGACGACTTGCTCAAACTATTAGAATAGGAACACGAACACGTGGATCAATTTTTAAAATTTTCTACTGCTCAATTCCTCTTATAGGAATCCATATCGGTTTATAAAAAGCCTTATATGTATTATTTGTGAAGTACTGAGAGACACGTGTAGTTGGATCAACATTAGCAAGACCGAGAACGCGTACTCTGTGTTCACAAAGTATACTCATCGTTTGCCGCCAACGACAAGAACAAGTATCATCTTCAATATTTATAGAATCAGTTCTACCATAACTAGGCATCTAAAAATGGTGACGTAATATGCAAACCCTACAGGTTAGTGAATCTGCCACAAACTTTTTCCTCTCACAGTGATCCATAGCCCATGGCGTTAAACGAGCTTGACTCTTCTCAGCTTCTACTCTATACGTGTAGGACATTTCTGAACATATTCAACGTAATTCCTCAATAAACACATGGATAAGGAGATCTTTCAATTTTAAAATAGCATTATTCCAACTCTCGACATAGTTAGTGTAAGCCACTTCGTATCTGAAAAAAATGACAAACAATTGAAATAAAATGCCAAATGTGTAAAACCAGATGACAAATGGGATCATACAACTGCAAAAGGAATAATAAAGAACTGATGGCAAATAATGGCAATAAAGTGACAAATAAGTATGCAAATAGAGTAATAATAACTATTCCTAAAATAACAAATGAGAAGTTGATCAACAGAGAGTGACAACGTACCTACTCATTAGAATGTATAGATTAGACCATATTTCCTTGGGAATAACTAGTATGTATTGGAAACCCACTGGATCTGTATTTTGGATAGCATTCATGTGTTTATCGAAATCAATGCAGGTTAGGGCCTCTACTGCCATCCTAAATGAGATCTTCATGCTTTCGAGGGTAGTTTTAATGTTGTTCGATATGTGGAAGGCACAAAACGTATGAATTGCAAATAGAAACACCTTGGGTATAACATTAATAATTCCGGCGTTATTGTCAGAGATGACAACGAATCGAGTTTCATAACCATGGAAATTAGACCCAAACATCTCCAGGAAGTATGTCCAACTTTCGGTGGTCTCCGAGTCTGCTATCAAAAATGCAAGTGGAAAAATATGATTGCTTGGGTCAATGGCGATGGTTGTTAGTAGAGTTTCATGATATCTCCCTTTCAAAAAAGTTTCATCAATCACAACAATGGGTCTCAATAGTTTATAAGTTTTTTTAGGAGAACCAAAACACCAAAAACACCTTGTAAATCTCTTATCCTTACAACTCGTAGTTTGTATGTCAAACACCAAATCCTAGTCAACCAACCTCACTTCCGTAAAGTAGCTTGTAAGTAGTTGGTATACGTGCTCAAAGCTGTCTCGCATCTAAAATAATTACGTAGATCAAATGAAATTGTAGAACGGACAAATTGTAAACATCAAAGTACAAATGACACAGTGAGTCGACCAAATGACATGCAATAAAATGATAAACATTGTTGTAGAAATGACTTGTATGGGGGAACAAATGACAAATAAAGTGATGATACCTCTGCGTGAGCTTTTTCTTTTGCACGCCAGGCAAGATTGTATGTTACATCAATATTGTGAATAATTTGTATATCATCAATAACTCTGGAAGGTTTGTAGTTTGGGTCTTTTCGCAGTTTTTGCTTAATTATAGAAGCAACCCATCTACTAGACGCTGCCTTATATTCGTTCCCACCATCAGTTTCTACTCGGATGCATGTATGTACGGAACAATAAGTACTTACTCTAAATAGGGCAGAACCGAGCAACCTTGTCGCGTAAATCTGCCAAGAACATTTATGACCTTTGTAACTTACCACAATTTTATATTCGTTGCTCAGAACGTGTTCAAGATTAAACTTGTTTACAACTGCATAATCTCTTATGTGATTCTTGAGTTCAATCCTATCTCGATATAGATTACAAATGTTAAACTCTTTACTGAAGTCATAGGGATCTTCCGTGTACGCAACAGATTTAAACCAAAAATCTACGAGATCTTTCACCTGTTCGGGCTGTGGCTCAAACTAAAATTCAGCTGAACAAATGAGAAATATGCTTCTTAGCATGGTACTAATTTGATAAGAAATGTTAAAAAACACCTCACAAATGATAAATTCTGCGAGCTTACCTGAAGGTTCAGTTTGTCCAATGATAGTTTCAGGTTCAATTGAAAGAGGAACATTAGTTAACATAGGTTTATTTGAAAGATGAACATTAGTTAACATAGATTCATTTGAGAGATGAATATTTGATTGATGAATACAAAATTTATTTGAGAGATGAACATCAGTAGGGATAGTTTGAAAAGGTTCATTTGATTAAGGAACATTAGTTAACACAAGTTCATTTGAGAGATGAATATTTGATTGAAGAATACAAGGTTCATTTGAGGGAGGACATCAATAGGGAGAGTTTCAAGGGATTCATTTGATTAAGGAACATCATCACCATCCACTAAAGCTCCAAACCTACGTGGATCAAGCCATCTGCCGTTTGTTTTAGGGTAACCCCTATATTCATGTTTAGGATCAGGAAATGAGTTATGACGCAAAGGTCCCCCCGCTTCAGTGGTGGAGAACCCTTTTCTTGAACCAGTATCTTTGGTGGTGGACAACCCTTTACCCGAAGAACATAAATCATAAATAAAGTTCTGGGAGTTCTAGGAAGGTACTCTGAAGCTTATTTACAATCCATATGTGAAAGGGTGTGTCGGGATTGTTTTTATGCATTTTGATTATTACAATAAAATTTTGGGCTGATGAAATTGCGCATGCACAACCATGGACAAAGTTGTACAGCTTACAGTCCTCATGACGGATTTCGCTTGTTTTCTTCAAGAAGTGTAACGAAATCATCATATGACGAGTACGTTCTTAGTGAGGTAAGTTTGATACTTTCCCCAACATAACTAACGATTGACCCGATCTTTGGACGTATGATATCCCCCATGAACAATGGTATAAAGCTGAACTCCATTCATCCCTAAAACAAATGAGAAAAATGGCAATAAAAATGATAACGAAGCAGAAGACAAATGTTATAAAACTCAACTCCAGCAATCCCTCAAACAAATGATAGGAATCCCGACATAAATGATATCAATGAACAATTCCGGTGATATAGTAGCATATAATAAATGCTAAAACTGACACAAGAAATGTGGCAAATGATAAAGTAGCAGAAAACAAATGATAAAAAAAACAAAAGAAAAATGATTATGTACAAATTGTATCGTCTTGCATAGCATTTTTCTTAAGAAAAAAACCTTCAAATCATGATGCGGATATACAGTTAGAGATGATATTTACTGCAACGGTTATTTCAATGGTCGGAGAGAAGGATAACAACGGTCTTTAGCAATGAAAATAACCTAGGATAACAGCAATCTTTTTCTCCCCAATGACCTCCGTGTGAGAACTTTAGCGAATGCACAACGATTGTTGGAAGACTTGGCACATGAAGGAGACAAATAGTACATCAAGGAAAATTTGCTTTGATTTTTGTAGAAGCTTTGTTGTTGAAGATTAAGAAGAAGAAGAAGCTTTGATTTATTTTAAGGTTGGTAGTGTATTTAAGAGAGAATTTTCCCTCTTATTACTGTTCTTATTATTGTAGTAGATTAGGCTACTCAACAACTCCAGTAAGATAGTTTCTCATTTTTTCTATATTATTTATCATTAATTTTGTGAGAACTTTGTCATTCGTTTGGAAATTTTTGTAATTGTTTTGTTATAGCTTTGTCATTTGTTGAGTAATCTTTGTGAGTTGATAGATTTATTACTGTAGCAGATTAGACTACCCATTAACATTTAATGTTAAAGAATAGGGTGGAAGCTAGGGGGTAGTAAGTGAGACTATTATCGATTTGTTAATTTTAGTATCGATTTTGGAATAGACTTACCAAAGTATCGATTTTAGAATAGGTTTGCCAAAGTATCGATCTTATAAAGATGACAAAAAGTAGTATTTATTCTTATAATTTCCGATTTTAATATGATGATGCCTATTTTTTGTTTTTGTTTTTATTAATAGTCATTAAAATCGGCCCGACCGGACTGGACCGGACCCTAAGCCTAACATTTAGTCTGGACGCCCTAACACTAGGGCCAATGGGTGGGTAAAGGTTGATATTATTGCCTAAGGGCAGGGTCGACCTAGCCCTTAACACAGTCGAGGGTCAAGTTAGCATGTCCCTAAATTCATAAGGGCCAATCTATCTAGGGCCGGGTTGACCCTAGCCCGGCCAATTTCACCCCTACATACAAATACATTCAGCATAAAAATGCTATTGCTCACGTCTTTGACAAAACGTCACAACAGAAACAGCACTACACGAGTTTTTTCGCTCATTCGGTACGCTCTCTACTATTTTCAACATAATTATCAGTATTACCCTATAATTTGATCATTGTTATGTGTTATTTAATTCAACAATATCATTGCCACACTTAGAAAACTAGGAGTTTATGTTATGCCCCTCTTTATTATTACAGAAACTAAATTATGAACCTTACACTACACCGACTAACTGAGAATGAAAACTCCGTTAGACCAATTAGATAGAGATACTATTTGGGATACCACGACCGGTTACACCTGGACCGGAGGATGGAAGAAACAACTCGTAAGGAGGAATACCAGCGCCGTTTCTGTTCTTGAGACGGATGTCTTTATTTCTTGCGTTTATTATATCTTCTATCTCCAGCAATCTAGAGGAAAACTTCTTGAACAAGTTTAGTACTTTGAAGTCGTTGATCCAGTGGGAATGGAACTGGTGAAGGTTACCCAAGTACTCTTCGTCTGGGGAGTGAGTGGATAATGTATCTTGAGCTGCCATTACTTTGGTAGCTTGGAGTTGGGCTGGTAATGCTGATAGGAATGTACGTTGAGGGTCTATAAGAAAGTTTTCGTAATCGGGGTTGTCTTCTTGTGGGATGAGTTTCTTCATTAGGGTGGGACGGTTGGGGACATAGCCTCCGAAAGGGTACTGACCGAAGTTTAAGGCTGCGTGCTGACCTGAAGCTACCCACATTATTGTGGTTAAAATGCCAGATAAGTCTTCTTTGGTGTTAAGTTTAGGCCACCATGGTTCGTGTCTTTTGTCAGGGTGACCTTTGTTTTTTATCTCTTTCCACCAAGCTTGGAGCTCTGTGTCCGAGGAGACGCTTTTGGGTTCTGAATAGAAACTGAAAACGTAGGCTTCTACCCATTCTTTTAGTGCCGACCATACAAGAAGCCCATCTGCAGCGTAAGGGTAGTCCTCAACCACAAGTCTCACCCCGCAAGGCAATGAAGGATCCTCCACCGCCATGCCCCTGATAGACCATAGGAGGTTATGAGAGGATGTAAATAAGTTATACAAGAATGAGAAAAAGTTATATTTACAGACCTGGGATGTTCTAATTATAGTTGATCCACTAATAGGACAACAACATAAAGCATTATGCATGCAGCATAATGTCAGGGTTCTTGGGTTTAGACTTCAATTTTTTGCCACCACTATCATGGTATTACCTAGAGAGAGGGAGGACGGAAGGGGATGAAATAGTCTAGGAATATCAGTAGTCAATAGCCGAGGGGCACTGAAGACGTGGATAAAGTCAACTCCATCTGAAGTAGTTCCTTTATTTGTAAGGTAGTGCAGGGTTGCACTTTGACTAGAGAACGTTGTGAAGGGATCTGGATGTTACACCCTTTGTTTGCTTTTTGAGATAACAAAGGAATCAGTCGAGCATCTTTTTAATCATTCCCTTTGTAACAAGGTGTAAGAGTGTTACTCAGATTTTTCAGCATGTCTTGGTGCTTTTCAGGGAGATTACATGAACTTCTTAAAGTCTTGGTGGTGCAAGGAGTTTAGGAAGGAAATTAGAATTGGAATCTTGTGAAAAGACCAAAATGTGAAACATTTTGATGGCAAAGTTGAGACTCTGAATGCGTTTTTCTCCTATATTTGTGCAAGCATATAATATTGGGCTTCCACTTCCAATGCTGTTAAAGGGGTCACGTTCAATGACCTTGTTGTGACTGGTGAGCAGGAGCATTTTTTGTTTCCCGCTGTTTGTGAGAGGTCTCTTTATAATTTTCATTTCTTCATGCGAGTTGTATTGTGCTTTCCATATCGGGAATTCTTTCAGTCGTTTCACTAAATTCACTTTTGGAAAAAAGAAAGCTGTCACCTAGGTACGTTTTGAGTTAACCCGCCAGTCCAATTTTTAGGTTTTCGATCTTCATAATTGGTATAAGAGCTACCACCGAAGTTCATTGGAATGAAACGAATAGTTTTCATGAAAAACGGTTAAGGAGTAGGTAGGACTTGCAATACAATGGGCCAACGAGAACATAAGGCTGGAAACATTATGCAATATTAGAAATTTAGGGCTAAAAGCTAAGACTCGGACATTAGGCACCAGTTCTGGTTTGGCTCCTAACTCTTAAAAACTGACATTCTAATATCGGTACTTACTATGCATTTCTTTACCTATTTCCCCTTTCTGAAAGATCATCTATGGTTGCTGCCATTGTTAAATTGTTAGAAACCTTACCTCCGAATAAGGTCTGCTGGTAGTGCCTCCATGTCAAATCTCCATGTACTATTGTAGGCCGCAGCACTCAACTCTATAGCATATTTTCCTGCCATAAAACACTCTTCAATAACCCCCCCTGCATTTATCAAACTCTGCCGTGCAATTGAATTGATTTCTAACGTGTAGCGCATATGTGGGTGAAGCAGCTTGTAAATGGGGTGCATTTGACTAAGCTGCCTATGGGTAGAAATAATATAAGGTTCCATGCAAGCATGAGTCCTTAACCTGAAATATACATCATTTATCAAGTGTCAAAACAATAGAAGCTCTAAGTATTTAATTAGTTTTATCAACAACATTCGGAATCAATGACTAAAAAGTACTACCAGAATTTCCAAAGATCATGTTCTTTAAAAGCAAACGCAAGATAAACCTTGTAAACAAATACGGGAAATCTACCAACGTTTACAACACTAAAAAGACTGTCCCTTAATCCTAGAAGACCTATTAAGTAAACTACTCTCAGAGAGAAAATTTTCAATCCTGAGTACATATCTGCTCTAGCATCCTTAGAAATATGTACGAAAAACTCTTCTACTCTAACAACCTTAAAGAGAAGTATAAACACTCTGGTAAATAAATCTATTCAAAAGAATAGGAAACCTTGAGTGTAGGTATATTAGATGTTTCTATGAACAACCCTGTTGAGTTATCCTCTTTAAAACAGCACCTTAGCCCCTACTACTCCATGTACCTTCTATTCTCCATCCCACTCAAGGTGCCTCCGCCCTCCGGCACTCCTCTCCTCATGCAAAGAAGCCCATCTTATGGGTTCTTCTTGCGTTCGACTATCTAAAGATCAAATCTTATATAAGAAGATTAATCACTGATATCTGTTTAAAACATTTTGCGAAGATTTTCCATTGATACCATAACCCAGAGTCCTGACTTGTGGACGATAAGGTGGGAATTTGAAATTTAGAATAAAGAAGACAACACGTCTTCTCTTTCCACCTTGTATGAGATGATGATCTCTGAGCCACTCCTCAACCCTTGCGAGAAAAACTCCTTGGTGTTGTATATTCTATATGTAAAACAACATATTAGTTTGAAGAGTTACCAGTGGTTCACTAGTTGATGAATGCCTGCATCATTTGCACATACATGAGCTTTAGCAAACTTCCATATCCAATAGCTTGTTGAATCATGTCCGTGAGTGTAGACATGCTTATTCTGAGGTGAGGAAGCAGTTGGAGGAAGGGAAAGCTCGATAGCAATTGGCCTTAGAACGCCACTTTTGGTATAGTAAAAAACAGTTCTAGAAGCATAAGTTTTAGTCTTCGGAAGGGCGTTAATTTTTTCAACAAATGGCAAAAGCATGTCATGATAATCTATTATAAACAGTCGGCCATTCCCAATTGCCTCCTCAACACTGGTTTGCTCCAGCTCTTGGTCGATTAGTTCTTTTGTTATTAATGACTCCGGGGGACCATAAATTGCAGGGTCTAATTTGCTGAGGATCGGAAACTCCTGCAAAAGTTAAATGTGTTCAATAAAATAATGAGATTTTTATGCTGCATATAAATTTTTATGTACGGTGTGCAAGAAATGTAGTAACTTTCTCCGTAGCTTGACTGTAGTAATATTGAACTTTTTTGTTGTTGTTGTTATTATCTTACTAGGCTATCTGTGTCACTTTTGATACTAAATGTCATATATAGATTTATCCATCTTTTTTTTTTTGGAAGGCAAACCGATTTTTTTATTGGGATCCGTAACCCTGAGTTTCCACCCCCGTGAGGTTTCAAACCCACGACCTCTCTCTAGGTGGAGAGGAACAACCACCACTGGGCCAAGAGCCCAATGGTATTTATCCATCTATTCACTAAACAGAATAAAACAAAAACTCTAGAAGGGAAAAATAAAGTAAAAGTTGAAAAAATTATATTCTTGAAATGAAATGTAAAATAAAATAGGCTACTACAAGTACCTTCAATTTTTCTATGTTAACCGGATTGACACCCGCCAAAGCCTGGCGTGCAAACTCGTTATCACGCAACCATGAAAATCTGTCTCCTGGAAACCCATAATCGCATATATACTTGTGGTGAGATTCTAGAAATTTTCATCAAAAAGAAGCAGAGTGATAGTATATATTTTCAGCATATATGTACTGCATACTTGAGATAATGGCCGGAATGCTGTACTTGAACAAGCCTTCACCAGCATTAACTGCTTTCTTAATCAACGAGGACAGCAAAAGCTTCTCGAATATATCTTTTTGATCTTCATTGTGTTTCACGAGAACACCATAATTATACAACTTGTCAATTTCAGTGAAGCACGTGAAGGGTGTATCTTCGTTTGAAAATGTAGCTGCCAAAGATGGTAATAGATTATGGAATACGGCTTTTAGGCGACTTGCAGAGAAAGCTGCCTGCTTAGTCTCCTCAAATGTTTCGTCTCGCGGAACATAAACCGGATCAGGCTTTTCTATTCTACTCTCAGAGTATGGATCTGGTTAGGATCAAATAAATATCATCAGTTTATTTGATCAATTATAACTTCGTGATACTCAAATACTGTAGAAAGAATGGATTATGTTTAGGCAGTAGAAACATTAACACATTTATCCTGTAGAGAATTCACTGCAGCTTAGGGACTAGTTGAAACTTGTTTGGCCCAATTAAGGATTGATTTCTGTTTGTCGCTATGCTAGTGTTTTGTGCGCTTTTATGAAGCATAAAATGTAAAAGAGGGAGAGAGAGATGGAGATGGAGATGGAGGAAGCTCACTCTCAAGGATGATAATGTAGGCCTGAGATTTTGCCACGGTATGTTGATTTTGCTCTACAAGGATCTTAGTCCTTGATTGAGTGGTGGTGGCTCGGGGATTGTTGTGTGAGATTGACTGATTAGTGTTGAGAGAGCGTTACTGTTAGTCTATGCTTGTAACCATTAATCTGTTGTTCGCTGTTAACCTGATGTGTTATTGGTGTGTCTCCCCTATCTGCAACTGCACTATATCTGGGCTTAGATCTTTGCTTTGCCCCATCATAAGTGTCCTCCAACTATTTTTCGTAACCCCAAGAAAATCCAATTGTTGGACTATATTCTAAGTGATTTAGTACGAGAAAAAAGTTTCCCTGCAGGTCTAATACGTGAACAAGTTGAAGAATCATCAATGACATATATTGCATCTCGTGGAGTGCAAAAAAATGGGGTGTTTAGAGACTGTACCTGTGTTTGTTGGAAGTCGTCCAGTGCGACAACGTCTAGGATAAGGCCTTTCAAGACCACCGAGAATGGGCCTAGCAAGATCATCATCCTTGTCCGGATTACCCAAGTCGTTATAGGTAGTGTAATCATATACTCTTTCAAAATGCTTCCTCTCACCTTTTCCATTACCTCGAACACTTAGTAAGTCTTCGCGACGAAGATCCTTGAGACCATCAGGTGTTTGCAAGGGCAAATAGGCCTTTCAAGATAACAAGAAACTACTAAGAGATCGAGCAACGGTAGAGAAAGTATAACGGACTATAATTATAAAGGTATCAAACTCTACCTGATTTCTAAAGACTATTCTGCTTTCTGGCTCAGTTTCCCGTGATTGAATCCAAGAATTTGCAGGGAAGAAAATGGGGCCTTCACCAAATCCTTGTACCACAATCTCCATTAAGTAGAACTCCTGAAATTGTAAATTAGTGAGGAGAACAGCCCCAGGGCAGCCAAAGTCTGATGGAACTGTGAAATTTGTAGAATATTCCACAACATTTGCATTCTCCAATTCTTTTGGAAGCCAGCCCCTTACAGCAGATTCTAAACTCTTCCCTGAGTTGGTCTCTGTTAAATAAGAAAATAAACTATCTTTAAAAACTACAACTTTAGAAAGAAAATAAGAACTATTGAAACCCCATTTCACTTAAAACATCAGAAGCTAAAGAACAAAACAAATTAGTTAACTCCCAAAATCTACACCCAAAACAGAAAGTCTTCTATTCAGTACAATTTGGTAAGTATAAACAAACAGCCCTACTTGATAGTCCCATAAAATTCTTAGTTTTAAACTACACACTAAACCAGGAAAGAGAGTTAAGAATTTTTTGGATCTCAATTCATTCCGGCTTGCCTCTGAATCTTAATTAAGAGGAACTTATGTTCTAGCCGCGCTTGTTTAAGAGGTTGGAATATTTTTTGTGGGTTAAAAGAAATGAACCTGTATGACCATCACCCATTCTTGATACTCATTTAACATCTACAACAAGAATGAGATGGGAATACTATTTAATGTCTAACCTGGATCGATCTCCTCGCTTATTAGCTGAATTATGATCCCCTTTCCAATTCCATTAATAAAAGACTCCCATTTATCAGTCAACGTTTCCTTCATCTTCTTCCTGATAGTGATCACGACCCTTACATCAGTCCCCTTCGATAACAATGATTCATTTATATTAACAACTGTAGGGGTAGTCCCAACATTCTTATTTCCACTGTCAATCACTGCTCGTATAGAATGAACTCTGGTGATCCCAGAATTAAAGTTTGGAGTTTGAGTCCTTACTCTGGTTTTCCCATTCTTTCTGGTACCAAAGATTTCCAATACAAGGGGTGAAAGAATAAGAGAACGAGTGATCAATGGTTTGACTAGGCTTGGTTGTTGAGCAGCAAACATCTTTGCACTCAAGTATTCGAAGGAAGTTTTTAGTAGAAGAATGGAGTTAGAATAAGGATTAAGCACTAGTGGATAAAGAGAGATGATATTCTTCTCTTCTTCTCTTTTTCTTGGTTTTTTTTTTTTTTTTTTTTTGCTGGTTTTCTTCACAATTGAGAAATAAGGAGAAGTAATGGTACAAATATATAATTGAGAAGAAAATTTAAACCCCAATAATTTAAATATTAAAAACGTGAAGATGTTGGATTGCAACCCACTCATAATTGTCAACTTCGAGGAAAGAGGATTGTCTAAGTTAGAGCATACCCAACAATTATTGAGATTCATATGCAATGCAGTAGGAAGGTCACTTTGAACCGACTAAAATGCCTAAATAGTAAGAACATCCACAACACTAGGTGGGTGGATTTGCCCAAAATCAGGGTGAATTCAATCCACCCCACAATAGTTAATTTCGAAATCAAGGTGAATATCACTCCCCGCAATTCATCAACCCACGTGTCCCCATCTCAAACGCTCAAAGTTGCAGCGCAGTTCCAAACCACGCAGACCTATTAAAGCTTGACAAATGTCATCATCTCATTGGCTTACTCCCTACGCGCAGTTCAGAACTGCGCGGCATCAATCCACCAAAAATCCATCCAGTGGGTGGAGAATCCACAGCAGTAGGGTGGGTAGATTTGCCCAAAATCAGGGTGAATTTAATCTACCCCAATCCACCCCACAGCAGTTGATATCGAAATCAAGGTGAATATCACTTCCCGCAGTTCAGAACTGCGGGGCACAATCAACGCACAAGATCAACTCACGTGTCCCCATCTCAAACGTTCAAAGCTGCAGCGCAATTCCAAACCGCGTGGACCTATTAAAGATTGACAAGTGTCATCATCTCATTGGCTTATTCCCTACGCGTAGTTTTGAACTGCGCGGCATCAATCCACCAAAAATCTACCAGAGGGTGGAGAATCTACCCTCAAGGTGGATATTGGGTGGACACGTGGTAAATTCACCTAGCTGTTGGAAGGTGGATTGGTGCTCAAGAGGGTGGAGGATGAAAATCCACCTCCACGTCATCCTTCACCTAGCTGTTGTGGGTGCTCTCAAAATAGATATTAGGTAGACACGTGGCAAATTCACCTAGCTGCTGGGAGGTGGATTGGTGCTCAAGAGGGTGGAAAATGAAAATCCACCCTCCACGTCATCCTTCACCTAGCTGTTGTGGGTGCTCTAACCAACATTAATTTTTACACAGTAGTTGAAAACCCATCCACCTGTTTTTTTAGATTTAAACCAATCACAAAAGGCCACATGGCATGAGAGAGGAGAGAGAAGAAAAGATAAAATAAAAATGCCTGAGGCATCACTTTTAATTTAAAATAAAAGATTTCACGCATCACGAACCGTTGAAACTTGTAACGTGTCTTAATTTGAAGCGTCTATTTTGCCGCACAGTTTGTATTGAAAAAAATATAACCCACCCTGTAGGTCTCCGAGCCGACCCTCAGGGTGTGTTTTTGTGATGATTTGGGTGCCACCTTGGCAAAGTCACTTTATTGTTGGTGGTTGGTTGGAAAACACAGCGCGGACTAAATTACACCGCACAGATTAAATATATATTTTATTGGTGTGGGAGGAGATGAATAATTGTGGCGGAGTAAAGAAGTCTGCCGCAAACTAAAATATTATTTTCATTCAATAAAGACCCGCCACATCAGTATCAACTGTTGGAAGACTTAGAGCATCTCCTAAAGTGCCTTACTCACTTTGTTGATAAAAAGCCAAATCCAAGTGAGTGAGATTCTATTTCTTCCAACAGTACCTCACTACGTGAAAAATGGTTATTAGCAGTGCACACCCATTAATAACAATTATAAATGTGGCTAAACCAACCAATTTCTCGACATATATATCTGTCATAAATTAATAAATATGTCATATTTTATTAAAAATGTGATCTTAATCTACGACACAAATAACTATCGAGATTCAAATGGTTTGCGACAGTTGTTTATGTCGTAGTTGAAATAAACTCTTTTATAAACATAAAATTCTCCTTTCAAAAGTTTCTCTCTCTCTCTCGGCCTAGAGACAATTTGGACTTCATGCCTCTCTGCTAAAACTTCAAGAAAAATCCCCCTCTTTGTCTTATTTCACACTTCATTATGGATAAATATTTTCCCATTATAACAGCATGAAACCTGATTACTCTCTCTCTCTGCCACTTCCCAGAAAACCTTAGAACAAGCTATGCTTCGTGTCGCGGTTGCAAATATCTCAATTCGAAGGTTAGCCAAACATCTCTTTTGTGAACTTGAAGATTTGTTAATTTTTAAACTGAAAATTTCTTGTTATTAAACCTATAGTCAATTGAAGAAGTCACATGAGGTATTTTCAAGGGTTGGTTATGGTGCAATTGGTTCACCTCGTACCCCTCTCTCTCCAATTGAACCAAAACCCAAATTTTAAGTACAATCCTCTTTTGTTTGTGCTCAAATTTCAATTTTGCATTGATTCATTGAGCTCTGTATTTTCTCTTACTATTATTAGTTTTTGTATTCTTCATAAGCCCCTTAATCAATACAAGATTAGGAGGAATGTGGTGTAAGCTGAATACCAAGTTCTTATGTTACAGTAGCATAAGTAGATGACATCAGCATTTTGCTTGCTCTCCCTGTAGTTGTGGTGTAAGTTGAATTCTTCAAACTGCGTGATCAGATGGTGTGCTGAGTTCGTGACGTAAAAGCAATCCCATGAAGGTTAAACATTGCTTTTGATGATATTGACTGCATAAGTTAGCCCAATAATTATCCCGCTCTCACTGGTTTTTAACTGCTATCTCCTTCTCTCCATATTATAAATGAAACTCCCCATTATCATTTCAAATTAATCCCCCATAGCCTCCATAATATAAAAGGCTACATCGGTGTTCAGCAACGATATGTCTTGAGGTAGTTGTATCGACTTGCACTACTTCTAAACTTTCTGCTTTTACTTTTCATTTGGATTTTACTTTTTTAATAGACTCCTTATATTCACATTATCTTCCACTTCCTGGATCATGTAGGTCAATATGTAGTGCACTTCATTGGTTATTATGTTCACTATGTTCTCAAGGGCCCTATTGTTTCTTTTTAGCCATAGGTGTATCATTGAGCAAAAGGCATGATTATTATAAGGGTATTGTTGTGTGGTTATTGTATTAATAAAAGTTGCGTGTGTGTGGTAACAGTGTAGGCATGTTTTTTCATGGATTCACAACCAGGAATCATAGCATGTGGGTTATTATAGTACTTTTGCAATTGCCTGAAATTCATAATAAGTTGAGATCTCACTACTACTGCTCCCAGTGTTGTTGGGCCATAGAGTATCCAATAACAGTAAAGACTATTTTTATTAGAAAAAATTTGCTTTTGCCCCCCATTATAATAGACGAATTCATAATTGCCCCCCAGTGTTAGTACTTATTGGCCTATGACCCCCATTTTTGGGTTGACTGACCTTTGACTGATCAAATTTAGGTGAACTTCCAAAAACACCCTCGTGTGCCAAGCACGTGAATCACTGACCCAGGTTACCGGTTGCATTTTAGTTTAAAAAAAACTCGATTTACTCATCAAGATCTAACGATCCAGATTTAAATCAAATTTGACAGTTATTCTCAAGCTTAAACTAGGCGTACCTCTATTTCTCTTCGCTTAAAAACTTACCTCAAAACCTCTATTTTTTAATTTTTGGACAATGGGGGGAGGTTCCAAGTCTGAGGTAACATTTTTTGGTTTGTTTTCATATGCTTTGTGCTTGTGTTTAAATTTTAATTTTTTTTTGCCATTAAAATTTATTTAAACTTTGGGCAATAAAGATGAAGTGCTGAAACTAATATGAGGGGTATAGTCTAACTAACATAAATTTATGAAATAGGCTGAAATTTGTGTGATTTGTGGTGATGGTGGCCATAAAACAGGATTGGGTTGTCCATGGATTTACAACAAATGTAAGAGAGAGGGTTTGTATGGGAATTATGATGCTAAAGAAATCTAACACTAAAAAAAAAACCTAATAGGAAGTTTCTCAGTTGCCAAGTTAGTGGATGCAATGCAATGCTTTCAAGTGGTTGGATGTTGTAATTAAGGAGTCCAAATGTGAGACTGAGACCTCTTTTAGTGGTTGTTGTTTTGGGTGTGGATCTTCAAAGCATTGATGGAAACTATGCCCATGGAGGTCCACCAATTATGATCTTTGTCGTGCTCCAATGAGGTTACTTACTTCTACATTTGATAAATTCAAGGAGCAAAAATTTCTCAATTGTGTCAATAGTCACTGTGGAAACTTTGATTGGCTTAAGGTGTTTATGCAGGATGAAAAGATGAAGAAGAAATAAGGAAATGACAGGAACAAGGATGTAGACCTCAAAGTCCAAATGTCAGTTACAATGGAGTTGAATAAATTTTGTAGGGAATTCAAAGGGAAGGCCAAACTTGAGTGACAAGTTTTGTGTACTTGTGTGACAAGTTTTGTGTATAAGATCATATTATTTTATCTATTTGTAAGGGTTTTTTTGTATGCTGTATGGGATTTTCTTTTTATATTATAATGGATTTTCTTTTTATGTTGTAATGGATTTTCTCTATTTGTGTAATGGTACTTCAAATGTAATTGTGTTTCTTAATCCCTAAAGCCCTACTCTTTTATGCCATGAAACATAATTTTATGGTTAATGTCATGAAGCACATCTGTTATTGTTTAACTTTTAAATTGAGTAGACTTATATTAACATTACTTGAACACTATTTTATGGGAATTAGCCTTGGTTTAAACCCCCAACTCCTAACCACTTACCCATTTTGACTAGTTTATGGGAATTCATTAGTCATTAATTACATCAAGTCCCCCCCCCCCAATATGAATGTTTTTCATCTTTAAAAGGTGTAGGTTTCTGCTTTTTATTTCTCATCTCTTACTCTCTCTCAAAAGTGTAGGTTTCATCTTATGTTTTTTCTCCTTCTTTCAAAAACTAGAAGTCGTGGATTTTGACAGTGAGAATGAATGGATGTATGGGGATGGAAATAATTCTCCCAAGGCAACCAGGTTCTTCTTAAGTGATGAAGATGAAGAGGAGGAGGAGAATAATATTGTCTCAGACTCAGACTTTCATGGTTCATCTGCAGAGTTTGAGAATGAGTGGGATGATGGTATGGTTGACTCTGATTTTGAGGAAATAGAGATTGGAGATGCAAAAGAAGAAGAAGAAGAAGAAGATGATGATGAAGATGATGCAGAACATGACATAGAGGATGGTGCAGATGGCAAGAAGAAAAAGAAGAAGGAGATGGTGGGGAGAAAGGAGATGGAGTTTAGGTTGTGGCAGTAATGCATTTTTTTTTCTAGTTTGTGTCTTTATTATTGTGTTATTGTGTTTTTTTTGTTATTGTTTACTATGGACAAAACCTAGAGTATTGTGATAACTAGTGTAGTAGCGGGTTTTCTGGGAAGGAAATCTTCACCAATACTTATTCGCAAAGAGACTGTAATAAGACTAGATAAACAAGATTTTACGTGTAAAACTCAGTAAAAGTTGAGAAAAACTACAACCTCGAGGAGGGTTTTGATATAAAATCCAGTATGTTGTTAGTTATTGAAGAGTTTTGGAATGATAGTAGGGTTAAGAGGTTATAATTGGTAACGTATGAGAATTCATCGGTCCTGAATAATCTATTATCTGCCTGTATTTATAGTAGATACATGCAGTTTTACAAAAAAATGAAACAATCTCCTATTCCGGGGGGAGTGGACGAACTTTGCGGATCTCTAACAGCTTTTTCTTGACCAGGCACAATGGCTACTTTTGGTAGGTCGAGGACATATAGAAACTTCTAGAATGTTGAGTTATCATCGACTATAATATATTGTCTTCTCGAATGTAGACCTTCAATTATGTATGGCTGTCTTCTCAAATGTAGACCTTCAATTATGTATGGTTGTCTTTGACTACACTTTGATGGCTTATTCTTGTCGAATCTGGGGAATATGTTACTACAATCCCCCCATTCTCTACAGAAGCACTTGTTTTTGTGTCAAGAAGAAATTGAGAAACTGAGGAGGCTGTTAAATAGAAGATGAGTCATTTTTTGTGATTTCTAAGGTCCAAGTGAAATGTATCTGGCAAAATTATTCCCGAGGCGCATTTAATGCGGTACAATGAATCGGGCAGTTTGAAGTTGGGTATAAATTGGCAGTTTTTTATGAAAGTGTAAAGGTAGTAGTTTTAGAATGATGTCGCCCCAAGTGTGGCAGATTATGCTGAGGAATGGTGAAGACGGTGAAAAATCAGAGGTAAGGTGTTTTTCTAGTGGAGGTATTGGTAAATTTTTTATGAGTTATGTAACGGAAAGGAGGGCAGAAGAAGGATGTCACAAAGGATGGTAGGATATGTTGAAACCAATCATGTCGGCACACAGTGGTGAAGGTAATGGGGTTCGCCAAAGTGGGGGAGAAGGGATAACAGTTCGAGTTATTGATAAAGATTTGAAGCTTGAATGGGCGTTCAGGGATCTTGTCGAATCATGGGAGGCTTCTTATATATGTTTCCTCTCCTATTTATGGAAGCAGCTCTAAGAAGTTCAGTGACTTGAGATTCATTAAGTTTCTTTCACTGGAAAGAGGTTTTAATGTATGATTCTAGTGAAAAGAAAACATAGTTAAATTAGTCCTGAAAGTCGAATATAAAAGTAGAATGTAACTTGATATAATGTAATCAAAGCATGAAATTGCCGAACGTAAGAAATGAAAAGTAGTCGAATGAGATGGATGTCGAATGTAAGAAATGCAATGTAAGTGAATGAGATAGATATCGAATGCAATAAATAATATTTGTGTTTTTAAAGAAATAATTATTGTTGCCGAATTTATTTTTTGAATGTTTATTGCTTATCAAGTACTTTGTAGTATGAGTAGAGTCAAAGATATGTATGTCGATCTTTGTTTATGTTTATTAAGTCAAAGATATTTGATCGTGTGGGGCCAGGGACGAATTTCAAGGGTGATTGATGGGACTTTGAAATTGTAAAGTTTCAAGGTAGAGTAAATGTAGGGAGTTGAACCAGAACTGGAGGGGGTATAAATAAGTATTGGTTGCAGAGGTAAGGCATTCATGCAAGATGGTGAAGACGATAGCTCAGGCCCAGGATGGTGTGTACAAACGTGTACAGGCGATGTACTGGGTATTGTATACTGTACACGCGATATTTTGGATCTCGGAACTGTGATATGCATCTGGAAGATCCAGAGGAGCCTGATTATGAAGGTATGAGTGAGGCAGAGGCAAAGGAGGTTGAGGAGGACTTCAATTTTTGTGTCAAATTATAGTTTTGGCGTCCTCCTGAACGCTGTGGTGGAATGCGGACTCAAGCAAAGTTGCTGGTGAAGAGGAAAGATAAAGCTGCAGCGAGGGGTTTATGAAGTTATAATGTTGTAGGAGGGGGTCTGTTGTAATGAGTTGTTGATGGTAAATAAAATATAACTTTGGTAGTGATGTTTACTCGAATAAATTAATGTGTATCATTTGTCGAATGGAATTTGTACTTGTTAACTTTTGGGAATGGAAAAATGTGTGTAAACGAATTCTGTCTAATATAATGATATTGAGATTTTGTCGAATATAATCCCAAAAATATAGGAATTCGTAGGTCCAATAGAAATAGGGGAACTAACAAGAAAAATGATTATGGTAAGATGTGTTCCTTTAGGTGATGGTGCAAAATATAAGGAAATCGATGTACAGCGTTTATTGGGAAAGATAAGTCGTGCTCTGGTTGGTATGAATGTATCTGAAGAAACTCTTCGAGATAATGAAGGATTGAAGCACGAATGTAGAGGTTTGTTAATGTTGAGAAGGATAAGTGTCAACAATGTCGAGAAACAACGCATGAGATGCTACATTCGAGGAACTGAACGGTCGCAAAGTGGTGCAACGAACAATCACGTGGGGTCTATAAATAGGTCAGAGGTGGGCGACTGTTCATACTTTTTTTTTTTTTTTTAAATGTCGAGTGAATTGTTGTTGCTCGTTGCTGGAGTGGTTGGATATGATTACGAAGGAGGAGATTAGCGTATTGATTGAAAGAGCCAAGCGAGCAAAGGAGAGGGATACGGAAGTAGCGCGTAAACAAGGTTAGTGATTTTTTCTTGGATTATTTGTTATTTTGATTGATTAGGTTATAGATGAAAAAGATTAAGATAAGTGAATGCTGTTGTATCAGAAATTGAATATAAAGTGAATGATTTGTAGAAAGAAGATAAAAGAACAGTGTTAGGGTTGGACTGAGTAGTTGAGGAAATTCTAGTTTTTGTGTGATTCGTATGGATGTGAAGGTGGAAGAAATGGAGTTATAGGGATTGTATGGATGAGTTCTGGTGTGGGTTGTGCGAGAATCGGTGAAGATGAGTAGAGAGATGGATTAGTGAGTGGCTCTGTGTTGATGGTGCAATTGTAGAGATAGTCATTTTGATACGACGAGATTATCAGAGGCGTTGTTGTTGTGGGGATATGGCTATATTTTATGCCGGAGAAGAGGAATAAGCAATTTTTGAATGATAGTATTTTTGGCGGGAAAAAGTTGAAGCGTCTTCGAGAAGCTATTGGGATTCCTAAAATTCCACCAGAAGGAAAATAGAATAAGATGTTTATCGAAGATTATATTGAAAAATAAAAGTCATCGATTATTGAGTAATGTGTTAGTAAGCGAAGATAAAAATATGAATAGAATTAATTTAATTGCATCGAGAACTGTAGTATAAAATATAAATATAAAATCGTAGTAGCAGACAATAAAGTGAATGATGTGTTAGAGAGAAATCTCGACAGCGATATGATTATGAATATATGAACTTATGAACTTATGTAGGTATCATATATGATAGATACTAACTGTGGTAAAAATATAGAATCTGATTGGCAGGTTCTTTAAAATGGCTGAACCAACTCTAAATGATGATAAAGATATATACACGAATCTCGAAGATGTAGAGCCCTTGATGATTGATGTGAGGACTTGTGCGTAATAATTGGGAGAGAGGTGTAGAGTAGGGTTGAGTAGTGCAGATATAGGGAGTGTGGAGCAGTTTAGGGTGGCTCCCAGTATTATCGAATTATCTAAGGAGGAGGCCACGGAGACGGATGTGGATCACGAGCCTCAAGCGAGTGATCGAGAAGGTAGTGGGGATGGGGAAGAAGATGTGGAGGAGGGCGAGGTAAAATGCTATGGAGAGGGTCCAGAGACCAAAGTGATTACAAGTTTTAAGAAGATATACGGTATTCTTGGGGATATAAGGTTAGAGGAGTACCAGTATGAAATGATCAACCAAGAAATACCCTTGAATGGTATTCTGGTGCATCGAGAACAAATAAATAAAGAATTGAAGCTTCCCCTTAGAGCGGACCAGAAAAAATTAATGAACTTCTTTAATGTAGCCCCGGGTCAGTATAATCCGAATGTATATGATTTTTTTAGGGTATGTGGGGAAATAAATGGTCGACTTAAGGCCAGGGGGATAAGTTAATAACCGTCGATGATTTGTGTGTGTACTACACATTGAGGACGAACCCGAAATTAAAAGGGTATCGATACTTAGCGAGGTTTTTGAAGAGGCTGATGTTTTAAAACATGGTGTCAACCGAAGGTCGATACACCGATGAATGTCTACTGGTGTCTGGGAATTATGAATTCGATAAAAAAGACCCTGGGGGCCGCTAAAACAAAAAGGGTTTTACTTAGGTCTGTGGTTAGGTAACGTACGTGGTTAAGTTTGATGTAAACTTGAGTTAGATTTGTGTTTGTTAATCTCGTGTTGTTTCTCTGATTTGTAACTTTAAAGAAGAGCGGGAAGAAAGTAGAAGTAAACGAGAAATTATTTAAGAAAAGAGAAGGATTCTTTGGCAAGATCGATAACCTAGCAACCAACCAGGATCGTTTGAGTACCCTATTCCAAGAAGCAGGTTTAAAAAGGTCGAGGGTTAAAGGTTCTGAAGTACCTGTTATTGACGGAAAAATGTCGGCGAAGTATAAGAGAGCCGCAAATGGAAGTTTGCCACTGGAAAATCCTTCCTTGGTGGGGTATAACACTGATACTGAGATAAATGTTATACTGGGAGAGTCTTTTGGAAGGAATAAGAAAAAGAGGGTGGCGAGCTCTGAAGTGCCTCCGTTTCTTCACCGTAAGAGGAATACTCGGCAGTCATCAACGGAGGGGTCGAAGGTGCCGCCAAACCATCTGTTGTGAGTGGTGGGTTACCTCACCGGGGTTCGAGCAATGTGTTCCCCGAGAAGAGTACTAGTGGTGGGACATCGAAGAAGAAATTTATTGAAGAGTCTGAGACGGAAGTACAAAAGACCATAAAGTCTTATACGTCTAGGACGGATGAGCTAAAGACGGAGATGGAGGATTGTATGGTGGGGATTGATAGCTTGAATGCATTTTTGAGTGAGAGGCAGAGGAATTTGTCGAAGGTGAGAAATTTTAATGCTTTGGTTCGAATAAAAAATTTGGTAGGTCACTCGAATACTCATTATATGACTTTCATGCATATTAAGAAGTTAATGGGTGAAGCCATGGGTCGTGTTGTGGGCAGTAGTGAGTTGGCAAATCAGGTTGTGGCTTACAAGAATATAGAGAAAGAGTTTAGCGCTGAGAATACTGAGTTGAATGCAATGCTAAATAGGTACAAGCTGGAAGCAAAGAAGGCAAAGGAAGCTGCGTTATTGGAAGCAAAGAAAGCATCAGAAAAAGAGAAGGAGGCCTTGGCATTGGAGAATGCCACCTATGAAAAAGATGTGAGGGATCAAGTTGCCGATGCTCGGAAAGCAATGGAGCTAGAGCATCAAACTTCTCAATGAAGTGAAAGCGCAGATGAACGCGAAGAAATTAGAAAGGTGTAAGGAAGTGAGGATGCACTTTCAAGAATAGTTTGAGGAGGCGGAAGAAAGGAAAAAAATATTACAAGGGACTTGTAAAATCTGGTGGTATTGCGTGCGATGATAGCTTAGACGATGATGTACCCCAGACTCCTGATGTGCATGAAACAATTGAAATGATCGAAGATGAAGTGATGATGGAAGTTGACGGTCCTCATCTTAGGGAGGAAGCAGATGTGCAGGTACCAGAAGGTACCCAAAATGAAGAAAAATCTTCCTCTAAAATGTTAAATCTTGTTTAAACTATGTGGTGTTAAGTTAAAGTATGTAACAAATGGTCAGTGGGACCGAAACAATTTAATTTTGTGTATGCAAAGAATATTTGTTTTGCTGTTAAAATTTTGGTAAAAAACTTTTGTGCATGTGTGTTGTAAATAAGTACAAGTAGTAGCTTTGATAAAATGATTATTTCAAATATGATGATAGATTCGAGCAGATAGGCAAGGAACGCTTGTGTGCGTGATATGTAAAAAATGGCCATTAAATGACAAGTAAGAGTACCAGATCTATATCCTGAGATGGGTATCTGGATTTTGATGTAAGAAGAACAAGAGCTCAGAAGAGGTTGTTTGATAAGTAAAGAGCGCGAAGTAGAATATCCTGTAATTGGATATTTGTTCGCACAAAATTGAATGATAGGTGTTAGGTATACTTGTTGAAGTAAGGACCTAAGAACAAATCAAGATAGAAGGATATTGTTTGTCTCATGCATACTTGACAAGTATTGATCGAGATCAAAAAAAATTAGTAAGGATGTCGTTTATCGGATGTAGACTTGACAAATTTAGATTGATATCGAATCGAAATAGTAAGGATATTGGTTGTCTGATGTATACTTGACAAGTATAGATCAAGATAAAATCTAAGTAGTAAAGATATCATTTGTCTGATGTATACTTAACAAGTATAGATCGAGATCAAATTGAAATAGTAAGGATATCACTTGTCTGATGTATACTTAACAAGTATAGGTCGAGATCAAATCGAAATAGTAAAGATATCGTTTGTCTGATGTATACTTGACAAGTATAGATCGAGATCAAATCGAAGTAGTAAAGATATCATTTGTCTGATGTATATTTGACAAGTATAGATCGAGATTAAATTGAAATAGTAAGGATATCGTTTGTCTGATGTATACTTGACAAGTATAGATCGAGATCAAATCAAAATAGTAATGAAGAAAATGATGACCAAAATTTGTTTATTTAATTTGAGAAAACGGTTGCAGTATCTCATCTGTAAATTAGTTTCAGCTGAGCAGTGTTCCATGGATATTCGAGTCGGACTTCATCTTCAGTCATTAGCCAGTAAGTTCCACTATCTATTTTATTGCTAACAATGTAGGGCCCTTTCCAGTTTTTTGATAACTTTCTAGAATTTTTAGGTCGAGTACTATCTTGGATCCGTCGTAGGACAAGGTCTCCAATACCAAATTTCCTTTTTCCAACTTTTTTGTTGTATGCTTTTTTCAATGTGTCATGATATCGTCCCAGATTGGCAATGGCTTTGTCTCGGATTTCCTCGATCCACTTGAGGTTACAAAGTAAACCGAGTTTATTGTCCTCATCTGAGATTTTTCGTCGGGTACTTGGGAGATCGAGGTCTGAGGGTATGACTGTTTCGGTGCCAAAAGCCATCATGAATGAAGTGTAGCCTGTTGAAACTCGAGGAGTGGGACGGTAGGCCCAGAGGACGCTGAGTAGTTCATCTATCCATCTGCCCTTTTTGTCGTCGAGACGCTTGCGTAAACAAGATTTGATACTTTTGTTGATGGTTTCGGCTTGTCCGTTGCCTTGCGGATAATATGGTGTAGATGTTGTTAACTGAATCTTGTATTTATGGAGGAAAGCAAGTAATTTAGTACTGATGAACTGTTTGCCATTATCAAAGCGTATCATATGCGGACAACCAAACCTGGTGATGATATGCTCCTAAAGGAACTTGATGACTTCATTCTCATCAGTATGGCAGAGAGGAACTGCTTCGACCCACTTGGTGAAGTAATCAGTAGCGACTAAAATAAACCTTTTGTTTCCGATGTTGGATGGAATGGGTCAATGATGTCAATTCCCCATCGTTTAAACGGGCAGAGGACATTGCTAACATGCAAGTTGAGGGTTGGACTTTTGATGTCCTGAACGTAGATTTGGCATTAGTAGCATTTACACACAGAGTTTTCACAGATCCTTGTGTGATGTCGCATTGGGCTAGCAATCTTCCTGAAACATGTGCACCACAGATACCCTTGTAGAGCTCTCTGATTTTGATCTGAGCATATTTATGTGAAATGCATTCCATAAGTGGTCCTCCCCCAGTGAGTTGATATAAGAGTTTATTTTGGACGGTGAATCTGGGGCACTTGGCCAACGGTGATCGAGCTTCTTCTTTGTTACTGGGGAGGATGTAGGAGTTTAGGTAAGCATAAAATGGTCTTCTCCAGTCTTCAAGGTCATCATCTTCAGTAATGGTTATCTTGAGTGTTGACAGGATATCAAGGCTAGAATGCTCGATGATCTCGATTTCCAAAGATCTTTTTTTACAGTCTCCCAGCATAGCAGGGATGTAAGCTAACGCATCGGCATGGCGATTTTCTTATCGAGGTAAATAAGATATTGTTGCATGTTTAAATTTTTTTATTTTTTCTTCGACCAAAGCTGCGTAATCAACCATTTTTCCCATTGTTTTGAAAGGTTTGTTATAATGATTTACCACGAGTAAAGAGTCGACATATACTGTTAATTCTTCAACTCTAAGAGTAAGTACAAGATCAAGACCGTGTAAAATTCCTTCATATTCGATCTCATTATTGGCAGCATAGAAATTGAGTTTGATAGCTTTCCCGATGCGATGATTGGAAGGCGTAATGAGAGCTATGCCAATCCCGGATCCTTGTGGTCCTGCTGACCCATTTGTAAAAAGCCGCCAACCTAAGCTTTTGGACCATGTGTTTGGTTTTGTGATTGAGTCATCTGTAAAGATTTCTTCGAGCTCGTCCCAATCGGGGTCTTCGAAGGGAAAATCTGCCAAAAAATCGGCCACTGCTTGTCCCTTGATGGATATTTGAGGTTCGAAGGAAATGTCATATTCTCCATGAAAAATAGACCATTACTGGATTCTACGAGATTTTTCTTTTTTGGAGAGTACTAGTTTGAGAGGGTACTTGGTGATGATTTTGAAAGGATGAGCTTGAAAGTAAGGACGAAGTTTTTGAAAACTGTAGACCAAGGCAAGTAACTATTTTTCTGTTATTATGTATCATTTTTTAGCAGGGATAAGTATTTTGCTGAGGAAGTAGATTGGTTTTTCTACGTCGTCATCTTCTTGAATAAGAACGGAACTTATTGAATCTTCAGTTGTGGATAAGTACATAGTAAGTGATTCGTCATCAATTGGAGTACTCATTATAGGAGGACGCCCCAAGTATCGTTTAAGATCTTGGAAAGCCATTTCACAGTTGGGAGACCAAATGACTTCCTTTTGTTGTTTGTTTGAAAGAGGTGTGGGGTTGCCACGAAGAAGTAGGTAAAGGAGTTTGCATCAATCAGATGACTTTGAGATAAATCTGTGAAGAGTAGCTATCTTACCAGAAAATTTTTGAACATTTTTTTTCGTTCGAGGAGATGGCATTGCCATGAGTATTTTGATTTGAGCTGGATTGATTTATATTCTTCTTTTGCTGACTAGATGTCCCAGGATTTTGCTAGATGCAACGCCAAATTGACATTTTTTCGAGTTGAGTTTCATCTGGTACTTGCGAAGGATATCGAAGATAATTTGGAGGTTGTTGGGATGGTCTTCTCATTTTTGGATTTTGCAGATCATATCATCGATATAAACTTCCATGATTTTACCGAGGTGATCTTTGAACATTTGGGTAACAAGTCGTTAGTAAGTATCTCCAACATTTTTTAACCCAAAAGGCATTACTGTGTAACAGTAGAGACCTCTTTCGGTTATGAAGGTTGTTTTTTCCTGATCATCTTTGGTGAGCAGAACTTGGTTGTAGCCGGAGGCGGCATCCATCATAGAAAAAAGTTCTTGTCCTGCTACCGAGTCAAGAAGTTATGGAATTAGTGGTAGCAGAAAACTGTCTTTGGGTGTGAACTTGTTGGGTTTTGTGAAGTCGACACAAGCCATGATTTTTCCATTTTTCTTTGGTACATTGACGATATTAGAAACCCACTTCGGATATTTAGCTTCCTAAATAAATCCTGCACGAAGAAGTTTATCAATTTCTTTGTTGACTGCATCTCGAAGTCGGGGAGCGAGATTCCGTCATTTTTGAATGATAGCTTTACTGTTTGGAAGGAGGTTGAGTCGGTGGTAAGCGATTGAAGGATCGATGCCATGCATTTCTTGGAAAGTCCAAGCGAAGATGTCGATATTTTTCTTAAACAGTTGTATCATAGCCTATTTTTCGTCGATTGACAACTTGGAGCCGATGAAGGTTGTGCGACCTAGGCCATCGAGTTCAATAGATTTGACCATCTCGGTGTCATGTTGCCCAAATGTGGGTGGTTCATCGTGATGTAGTTACTATGCTTTAAGAAGCTTAATTGTATGAGGGTTGGTTATGGTATTTTCGCACATTCGTACTACTGTTTGACTGCCTTTGATTTCATAGACCCCGTGATCCGTCGAAAAACGTAGTATAAGATGATAAGTGGAAGGCACTGCTTTGATAGAATATAACCAACTGTGTCCCAAAATTCCAAAATATTTGGACTCTACATCAATGACAAGAAATTTGACGAATGTAGTTTCCGAACCTTCCTGAACTGGCAGAGTGATTTCTCTTGTGGCAAATTCTTTTGAACCACTGAAGTCCGTGAATGTTATCGTCGAAGCTCTTACCAAATCTGTAAGGCCTAGTACTTTAATTGTTCTTCTGAACAATACATCTGTAGTGCTTCCAGTATCGATGAGAAGCGTATGTAGGTAGTCTTGTCCAACTTTGAGCATAACATCGAAGGTGTCACAATCTTCGAAGGTTATTTGGTAAGGACGTTGTAACTTGCTTGTACTTGGAAAAAGTTTTACTGATTTGTCTGAAGAGGTCATTTTACAGTAAAACGTAATGCGGTCGTCTTGTTTTCTTTTCTTCCCCTTTTCGATCTCGATAATACACAAGTGGCGAGCGCGTCCCTGGACCTTATTTTGCTTGACTTCTTTGTTTTTTGCTTAATCCTAGCAAAACTTTTGGATGTCGATGACATAATTGTAGAGTCTTCCATCTAATAGGATGCGATGAAAGATAACAGTTATCAGTTTCGTGACTATGCACATTATGATACTAACATAAGGGTCTATTGGGAAGATCAGTGATTGCTTGTGGCACGCGATAATACTCATCTCCCTTTATCTTCAGCAAGATAGCAGAAAGGGTTGTTATCATTGGTGGTAGAACTGGGACTGATCTGTCGGGTTTGCCATCCCTTCTTCTATTGTTATCAGTGTTCCGGTCGCGTTGCTTAGGTCTTTTGGTAGTGACTGCTCGTTGGGACGGGATCGAAGATGTTTCGCGAGAATGGATGATAGAGGAACTCTTTATCTTATCTTTCTTTGAGCACTCCAGTTCGATGTAGTTATTAACTACATCAATCATTTTTGTTACTGTGCGTGGCTTGTGCAGAGTAAGTTCTTCTCGAACTTTTGAGTCAATGTGCAGGGCGGAGGTGAATACCAGAACTACGATTTTGGGGTCCTAATTCCCAATCATCCGTGTTTCCTGTAGGAAACGCTTATAAAAGTTTGCCAAAGTTTCTTTTGTGCCTTGCTCGAAGTAAAACAAGGAATCAACAGTAATTTCTAGCTCCTTAGCATGAGCGTAATTGGATTCGAAAAGATGTTACAACTGGCTGAAAGTGGTGATGGAGGCTTCTTGGATATTGCAGAACCACCGGAGTGGATCTTCCTTTAGGCTCATATTGAATAGCCTACATAACATATGCTCGAGTTTGGAATATAACCCGACTGCGGCTTTGAAATTTCGTACATGTGTAAGTGGGTCAGTTAGGCCTACATATTGAATAAATTTGGGCATATGGAAATTTTCTGGGATGGGCATATTTTTGAGTTAAGGAGAGATGGGGTTTGTTTCGATTTTATCAAGCGCAGATCTTCGACCTGGGATGTCAGAGTTAATAGCTTGAATTCTGTTGTTGAGGTCGTCTAAGGTGACGAACTGTTATGGGGGAAAATGTAAGGCTGCGATCAGAGGAACAAAATTACCCTGCCTTTTTGGTCCCAATCGATCCCTGATGGGCCTTCTCTCTAGCGGAGGGGTTTGATGATGTGTGCGTCGACTTCCCTGGATTGTTGAGGCTGAAGAAGTTAAACCAAAATGTCTAGAGGCTCTATTCAGATTTCCAGATCTGAATCGAGAAATTCGTTGGTCGTCCTCTCTCGGCTGATCATCATATTGAACCACTCTAGATCAATGCTCACTTCGAGTGAGTAGAGGTGACGTCTGGCGGGCAGTGAGTCAATCTTGTGTCCTTTGTAGTCTCTCCATCTCTTTTTGTTGTGCTTGACTTTGCTGATCCATGGCTTTTCTTCGTTCATCTCTCTACGGCCATTAATTTTTGAAGCTCGAGTATTGCACCGTGTAAATCAACAGCTCTTGGCATTTCTTGATCTCTTACGGTACTGGAATGGCTTCTCAAGTTCATGTTTGTCATCGGATGATGCTTAGATCAGAAATGTTAGAAAAAAGTATGGTATTCCCACAGACGGCGTCAATTGTAGCAGCAGGTTTTCCGGGAGGGAAATCTTTACCAATACTTATTCGTAAAGAGACTGCAATAAGACTAGATAAACAAGATTTTATGTAGAAAACTTAGTTAAAGCTGAGAAAAACCACAACCTAGATGAAGGTTTTGATGTAAAATCCAGTATGTTGTTATTTATTATAGAGTTTTGGAATGATAGTTGGGTTAAGAGGCTATAATTGGTATGGTGTGAAGATTCGTCAGTCCTGAATAATCTATTATCTGCCTATATTTATAGTAGATACAAGACAGTTTTACAAAAAAAGAAATAGTCTCCTATTCCAGGGAGAGTGGGCGAACTTCGCAGATCTCTAACAGCCCTTTCTTTACCAGGCACAACAGCTACTTTTGGTAGGTTGGAAACTTCCAGAATGTTGAGTTATCTTCGACTATAATATACTATTTTCTCGAATGTAAACCTTCAATTATGTATGGTTATCTTCTCGAATGTAGACCTTCAATTATGTATGGCTGTCTTCGACTACGTTTTGATGGCTTATCCTTGTCGAATATGGGGAATATGTTACTACAGCTAGGTCTTCCCATTATTGTGATACCCATGGTTGACTGAAGTTTATTGACTGTATGCCTAGAGTATTGTCCAAGTGAAAAGATATAAATGGACAAAACCCCTACTAATGGTATTCTGACTGACACAGGTCTTTATAACTTGAGAGGGTGTACCAGTGGTTGTAGTAGTAGGGAGGACTAGAGCTCAATCTAAATTTAGTCTAAATTTAGGAGGGTCTACCAGTGGCTGTAAGACTGGTGGACTCCAAGAAGCTATCCATTTTAAAGATTATTGTTTACAATAATTCAATTGAAGCTATAAGGCTGGTGGACTCCAAGAAGATGCTTCAGGTACTTGGTACTTAAGAGTTTAGCCCTTAGCCTTGTGCAAAAGTAGCTTAATAGCTAGAACATGCAAAATAAAACACAAGGCATCTATAATTCAGTTGTTAGTTAGTTATGTTCTAACCTTAGGGGTTCACTTTTGTACATTTTCATCTTCCCCCACACTTACCACATTTTTTTGTGCACCTTGTGCCTCATCTAGATCCACTAGCCTCACTTTTCTTGGTTTTCCAGACCCCCTCACCAATGGTGGGGGCAATCAATCATCATTTGGCTGGAAAAAAAATAGAGAACACAATTCCCTAATTAGTTAACAAATTACATTTGTAGACCTTGCATATGTACAAAATAGTAAGATTTGCACTTTTACCTTGTTCTAATCAGATGAATTAGCCATTAGATAGATAGTTTTTCTATATGTGGCAACATATGAAGACACTCTATAATATGGACTACAATACCTGTATTAACATCAAAATATGGAACTAATGTAAACAAAAGCAACAAATTCAATTGGTAATTTAATTAAAAATGTGATACTTACTCAACCCAAGATTCTCTAAATGGTAACAATATACTCACTGCATGCACACATGGCAGGCCATTGAGTTGCCACTCATTACAATCACACTCATGTTTCTCAGTATTAACCCTCCATTTTTTCCCATTTACAGTAATAGCAACAAAGCGTCCATCAGCAGCACCTTCAGGATGGTAATGCTCATAAAATGTCTCCATTTTTGCAATGTGTTTCACTGCTCTTGGCACTAACCCTGAAAAGAAAGTTCAAACCTTAGCAAGTTAAAAACTAAATAAAACCTTTACAAACAAAGATTAATTTTATAAGTTATAGTATCATACCATCTTGGTCTCATTCCCTTGCTTTTAATCTTCTGTCATACATTAGCTTCATCAGCATCAAATTTAATTTCTTTAAGGCTCTGTAAATTGGCTTATCTCTAATCTTTAATATCCAATTGTTAAATGATTTGGATTAGTTGTTTGTTATGTGCTCACATTTGGATGTGAAGTCAAAATGTGACCTTGCCCAATGTTCATATGGTTTATTCACCAACCAATCATATGTTGTAGGGTTATCAGCTTTGAATTTGTCCATCTTCTCATTTTTCTCATTTTTTTTAAACTTTTTGCTGTTCCCTTCCCAAACAAGACTCTCCAAATGTATGCCCCTGTGGTACTTCTTCATATTCTTGTACATATGTCTGAAACAAAACCTATGGTTTGCATTGGGGAATACATCTGCAACACCTTGTATAAGACCTTTCTGCCTGTCACTGATGAAGGTCAATTTACTTTTGTGCTGATTTAAATAAGGTTCTAGTTTTTGCAAAAAATTAAACCAAGTTTCAAAACATTCAAACCTGCACAAGTACACTGCTATTGAGAAGTACCCATTGTTTCTATCTAGTTCAATGATAGACAAACACACTCCACCATATTTCCCCTTGAGGAAGCATCCATCCAAACCAAGTATAGGTCTGCAACCATGCATTCACAAATCCATCCAAAGATGCTTTGTAAGCAACACAAGTCCCAGACCACTGATTAGTGTCAATGTCCTTGCTAGTCCTAGCTATACTTCCAGGGTTAGAACTCAATATCTATCTTCATAACTCAGGCTGTAACACATACCCCTCATCATATGAACCCACCATCTTCTCCATACAAATAGTATATACATTCCATGCAATGTAGTAAGAAATGTCAATCCCATAATTTACTCTCATCAACTTTATCACATCACAAGACTTAGTAGACCTAATTGTTCTCATTGTATTCTCAACTTCATTTGCAACCCATCCAGCATGAGCTAACTTATTTTTAGATTTACCAACATACTACTTTTCTCATTTTAAAGGTATGGTCAGGTGTTACCCTGGCATAAAAGAGCCACTTACAGCCTTCCTCTCTTTCACTCATTCAAGTCTAATCCTATTGATCTCATTCTTTATCTGGTGATAGAGTACTTTATTCACTATACTACATCTCCTAATATAAGCTCTTAAAAGCATGTACTGTAGGCCACTCCATCTCAGGTACCAAGTCACAAACCTTTTGAAATGGATCTTCAACAACTGTTGTATTTTCTTCCACTTCAAAGATGTTCTCAGTTTCTTCAGCAAAATTTCTGAACTCCTTATCATACTTATCTATGTCTTCTTGAGTAGGCCCTTCATTACCATCCAAAGAAGTGTGAGTAGAGTAATATCCTTCTTCAACAACTAAGTTATCAGGGTCTATTTCAGCAGGATAATCATAAAAAATGGATTCAATTGGTATATCATCACCAAGTCCATCATTAAAAGTGGACACAATTGGTATATCATCACCAAGTCCATTACCAACTCTATCACCAATTGGTATATCATCACCAAATCCATCAAAAACACTCCCCCCATCCAATATGATCACATCATCATCACTATCATACATAATTGGTATATTATAATGACCTAATTCCATAAGTTTGAGATGGCTCAGAATTAGCTCTTACACCAATGTTCCTGTGATAAAAACTAATATAAAGTAAGAAATAATACAGGTGATTTAGCATGAAAAATCTCTGAATTAGGTAAAAAATTCACGACCTTAGGTTGAGGGTTTTAATATCAGTGACTTTTATTGCTTGAAGCTGATATCTTATTACAAGTGATCTCTCGAACTATAAATACTTGATCTTGTAAATAAGAAATTTAGTGTTTGAGAATCTAGAAAATATGGTTTTCTTGGTGATTTCTCGTATCTTTTTTTTTTGGTTTTTGTCTCTTCTGGAACTTTTTCTTTATACAGGCATTGCCCGCAATTTGTTATCGTGTTGAAGCACGTTCTCCGAATAATATGGTAAGTGGCGGTTGACTGAATAACTGTTGAGTTTATGAGAGACATGTGTCTTAGACTTGTTCATACTTTTCTGTTATGCTCGACCCATGTTCTTCATCAGTTCGTGGTGTAGGTCAATGCTGACTGTTTATGTCACATATAAAATGCGTGAGTCTGATATGGAGGTAGTTCGAACTGGAAATAGTTTGAATTGGGTTAGATCGAGAGATAGGTCCCTACATATATCATCTAGGGTTTCTTATGGTAATTCTCTTTCTCTAACCTTTTTGGGTTTAGGTGCAACACTTGAAGTACACTTTTCTTTTCTCTTAGCTCTTATTTTCTTAGCTTCAACTGTGGGTTTTCTCTTTTATTCAATTGGAGTTTTTTTCTTTGGTTCAACTGGGTTTTTGGTCATAGATATAGTTGGAGTTTTTCTTTTAGATTTAATTTGATCCTTACTCTTGGGTTTAACAGTTGGAACATTTGTACTTCTCTTAACATTACCCACATTAGGTACAAGATGATCAACATCAAAAATAGGTGAGGCCACCTCAGGCTGGATTGGGAGAACATGACCCTCATCAGCGTCAAGAGTTATTACTTCAGGGTATTCTTGGCTTTGGTTGGTTTGTGATAGGGGCAGAGCATGTCCATTGTAATCTAAATTGAAGTGTATATCACCCACCACCTCCAAATCAGCATGATCCCAATAAAAACAACAAATCATTGTCACCCTTTACTTGAACAATTTTACCAAGGTGGATAGTACTCGAATTAAACACAGTCCCAGGTGGCATAAGATTGCTCACTTTAGTCAAGGTAGAAAACACATAATTCATCAAGCATATGTAAGAAAACCTATCCCCATCCATCTTATCATATATTTTTACCTTTCCTCCCACATACAAGTCATGAGTGTACCTAATTCCCCAACTAGGTTTTATCCGAGTACCCCCCCCCCCCCCCCAATGAAGTATTACATTTCTCATGATTTCATCCATGTAGCAAAAGTACAAAAACAAATTCTATAAAAAATCGCATTTTTCATAGTTACATAAAAAAAACTAATACATATGTTACAAAATCATTAACTTCCAAACCCCTTATTATTCAAAATCCCTAATTTTATATTTCACAAACCCTAATTTAATCAAAACCATAATTTTATATTCAAAAACCCCAATCCCCAAACAGTTATATATAGTAATTAGGTTATAGTAAACTGAGATTTGCACTTTAAACAACAGGATCAAACAGTACTTACATCGAGAAGAGAGGGAGATAGGGTTTCCTCTGGTATTGAACTCGAGTTAGGGTTTCCTCTGGTATAATAGTTTCTTTTGGTATAATGGCTTCCTTTACTTACTACAATTGTAGTATAAATATTTTGAAACAGAAAGAGAGTTGGGTAAATGGGGGAAATCTCCCGCTCAAATAAATGACACGTGTCATGATCGTAGCGATGATATTGGGAAATATTTGAGCCATTAATTTAAGAACTTATGGCAACCGGTTGCCTAAGTCCGCGTGCTTTGCACGTGAGGGTGCTTTTAAAAGTTCACCAAAATCTGACCAGTCAAAGGCCAGTCAACCCAAAAATAGGGGCCATAGGCTAATAAGTGCCAACGCTGGGGGGTAATTGCGAATTCGTCTATCATAATAGGAGGCAAGAGAAAATTTGTTCTTTTGTATTAACTATATGATATTTAATTACAAACAGACAAAGTTTATTTCTTTATATTTTCACTAAGTTTTATTCATCAAGCCTTATTATGGCTAATAATACAGGTGTCAAATTTTATGACACAGTCAATGATCAATGGATTAC
This sequence comes from Kingdonia uniflora, assembly GCA_014058105.1. Classification (NCBI taxonomy): domain Eukaryota; kingdom Viridiplantae; phylum Streptophyta; class Magnoliopsida; order Ranunculales; family Circaeasteraceae; genus Kingdonia; species Kingdonia uniflora. The sequence continues at coordinate 903,717 of JACGCM010000772.1, read as the reverse complement.
ATCTATTGAGAGGCCACGAGGGAAGCCATGTCAAGAGTTCATGCTCCCCTTTTTAGTTTAGCAGGTTCGTTAAACTCTTATATAAGTAGTGTTGTTAGGATTTGTTCCAACTCTCATCACATTACGCTCTTGTCTATTCGCTGGTAAACATCAGTAAGATTACTACAATCAAGGGGAATAGATAACATATAATGGTACCCAATGGCATGCCCATGTATCCAGCACGGTTTCATCACTCCAGGTTTTTCTATTTAATTAGTGTTTTAATTTTGTCTGAACGTACCAAACTTTAAATGCCAGCATCCGTGATTTTGATCTAATACTTTTGATATTATTCTTGTTGATTTAAGCAGGATTCTACCGCCCCTTTACGCCACAAAGGTCAATGCCTTTTCTCCATAAGATACTTTCTACACTTCTATGTTTGATTTTTAGTGGTTCTAGATAATCTATTTTGATATAATGTATTTCGTTTTTTGGGGCTAATATTGACCATTAAGATGCATTCCTTATCAGTTGATTTGCATTTATGAAGTCCAGTATGTTCGTCTATAAATCTTTAGATGTTTAATTTGTAAATGTAAAATTAGTAGATTCGTGACATGCATTTTTTGCTTAGATATACTAAAAAATGGTGGGAGCTGTAGGTTATGTGAATTGTATGTTTGGAGTTGCGCAGATTGGATGTATTGCATGTCATTGAACCTTTTTTTTTTTTGGGAAGTCATCGAACCTTTGTTGATGCAAGGGAAACTTTATAAAGCTTTTTAATAGATTGTTACCTTCCTGATTTGATTTTCCTTTTAATGGACTATAGCTCAAAATAAATAAAGCACTCATTTTTTTAGAGGTTGGTGGTCAAATTCATCTAGGAGTTGAATTGTAAATTTCTTTGAGATGTCTAAGGTTATTGTGCATTACATGAGAGGTAAATAAAGCTTGACTTTAGAGTATAACTTCTTGAATGCTTTCTTAATGTTTAATGGACTATAACCTCAAAATAGATAGAGCGCTCAAATTTTTTGAGAGGGAGATGGTTTAAATATGTCTAGTCCAATAGAATAATTTTTTGTTTAGCGACGAGTATATCTTTTGGGAACTTTAAAGTCAACTAGTCTTTTTCTAGATAGCGACACTTATTACTGTCGCATTTATTTCTAAAAATTTGCCATATATAGTTGTCATGTATGTTTAAATTAAACGACATAAAACACAACATTTATAAGTGTTGTATTTTTTTTCATAGAATGACATATTTATATGTCGTTTATAACTGTTGGTAACAAAAACGACACCGTTTTTAACGACAGTTTTTAACGACAGTATTAACGACAGTTGTTAACGACATAATATATGTCGTTAATACAGTATTAACGACATATATTTATGTCGCTAATAGCCATTTTTCACGTAGTGCCTCACTTGTTTTGTTTAACAAACGCCTAACTATTGGGCGCCCATTTCATATTTTTTGGAATATATATATATATATATATATATTTAATTATTTATTTATTTACGAGGCGCTTAACTGTTAAGCGCCCGATTTGATATATATATATATTTTTTTTTTAAACAATTGGGAGCCAAAGCTTAAGTACCCGATTATAAAACAAACAGACGCTCAACACTTGGGCGCCCAATCGCAACGTAAGAAAGCAAGGTTGAGCCTTGAAAAACAATACTCAACCTTGCTTTTTGAGTTGAAAAACCAAGTCAATGAGGTGTTGTTGGAGCTCGAAAATCTTACGTAGCACCTTGAAAAACAAGTTAGTGAGGCACTTTAAGAGATGCTATGTCACGCCCCAAAATTCATATTCCAAGACATGTCAGAATATGTCTCTCGAGGCCATGAACAGGTCGGGCATCCCCAAATGGATGAACCCCCAACAATGTAGTAAATAAAAGACATTTAATAATACTACATCCACACAGATATACGCAGCGGAAATATCAATCTATAATTGTCAACCCAAAGACTTAAACAAGTCTGCCATGAATATGGTTACAACTAAAGAAATAAAATAGAATCTCACATAAACAAAAAATGTTAAAAGAGTGTCGCGACAGCACGCTCCCAGCTACTCTCCTAACGATCCTGAACACCCCGCTAAACACCTGATCCTGAAATATATATCGCGCAAGGCGTTAGCAAGCTACAGCTAAGCAAGTACGCAATCCTTAAATTTTATCATAATAGATAAAGGTATAATATAGAAGGAAATGTCTAATCTCAACAAGGTATGCAATATATGGTCTTCTCATATGGCTTAACCATACTTTAGAAATATTCCATCCTCTGTTCGGAAAGTAATCCAGAACGTATCCAGATTAGCGTCTCTTTTAGGGCTCAAAGCCCTTGGAAATGCCCAAGGTTCCGCGGAGTCCAAGGACCTGACCACTCTTTTAGGGACAAAACCCAAGGAGATGCCTACGGTTTAAATCAATGACCTGACCAATGCTCTTTTAGGGATTGAAACCCATGGAAATGTCACGGACTCTGTTATTTCCTATGACCTGACCATAAATATAACAGCAATCATATCTATAGCACGTAACTAACTCATTGATTGGCAAGGTGGTCAAGTTGCTTTATTTGGCAAACGACCCTGCCAATCTTGTTTAATACTGTTAAACTTGTCTCTTTCTTCACATACAACCAAGATAACCTCTTGTTCACATATAAGCATAGACTAATGTAACATGCCTATCTTAATATATTCTTCACCTAAAAATAACCTAGTAGTTAATGCCCAATTGCCAGTCTCTATATGTGGCTAGTAAACTAGGTTAGTACTCTCTCTGTAACATAAGTCATTTATATAACCACACACAATTATAGCGTATTCATGATTATAGTTGTGGGACCAATCAGGTAGAACATCTCACATTCATTTAAAGCTACAACCTAGTCTTTAATCAACAAAGAACACCATTGACTTTAATACCTAAATTTTTAAGTTGAAAAAGAAATGCTTAAGCCTGTATATCATCGTGTCTCATCCATCACTCCATGACATATGTTAATCATAAAAACATCGAGGAAGCATATCTGACATGACTCTAAATAGTATGCAAATCTAGTTGTAATGAGTACAACTATTAGCTAATGGGTGAATAAACTATTAATCCAAGTATCTTAATGGTTATGATCCAATCCTTAGACATGCTTCATGGCATCTTTATTTAGTTGTTATTAAACTGATATGGGTTGAACCTCAGAAGGTTCAAGGGTGCAATTTAGCAAGAAGAACTCGAGTACATGTGAAATAACAAGGTTTAATCCTTACCATAAGATATCGCAAGAAGATCGTTAACTATACAAACAAAATCTAATTATAATTTATATTGAGAAATTGACGCACTTGCCTCATAAATTAAGAAGGAGCAACACCACGAATTTGCCCGGTACAACTCTTTCGATCGACTCGCCGAAGTTCGTTCTTGCTTTCTCTTCACCAATGTCGTAGTGTTTATTTACTCTCTCTACCTTCTCTCTTTCTCTCTTCTACGTGATAGTTGGTTCTTGTGGGCTGGATTCTCTTCTAGGTAATTTTATATTGCGGCTAGGGTTTGATTGTTTTCCTAGTAGCTTACGTAAGACCTCTTGTTTTCCTAACCCCACAACCCCTAAGGTGTGATCTCATACCATGGGAGCAACTTACTAATATAGCTACCAAATTATTGTATGACCATATAACCGCTGCACATAAATAATACACACCGTAATGGCCAAAATTAAACGGGGCATTACATGCTCTTAGAGTGTGGGTTGGGTTTTCTGGGTTTGACCTGTGGAGGTACACCCAACCCAGAATTGAGAAAAGAAAATTTTTGTAAACCCTAAGGTCATCTCATCATCTAGCACACACAATTATTGCAGAAAATTTTTAGCATCTGTAGCGACTTAGAGCCTTAATGTTGCGTACTTTGTTGTCACATGTCTTAATAAAGATATGAACTGTGAGATTATCACGCTCATCTCAATAACACTGTGTCAGCGCGATAGACAAGAGTCAAACATGTGTTTAACTCTCTTACATTATACATAGATTTACTTATTAATTCCTTCTGTTTTTCACATTTTTTGCATCAATTAGAGAAATTTTATGTGTTTCATTTGTTGCTAAAATAATATTGTTGCACCCTTATGGGTGATAATTGATTAGATTGGCCGACTCATGCATATAAATAAAAAATGGCCTCACAACTCAGGAGCAGATATTTTTCTGTTTTTTCTACTTCTTTATACTGAACGTGCATTTATTTATCATGTACGTATTCAAGACCATCATTTTCATATTTTTATATTACTAAAAAACAAAAGTCAAATAATTTTAAATTTTAGAGATCATTATCTAAAAAATTATTACATGTGTATTAGCTACTTGTATTTCTACTAAATGTGGAACTAAAGTAGATATACATTTCAACAGTTCTTGTTTTCAGTCTATCAGACAACTTACATTATACAACTAGTTCTGGCCTATAGTTCTTAAGGTAATTGAAAAGTAATAGTAGCTTTTGCATTTCAAAATTTTCTTACTTTTCATGCCAGCTTAATAAAAGACAACCCATTTAATCGGGTTTATAATTTATCTAACCAGCACAGTTTTTTGTTTTTTTTTTTTCTTCGTAAAATCACATCATTTTTTCTTTCAAAATTCTCTCCAATTGGCTCATCGTTCATTCCTTACCCCATTTATTTAGAGGGACCTACAAAAATACTTCTTGTCCCCCGTAACATCCAACTAAATAGCTAGTTCTCATATAAAATGTTAAAGTTAGAATAAAGAATGTAGGAGCGTTTAATTTTCCAAACAGCCAGATCTCTAATAATAGAGATGTAAAGAATCTGAAGATTATCTCACGGCTACTAGATGTCTTGAATACCCGATGTGGGACTATATATCTCAACATCGCCATCCACGATCACTTTGTATGTTTCTCAACCCTCTTTCTGACTTTGGAAGTGTGCCACTAAGCTTCATAACCACTTTAGTGAAGCATTGCATGTTCCAAGCTTTTTCTTTATTTCTCATTATTTTCTTAACGAAAATATATGCATAAGAGATGATAAAGAAAATATATGCATAAGAGATGACGTTGTTATCTTTTTTGCATACGGTATGTTTGATAAATGCAAATCCATTTTGCATTTTTAGCAACATGTTAAAGAATCAACTTAATCTCTGAAAATAATAAGATTGTGATCCCTTATTGCCATAGCGAGCGAAGCCAGTGTTAACCTTTTCACTATAGTTCATATGAAGTATTTCAAATTCTAGAGTTTATATCCATCTGATTAATCCCAAATACAAATATTACATGTTACACAATTATGAATCCGAAAACCCCGATCTGCCAAAAAAACATACCAAGACCGAAACCCAGTAAATGTAATCAGATAGAAATACTATTTGGAATACCACGACCAGTTACACCCGGGCCAGATGAGGGAATAAGTAGCTCATATGGGGGAATGCCAGCGCCATTTCTGTTCTTTAGACGAGTGTTTTTATTTCTTACGTTTATTATACATTCTATCTCCACCAATCTAGACGAGAATTTCTCTAGTAACTCCCGAATTTGGTAGTCATTGATCCAATTCCAGTGAAACTGGTGAAGTTTACCCAAATACTCTTCATCTGGGGAGTGAGTAGATAAAGTATCTTGAGCTGCCATTATTTTGGTAGCTTGGAGTTGGGCTGGTAATGATGATAGAAAAGTGCTTTGAGGGTCTGACATAAACTCCTCGTATTCACGATCGTCTTCGTGTGGGATGAGTTTCCTCATTTGGGTAGGACGGTTGGGAACGTACCCACCAAAAGGATATTGCCCAAAATTTAAGGCTGCATGCTGCCCCGACGTTACCCAAATCATCGTGGTTAAAATGCCGGACAAGTCTTCCTTGGTTTGAAGTTTAGGCCACCATGGTTCGCTCTGTTTGTCATGGTGACCTTTATTCTTGATCTCATCCCACCAAGCTTTAAGCTCAATATCAGAGGTGATGCTGTTGGGTTCTGAATAGAAGTGAGCAACAAAGGCTTCTACCCATTCTTTAATTGCTGACCATATAAGAAGCCCATCTGCAGCATAAGGGTAATCTTCAATTATAAGTCTCACTCCACAAGGCATCGAAGGATCCTCCACTGCCATGCCCCTGACAGACCAAAGGAAGTAATGAGAAAATTTCATGCGTATGTAGGCTAACAACTGTAAACATATGTAGAATTCTAAAACCCTTTGTGTTTGGACTTAAAAAACATTTTGCACAAGTATCACCTAGGCGGAAGGGAGGATGGTAGGACATGGAATCGTCTTAAGGATATGAAGTTCCCGGACAAAGTTCCTTGGGTTGAGACAAGGAGCTCACAAGGTGTGGAGGAAAGAGAGTCTATCCAATGTTTTATTTATTGGTGTAGTAGTACGGAGTTCCACAGTGACTGGAGAATGTAGTGGATGAAAACTGGTGTTGACACCTTGTATCTGGTTTCTAAGGCATCAGAGAAATCAATTGCCATCTTCTTTTTCACTCTCTCCTTGGACAAGGTGTGGCAGCATTTCTCTGGCATGTCTTAGTCTTCTTCGTGGGGATATAAGTTCCTTGAAGGTGGATTGGTGGCACATGGCTTTCAGGAAGTAAAATAAGAAAATATGCTTGATGATATCTGGTGAGTGTTGTGTTTGACATTTTGATGGAAGGCTCTAGATGAGGTTGTTTTGGATATTAATTATATTATATTGGGCTTTTACTTCAATGCTACGAGAAGGGTGAAATTGAGTGACCTAATCGCGACTTGTAAAATTGACCTTTTTGGTTTACCCGTCTCCCGTTTGAGGTTTCTTTATGCACTTCTTTATATAAAATGGTTGGCTTATAAGAAAGGTAAAAAAAGAGGAATGGACACCTGATTCATGGGGAAAAAAATAGGGGAGAGGGGCACTTGCTATATAGTGGGCCAGCGATCAAGTATCCTTGGTGGAGCGATAGGATTATTAAGGTATGAATAAAGCTGCATGCACCACCATATCCTATAGTTTCTGGTGTAGTTAGGTATTAACTCGTAAAAGTAAGACAGCCAAACATTGGTGTTTATATTTGTTTTCTTCTTTTTACCCCTTTTTGAATGCTCATGTATGGTTGTCTTAAAGACCTTACCTCCGAATCAGGTCTGCTGGGAGCCCCTCCATGTCAAATCTCCACATACTGTCATAGGCCGCAGAACTCAATTCCATAGAATATTTTCCTGCCATAAAACATTCCTCAATAATTCCCCCTGCATTTATCAAGCTCTGTCGTGCAATTGAATTGATTTCCAATGTGTAGCGCATGTGTGGGTGAAGCAGCTTGTAAATGGGGTGTATTGAACTAAGCTGTCTGTGAGTAGAAATAATATAAGGCTCCGTGCAAGCATGAGTCCTTAACCTGAAATATACGTCATTTAATAAGTTAACCATCAGAAAGTATTAAAAAGTAAATCGAGGTTAAAAGATAAAATCTCGAAGTAAAAAAAATAATCATTTTCTTTGTTAGAAATCACAAGATAAGCATGAAAGATAATTTTCAATCTGGTCTGGGAATTCAAATGTCACCTTCCAATGTAAACCTATAGAACCTAATAAAATTGTGTTTGGTTTAAATTTTTGGGATTTTAAGATCAATGTGAATAAAGATCCCGCAATGACTAAATCTTGGAAGTTTGGAATGCCATCAATAATTTTCTAAAGGGTTGTTTTTCTTCTACAATGGCAACTACGACGGTACAGTGATTTATACGCTAGGAAATGTCTATGATCTGTGTAAGTGGTTTCTTTTTACCAACCAAAATGTCAATAAGAAACTTAAGAGGTCGGTCCTACCATTATGCGGTAGACTAGTATTATTATAGATGTATAAACATAATATTAGATCTAAAGAGTTACCAATGGTTCACTAGTTGATGGATTCCCGCATCATTTGCACATACATGAGCTTTGGCCAACTTCCATACCCAATAGCTTGTTGAATCATGTCCGTGAGTGTAAACACGCTTATTCTGGGGTGCTGAAGGCGTTGGGGGAAGGGAAAGCTCAATAGCAATTGGTTTTAGAACGCCACTTTTTGTGTAGTAGAAAACAGTTCTAGAAGCATAGGTTTTTGTCTCGGGAAGGTCGTTAATTTTCTTGACGAAGGGTAGAAGTATGTCATGATAATCTATTATAAATAGTTGGTTGTTCTCAATCGCTTGCTCAACACTGGTTATCTCCAGTTCTTGCTCAATCAATTCTTTTGTTATCAGCGACTCTGGTGGACCATAAATTGCTGGATCTAATTTGCTGAGGATTGGAAATTCCTGCAAATTTTAAAAATTCTTATTTAAGAATACACTTATATGATGAAAAGATTTTTAATTTTTCTCTTCCTTGTGTATATATGTATTAACTTCTATTGTAGCCTGAGTATGCTAACATTTAACTTTATCCGTAGTCTGACTGTGGTAGCTCTGATATTTTTGCTATAGGTCATAAAGAATGCTACTTATCTGTACACTACATATATACACAATAAAGAAGAACCCCTGTGGCATAATGAAAGTGCAAAAGTTGGAAAGGCTAGTATAAGCACCTTTAATCTTTCTATGTTAACCGGATTGACACCTGCCAAAGCTTGGCGTGCAAACTCGTTGTCACGCAACCATGAAAATCTGTCTCCTGGAAGAGCATAATTGCAAAATTGGCAGGCACTTTTTAACTGGATTATGAACCAACAGATTGTGTGTGTGTGTATAAGAGAGTGAAAGAGAGAGAGAGAGAGAGTGCTTACTTGAGATGATGGCTGGAATGTCGTACTTGAGCACGCCTAGACCTGCCTTAACAATCTTATTTATCAACACGGGCAATAAAAGCTTTTCGAATATCTTTGCTTCATTTTTATCATGTTTTACGAGAATACCGTCACTATATAACTTGTCAATTTCAGTGAAGCACTTGAAGGATTTTTCGCCCGAAACAGTCGCAGTTAGAGCTGGTAGCAGATTGTGGAACTTGGCTTTTAAGCGGCTGGACGAGAAACTTGCCTGCTTACTCTCCTCAAACGTTTCGTCTCGCGGTACGTATACAGGATCGGGATTTTCGACTCTACTCTCAGAATATGCATCTGTTTAGGATCAAATGCTATGAAGTTTAAGTTTACGATACTCAATAGAAAGAACATATCCTATTGGATATAAGCCAAACTTTAATATGATTATACTGTGGAAAATATGGCTATACTCGCCACTTTCAGTGTTTCAGTCAACTGGAAGTTAGTGACGAGTAGAATTTTCTTGGCTCAGACGCTCAGTCAACTGAAAATATTTGTTGCCATTTTTATACTTATATGTTTGTTGTTTAACCTGTAGAATCCTCAGGTTCGTCTAAGGCTATGTTGTTCCAAGGCCTAAATTTTCATTTAATCTTGCCTCTAGAGGGAATTTACCTCTAACTAGTTGGTATCTGAAAAGGGTCCTAATGCAATCCTAAATCCTATAAAACACCACTCTTCAAATTAAAGTTAAATTACCTAAAGTCATATTTGTTCATCAAATTTGATTTCTTTTTTCACTCTTCAAACCAAATTTAATGAAACCAAATTTAATAAAACCAAATCTACCCAAAAATTAAGGATTATATGAAAATTTTGACATGTGGCATTTGACGAGTATTTTTTGAGGAGTCCGATGTACTACAAAAATAAATTTGACTTTTATTAGCCAATAAAACCAAATTTAGCGGCTAATATTTGAGGAGTCGACTGCAGATGCTCTAATAGCTTGGAAGAAGAAGAAAAAAACTATCTCTACTCCAGCTATATAAAATTGAAAATATACAATCAATAATACCTGTGTTTGTTGCAGCGCGTCCAGTGCGACAACGCCTAGGATAAGGCCATTTTTCACCACCAAGAACGGGCCTAGCGAGATCGTCATCCTTGTCTGGATTACCCAAGTCATTATAAGTGGCATAATTATATATTCTCTCAGAATGATCCCTCTTGCCTTTTTCTTTTCCCCGTACACTGATTAAGTCTTCACGGCGAAGGTCCTTTAGACCAGCAGGTGTTTGTGAGGGCAAATACGCCTTTAATATAACAAAAAAACTAATAAGAGATTGATCAATGATAGTAAAGTATCAACAACTATTATGTTACGATATCGAATTTTACCTGATTTCTGAAGATGATTCTGCTTTCTGGATGGACGTTCCGTGACTGAATCCAAGAATTTGCAGGGAAAGAAAGGGGGCCTTCGGATGCATGTACCACAATCCCCATTAAATAGAACTCATTTGGTTGTAGATTAGTGACGAGAACGGCCCCGGGGCAGCCGAAGTCTGATGGTACCATAAGTTCTGTAGAATATTCTGCAATATTTGCATCCTCCAATTGCTTTGAGAGCCAACCCCCTACAGAAGATTCTAGTCTCTTTCCTGATTTACTCACTGGGAAAAGAGAAGAAAAAAACAGTAAGGACTGATCCCCATTCACTTTATATATATTATTTTGATACCCAGTTAAGTCCTATAGAATAGTAGCACAAAACAAGGAAGAAAATGTGAGTTTTGTGGTTATGGTCTTACCGGGATCGATCTCCTCGCTTATGAGCTGAATTTGCATCCCTTTCCCAAACCCATTGAATAAGGATTGCAATGCACCCTCAATCTTCTCAGTCAGTGTCTCCTTATTCTTCTTCCTAATAGTGATCACCACCTGTACTTTAGTCTCCTTAGGAATACTAATATTGGGTGCAACCGCAGTCCGAATATTCTTGCTTTCGCTGCTGCGCACCTCACGAATAGATCGCACTTGGGTGACCCTTGAACTAAGTCTTGGATTTTTAGTCCAAAATATGGTTCTCTCATTCTTTTGGGTACCAAAGATATCTGATACAAGTGAGTTGGGTATAAGAGATGCTGTGATCTCTGATTTCAACAAGGTTGGTTTCAAGAGAGTGTTTGCAATAGACATCTTTGCAAACTCAACAATGAGAAGAAATTAAAGAGAAAGAGAGAAAGGTAATGGGCTTCTGTATTTCTTTACTGGTCCCTCAGATGGCAATATATAGCAGGAAGAAAGAGAAGGTCATCAGTCAATCATTTTATTCTAACATTAAACATGGAAAAGAAAACATTTAACATGCTGGGATTCGAGCCCCTATAAGATATTCCCAGGACCAGCATCATCTAAGCTGATCCAACCCCATTTTCTTCCACATCCCAAGCAATTCTAGACAAAAAAAAAACTTATCAAGTTTACTCTGCCTCTCACATCATCTAAGAGTATTAGCAGCGGGCTGGTATATTAACCAGCCACATAGATTTAAAATCAAGGAAAATATAACATATATAGTAATCGGTAAAAAAAATTATCTTTTTCAGGGTAGGGATACGCTAAGCAAGTCATATAATATGACTCTTTTTTTTGCTTTTGTTTTGTTTTGTTTTTTTTTTTTATTTAGTCATTTAAAATAATAATAACCCTGCACTAACTCAATTGATGCACAACATTTTTATTAAATAAATAATAAAAAAACATATATTATACACACACAAACCAATTAAACAAATATTGAACTGTGGGCCTCCTGACACATATAGCTACTGATTTTATGATTCATAATGCAATTTGAGCAATGGCGATCCTGAAAAAGAAGTTTTTACATAATTTGGATCGCTATATTAGCGATACCTAGTCTGCTGCTGATGCTCTAACAAAATAAAAACCAGGAAAATTTATGTCTTAATAGACTAGATATAAGTAAATCATCAATAGTTTGGAGGTTGGATATGATTCTATCCTTAATATTAATACTAAACTTTCTAGTATTGTCCATGTAGGTTTTTGGAGAATCCCTGACCATATAGCTCTCATGTTGAATGACAATATCCTTGGTTCTATCAGATTAATTGTGAATAAGAGGAGTGGGGAGGATGATATAGTGTGGACCTCCTATGAGAATGGCCAGTTTTCCACGAAAGAGACTTATGAAGACTTGAGAGAAAGGAAGAATGAGGTCGGTTGGTTCCGAGGGGGGTGCTGGGGTAAGGCAACCAAAGCTATCGCTTTGGGCACCACTTATCCAGGGGCCGCATTTCACGATCTAAACTTCTCTCTCTCAAAGAAAACAAAGAGTCCGGAGTGATCATAACTCTTGAAAGAAAAGAAAAAAAAGAGTCCCAGTTGTAAAACTCTTTGTGATGATAGCTGGTGACGTTTCTCTTTAAGTCTTAACTCCATCTCTAGCTAAGCTACTCTAAATGCCTATCCCCCCTCTATTGTTTTTGCCATGCTTAACCTTGCAATGATCTTTTCCTCGCTTACACTTGCAACTAATTCGTTGGCGCATTGGGATGCAACTACAATTACAAATCTACCATTTAAGAAAGTGCAGTTAGAAACGAATTTCCCATGAATACATATATAGGGGCCTCACTTTGAGTTCGCTTCAGGCCACCCAAACCCTAGCACCGGTTCTCTATTGTTTGGAATAAGATTAGTCCTCCTAAAATTAACTTTGCATTTTGGAGGGCTTTTAGAGGGAATCTAAGGACTCAAAACATGCTTGTGTTGATGAGAGTTCTCCAAGATTCTTATTGTACTATTTGTGAAGTACAAGGAGAAGATAAAAGGCACTTGTTTATGGAGTGCATTTTTGCAAAAGAGATTTGGAGAAGGTTGCTTAGGAAAAATAATATTGTGAGACAAATAGGTGATCTCCAGGATGAAGTTAGTTGGATGTTGAACTTGAATGATAAGAAGGAAGCTGAGATTGTGAAAGCTAGTTTATGTTCTATGATCAAGCACATTTGGAGGGAGAGGAACTTGAAGACCTTTGAGAACAATATCCCTAGCCTAAAATCAATGTTTAATGCTATTATTAATGAGCTCTACACCAGAAGCAATAGAAGTGACAAGGTGGATTGTAGCATTAGAGATGGGAATCCTCAAAGTAATATGACCAGTGTTACCAAGGCCAAGATGTTTTCAGTTATGTAGGAAAGAGTCACTCTAGTTCTACCAATTTTAACATTATGAAAGCTATAAAAAGGGGATTATTTCATGTAGTTAGTAATGAGATTACTAGAATTATCCTGAGCACTGAGTCATTGCAGATGTAGAAGTACATTAACCATGAGAAGGTCCCTCCTTGGGAGTGTATAGCTATGTTGACAGTTATTGATGGATACATTCAGTCCTTGGCAGATTTTGATATCTTGATTCATTATAGGGAGACCAATGTTCGTGCGCTCTTTCTTTCTCTGTTTCTGAATGTAATAGATGATGCAGTCTTCTCTCGTAGCAGTATTCCTCAAGAGCTTAGATCTCTAGTTGAGGATGATGCTAGGGGCAAAGTCTTTGTTAGGTTGTCAATCCCTCATTTTGTGCAATATAGTTGGTCGGGGTCTGCCTTAACCTCAGGTTAGAGCTTATATATATATTATATATATATATATCAATAATTACGTCCATCATTATCATACTTGCATAAATGCGACAACAATTAAAACGCAAAACAGTCATGCATTCAAATATCTAAAAACACATATTTATGTTTTAGAATGCCTTTGTTTCAATAAGCTTCCATGGAGTTACCTAACTAAATTACTCTGGGAGACTTCAGATATTTATTGTAATTAGTCATTAGTTTGTGTGACATAGAGGACTATTTAATGAGAAATTTTTTGCACGGGGTCTTAAGTAACTTAAAAATTACATTTTGTACCTCATACTTCAAAAAACTACAACAAGACCCTATTTTTGAAGTTTTGTCACATTTAGTACCCTATTTTTTTTAATGCCCGGACTACCCATATTTTGATTTTTTAAACAATAAATGCAATACTTCACCAGTTGTAACAGGTCCACAAAAATAGATCTTCTCCACAGTGTTTCTTCTTCCCTGCCTTCTCTCTTTTCTAGGGTTTCTACAAAACCAAAAATCCGAAATTGATGCATTATGATCCAAAAGAAAATTTTAAAAAAAATCTGATTTTGGTAGGTCTTAACCTAATATTCAATACTTACAAATCTCGAAGAGCATTGTGCATTTACTCAAACTTTGGGTTTAATGAATTGGTGATACTTGAATACCCTTAATTGTTTGTGAAAGGTACTGTTCATGATCTTCTCTTTCCTATTCCTTTAAATCATATATATTATCAATACTTAATTTGATCAAAAACTAAATACATCCCTTTAAAACACTATTCTTTATACGACATTTGGAAATTGCATAAAGTTGTTTCGTATTCTTCTAAAAGTCTATTCCCCCTTATTTCTTTATTTAATTAAACTTTTGCAGTGCTTCTTACTCGTTAATATAAGAGATGGAGGGTCCGAGCAACTTCTATGATCTTCTTATGGGAAATGATGAGCAAATCCAATTAGAAAGCTCAATTGCTAGTATTTTTGAGGTTATGGGGTAACTAGTTTTTATTTATTATTATTTTTAATAATAAAGAATATAAATAGTAATTTCAGTGATGATGATGACCATGTGAGTTCGAGTTCTGAATATACAAGTGGTAGTGGAGAGAGTGAAAATGAGGAATTTATGTCGATTGAAGGTCTTGTTGACATTGAAAATCCAATACCAAATCGAGCGCCTTTTTTGATTGTATTAGGCCACGAGTTCAAAGATGCACATGAGTTTCATAATGTTCAGATTGACACTGTTATCAAAGCTGGGTTTGAGATAAAATTTCTTAAGTCTGCAAGGAATCATGTAAGGGTTGTATGTAAAGGAAATGATTGTAAATGCACATGGCTAATTTATGCGGCTAGTATGCAATATACTAATAAGGTTTGGGTCAGGACGCTTAGAGATGAACATACATGTCTAAGACTTGATTCAAGAGGCAATAAAATGGCAGCTTCGGAGTGGGTTAGCAATATGGTGATTGGGATGGTTCGTGAGCATCCCGACTTTAAGCCTAAAAAAATTGTTACTTTCATCAAAACTCAATTTAACATCGAGATAAAGTATATGACAGCTTGGAGTAAAAAAATTGTTACTTTCATCAAAACTCAATTTAACATCGAGATAAAGTATATGGCAGCTTGGAGAGAGAATGATAGATGTTTAACCCTTATTCATGGGTCTTGGGCTGGTGCATATCAAAAATTTGAAAATTATATTAGGTGCTTGGCAAGGACAAACATGGGCAGTGTTGCAACGATACAATTTTAAGAGCGTAATCCTAGTAGCAATGTTGATAACACTATATATACCAGTTAATTGTTGAAGGTTTCATAGATTATTCATTGCTTATAGGGCATCTATACTAGGTTTTATTCATGGATGTCGACCTCTTATTTTTATTGATGGTACACATATTAAACAAGGGTATAGGGGAGTAATTCTTGCTGCAATAGGAATGGATATAAATAATGGCATGTTTCCGATTGCAATTGTCGTTGTTGAAGTAGAATCAAAAACAACTTGAGAGTGGTCTTTTCACCAGTTTCGGCATGTATTGCTTCAGCATCCAAATTATAATCATATGATTATAATATCAGATAGGCTATGTGAGTTAGACGGTGCAGTGAGTGATTATTTTCCAGAGGCTAAACATGGGAGATGTATGTGGCATCTTGCACAGAATATGCAAAAAAAAAAATTGGCAGTAAAATCATAAAGTTTCACTTTTGGCTGATTGCTAAAGCATTTACAATTGCTGAGTATAACGTACTTCTCGCCAAGTTAGAAATTTTTAACAAGTCTGCCCCTGATTGGATTAGAGCTAGTAATCCATAAACTTGGGCTACATCTCAATTTATTGGCGAGACGTACGGGCATGTAACTTCCAACATGGCTGAGATTTTCAATAATTAAGTTTTGGCTGCAAGATATTTGTTAAAAGTACAACCTTTATTTTTTTTTCATTGTTTTAAGTTAAAATGACATTTGCTGACATATAATATTTTTACAGGTTTTTACCCGTTTTATGTTATAGTCAATACGGTTTTCACTGATGAAACTATTTTGTGTTAGACGAGATGAGGCAATTCAAATTAGCAAAAACTTTACACCGTATGCAGAGGCTCAACTTGTATAGGCTACAAAAGAGTCAAAAGATTAAATCGTTCATCCGTGTAGTGACATTTTATATGAGATTCGAGACATGAATAATTGGGGTTTCGAAGTGGACTTATCGAACAAAACTTGTACATGCTTGGGTTGGCAAAGATTTTGTCTACCATGTTCTCATGCTTCTGCTGCCATTCACACTGCAAAAGGAAGGTCACTTTATAAATTTTACCATTCGTACTATTCTACAGAGCTTTATCATTTAGCTTATTGTCACCAAATTGATCCCGTCTTGTCAAATTCACCAAAAGGATTTGTTTTATCTAAAGATGTTATACCACCAAAGAAAAAGCGAAGAGTTGGTCGTCCAAAAGTTAAGAGAAGAATGTCTGAAGCTGAAGCTGGAAAGAAAAAAAGAGTAATGTATTGCTCAATTTGTAAGGAATCCGGACATACGAAAAGATGATGTGGTGATAATCCATCATGATGCACAAGGCTTGTTGTACCTTTTTGTGTTTTCCATTTTCACTAAATTAGTTTTGGATTGGCTTCTCTTATTTTAATTTTAATTTTAATTTAGTTTCAATGAAGACACCAATGACTCTCTTCTTCTTTTGGTTTCATTATTAAGTTGAATAAAGACATAAGTAAAGATTGATTCTCTTTTGGTTTCGTTATTTTGACCTTTTAAAGTGCAAGTATTGTTGTGTATATGGTTTATTCTCCTTACTCGTCACCTTCGTTCCAGTCCAAATCAAACAAATGCTTGCGAGATTACTCAACCGTGTTTAAACACAATCAATTGAGCATTGTATTTAGGCTTGAATATGGAACTACGAGAAAAATGAGAAGAATAAAATGCACGAGTATTTTTCCCTATTACTTGTTGAAGAGGTTTCAAGAAAAAGAATTGAATTTTGAATTAAAAGATATGGGCAAATTTGGTATTATTGAATTTTGAGGTACTAGAAACAAAACTTCAAAAATTCCCTCCTATTTAATTAGTAAGATGTTGTGTTGGTCGTTGTTTAATTTAAGCTTTGCAGCTAATAATTGACTTTTGGATAAGTTGCACTGCTAAAGGAAAGCAGGAGACTCAGACCTGGTCCCTATTGGTCATAAATAATTCTCACCAACTCAAGTTTTATTTTTAATTCATAAAATAAATAAAAAATTTGGTACTGTGTTTTGTTTCTCATGTTCATATTATTTTATAGTGAAGCCCATACCATCATCAAATAATTATATGTTTATTTGATTTAAAAATTATTTTTGAACAAAGTTGGTATCCTAGATTCAATTTTTGATTATTATCTTAATGTTAATTACACTTATTTAATAACTTTTCTTTTAATTTGAGCTAGTTGTATTTATAAATTATTTGATGTAACACCCCCTAGTCCAATAACGATGATGGTTGCACCAATCGTTTAATTCCACATCGCTTAAGATCATATCAGGTTTATGGTCTTTAAGGTATGATCTCTACATACCATTGAAATTTTTTCTTAGAAAGAAAAATCTCCCACTGCACGAGATCCAAAATGGTTAAATGGGACAATATAAGTACATGTAGAGTGGAGTCGTAACATTTAGCAACTTATTTTCGATGATTTAAGTGCATCACCAATGCTATTATATACGAAAATCCATTTTATTTATTTATCAATGAAGAAAATTAACTCAATTTATTTTGTGACACCAATTAGCATGGTCTCTTTCCAGATTACGTCTAATCGTTGGACTAAATTATTTCCTAAAGTGCATTTGTTTCTAAGTTCTTTGATTTTAGTCCAAGTATGGATGATCATGTCGTATTCAAGATGTGTAGATTAATCATTTCGAGCACCTCGCGTAATGAACTGACATAAAAATATTTGTGATCGCTCAAAAGGGGGATGAAATCCAACAATTCTCATCCATGCCTTGCAAAAACCGGCTTGCAATCCTTATACTTTTGGTTCCCTGTGAAGAAAATGCTGAAATACAACAATTACTAAGACTCTGAACAGACCTTACAGGCATTGCGTTACACGGTTATTTTCCTGACTTTTCCACAGTACAAGCTAACCACGTTAAAACAATTCCAGGAAAACAAAGATCCTGCAAAATGGAGGTCATTTCAATCCTCACCTTCCAGTTCCTTATCTCATTTTTATCGAGGGCCTACAAGTATGTTTCATTTAGTCATCTTGACCGTCGATCAAAAGGATCGTAATAGTCAAAAGATCTCAACCTTCTATTTTTATGTTAATGAATGATGTTTAAATACAAATATGTATTTGCCAAAGTCTCCTAATATTTGCTGTCACATACCTAATCCTTTTTGTCTTCTGCCCCAAATGCATAAAATACTTGTAACTCTTTACCAAAATACATGTACCTAAGTCTTTTTTTTCTTTCTTTTTTTAATTATGGTTTAGAGTTTAGAGTTTAGAGCATGTTTTAGATCTCTGTATTAAAGTAAACGAGAGTTACGCGTCAAGGCGTTATCTTCGAGAAGTAAACTTTCTTAAAACATAAGTACCGTCTGAAAAGTAAGCCAACACTTGAAGAGGAATCAAAGAATAGTTATTGTCGTTCTATACAGTAAGTGTGCGTGAATGTCACGCTAAAAATCAAATTCATTGGTCTTTTTGTTTTAAGTTTACCATGGTTCGAAGAAAGGCTACTCCTTTTAATTTAATTTCCCGAATACATGTTTAGACTTTAGAGCATAGAAATAGTTAGTCTGTCCATTTTCGTGGAAATCAGTTTTCTCAGTACAATTTACTAAAGAGTTCTGTCGTATGAGAAAAAAAAAAAAAAAAGAGGTTAGATTATACGTCCCGTTGAATTATAACGAGAAAAATATAAGTATGAAAGAGGAAATTAACATTGAAGAATTCATGTTTTTCAACCATCTTTTATCCAACGATTCTTCTTAAAAAGTACACAAATACCGTACTATTAAATCTGGAACCGGAAGAACGAATTTTATTTTCAACGATGTTTATGTACAAGAATTCAACAGTACATTTTTATTAATCGGGTTCATAATATATAGTTTCTTCGTGGAAACTTGGTGATAACCCTTATATAATCAAAGAGTAGTCAATTGCAGCTCAAAATAGGAAGTAGTTTCGAGATAGAGGAACTGTGGTTGCTGCATTGCAGGTGAGAACCTCGCCATCTGCAGTCACAGTGTATGTTTCGGGGTCCACTTCTATATTTGGAAGTGCGCTATTAAGCTTCATATCAAGTTTCGTAAGAGTTCGTACATTGCCCACGGCTTCTATCCTCTTGTTTAGTCCATACTCCTTATCTATTCCCGCTTGCTTAGCAGCCTGTTAATGAGGAATTAACAGAGTTAAAGGAGAATTTAGTAAGAGCTTTGTAACTTCGCACCGTGAGGAAAATGTGATTATTGACTTAAACTCTGAAAGTTCGCAACTTTTGAGTTTTGACTTGGCACCTGCCATTGAAGTTTTTGGCATGAAACTCTAATTTTAATTGTATAATGAGTGGTCAAAATTTCAGAATATTTCCAGATTTTCGACCGGCAAGTGCCAGAAAGTCAAAATTGGAACAACTTGGAAATCTCATAGTCAAATTCAAATAAGTATAGTGGGAGGCCAAAATTGAATATCCCAAAAAGAAAATGTTGTACCTTGCTGACAAAAGCAATTGAATTTGAGCTTCCAGCCTTGCCAAATGCACCAAACATCGGTCTCATTAGTACCTGCAACAAGATAAAGAATAAATACAACATTGCATATGCTGCAATCTTTTAGAACCTGTTTATCGCCTGGTTGAATTTTGCAACATCGTGCAGAGAACATCTGACCAAAATCAGAGGTAAAAAAAAGGTGATATCCAAGGTGTACCAAGCAAATGATAGCTAGCCCAAATGAAATATTACCATCACTAAAGGCTCCGCTTGGTACACCGGAAATGTTTGTGAAATGAAACACTTCCAGTGATTTACACAGATGCTGACCATTGGGTTAGCTAAGCATCACTCTCATACATGAATCAAAAGGTTGGCTTATGTCCAAATCACGGGAAATGTTTGTGCCAGGTGTACCAAGGAAAGCTAACATATTGATATGTGAGGATATTTTCACCAAATATCTGATTAAAACAACATAATGACAAAGGAACAGATCAAGAGGCCACAAGATATCGTGATGGTATCTTACAGATTTTGCGCTAGGGAATATCATTAATATACGAGTTTTTGAACCTCAAAGAAGCGGGTTTGATGGTAACTGACACCAAAAAGTACACAATAAATCAAGGAATCATCACTTTCAAATGAGATTCTTTCCATGCACTTAACTTATTCAGATAGTCCAAACAAGACTAAAGTGGACCAATGAGTTATTGAGACTTTTTCTAAGTTTGAGCTCAACCTGTACTGTAAAAGTGCCACACCTACCTGAAATCAACATTATGGTCTGTATAACCATAACTTTTGGGGCTAATTACCTCTAGATACATCAAAAATTAAAACCTTAAGGGTGATGGTTTAAAATATCATTTGGTTACATATAAAAAAACATCTCATGAATGATCTAAAGTGGCAAAACACTAGACATCAACCTTTTAACTTCTGGAGACAATAAAATTTGTTTCATGGTGGGGCGTTAGAAAGATTATGAATTTGAATAAGCATTCCCTTTTCAGTAAGGGTCGGGATAATAGCCACCCCCAAAAAAGATAATGCCAAATGCTTGACTCGAGGACTTTAAACAAAAAAAAAATTAAAATGGTAGAGGCAGCCCCTAATCTCTCTCTCTCTCCTTCTCTCCGGCGTCCTTCTCTCCGGTGTCCGTCTCTCTTCGACGTCCCTCTTTTTTTCCCTTTATCTATCTTAAGAGTCTCTTTCTTTCTCTCTCTCTCTTCATCACCCTCTCTTCTCCGACTATGCATCACACACACACACACACTCTCTCTCTAAGATTTAAAGTCTTGCAAGTAGTTACTTATAGAAGAAGAAAAAAATGTAGTGCAAGTTGCAACATACGATGATAAAAGGTGGTGTAAGTAGTTAGTTGAGTTGATAAAAAGTAGTAGGGTAAGTATCAAAATACGGTAATTAAAGGTGGTGTATGTAGCAACTTGCGGTGATAAAAACTAGTGGTGGTGCAAGTAGCAACATACGGTAATAAAATGTGGTGTAAGGTGCAACTTGCGGTGATACAAAGTAGGAGTAAAACTAGCAACATACGGTGATAAAAGGTGGTGTAAGTAGCCACTTACGGTGATCAAAAGTAGTAGTATTACAAGTAGCAACATACGGTAATAAAAGGTTGTATACGTTGCAACTTGCGGTGATACAAAGTAGGAGTAAAACTAGCAACATACGGTGATAAAATGTGGTGTAAGTAGCCACTTGCGGTAATAAAAATTAGTAATAGTTCAAGTAGAAATATACGGTGATAAAAATTAGTAATAGTGCAAATAGCCACATGCGGCGATAAAATTGTTCACTCTATTCATTTGTTCACTTCATGATAAAATACAATGGTCATAAATTAACCCATAAGTATGGTTATGTATAACCATTATACTTAATTTTGACAAAATAACTTACTTATCGTGTTCTTACAAATACTTAAATCTTACGAGTTTCACCCTTATTTTGCATTTGTTTGTAACATTTACAGATCACAGGTGGTGTATCATTCTTAATTGTAAAGATGAAAGAAAGATTGAATTTACTGGAATGGATATTATTGATACTCAATCATGTATTTATACTACATTATAGATTATTCTAGTTAGGTATTACAATAAGAAAACTAATATACACAAATATTTTATTCTTAGTATGGAAGATATGGAAGATTCTGGAAGATCTGGAAGATATGGAAGTTTGACTTCCTAACACTCCCCCTCAAGTTGGAGAGTGGATATCCTGCAATCCCAACTTGTGAACCATAGGAACAAAGATCTCTTTCCCCAAGGGCTTGGTCAAGACGTCTGCTAGCTGATGTGCAGAATTTACATATCATGTAGTCACGGAACCATCTTGGATCTTGTCTCTAATGTAATGGCAATCCATCTCAATGTGCCTAGTTCGCTCATGAAAAACTGGGTTTAGTGCAATGTGTAAGGCAGCCTTGTTGTTGCAATATAGCAAGGCTGATTCGTGATGTGAAAGTCCCAAGTCCCTCAATAGATATCGGAGCCATGTCAACCCACAACAGGCTCCCGTCATTGCACAGTATTCTGCCTCGGCGGAAGAGAGTGAAATTGTTTTCTGTCGCTTTGACCTCCAAGATATTAATGAATGTCCAAGAAAGACACAATAACCCGTAGTAGATCTCCTAGTGAGTGGGCAACCTGCCCAATCCGAGTCACAGTAAGCCCTCAACTTGAAATCACTATTCAAAGAGAAGAATAGGCCTTGGCCAGGTGCACCTTTTAGATATCGGACAACCCAGAGAGCTGCCTCCATATGAAGTCTTCGGGGTTGGTGCATAAATCTACTCAAGACATGTACAATATATGTTATATCTAGCCTCGAAACAGTCAAGTAAATTAATCTGCCGACTAATCTTCTATGCCGACCAGGATCTTTGAGCAGGTCGCTCTTGTCCGATAATTTCAAGCCTCGTTCCATAGGAGTATCAACAGGGGCTACGCCCAACTGCCCTGCATCCTCAATGATTTCTAATACATACTTACGTTGGGAAATAAAAATCCCGTTCTTAGAAGCATAAACCTCAATACCAAGAAAGTATTTCAAATCACCAAGATCTTTGAGATGAAAATGACTACGCAAAATTTTTTTAGTTGCAGCAATGCTAACAGGATCATTTCCAGTAATCAGAATATCATCAACATATATCAAGAGAGCAGTAAAGGACTTGCCTTGTTTTCTGGTGAACAGAGAATAATCAGCTCGAGATTGTACATAACCAGCGGAGCGAATAGCTTCTGAGAACTTGGAGAACCACTGGCGAGATGCTTGTTTCAAACCGTACAATGACTTATGAAGGCGACACACCAAGTTTTCCTCCCTCTGTCGCCGAAGCCCTGGCGGTGGAGACATATATATTTCTTCAGCTAAGTCGCCATGAAGAAAAGCATTGTTGACGTCCATTTGATGAAGGGACCAGCCACGAGCTGCGGCCAACGCGAGCAAGCAGCGAACTGAGATGATCTTGGCAGTGGGGGAAAAGATATCCTGATAATCGACACCTTCTAGCTAAGTGAAACCCTTTGCGACCAATCGGGCTTTGTACCTCTCGATAGATCCATCTGAACGGTGTTTAATTTTATACATCCATCTGCATCCAATAGGTGTCTTACCGGCCGGGAGTGGAGCGAGGGACCAAGCGTCGTTGGCTTGGAGAGCCTGCAATTCAGAGCACGTTGCTTCCTGCCACTCAGGATGAACGGCCGCTTCCGAATAAGACCTGGGTTCCGTGACATTACTGATCTGAGCAACAAAAGATCGATATGGAGGCTTATATCTGTGATATGAAATATAATTGGCCAGTGGATAACGTGTACCTTTGGTCGGACCCGGCATTAAGGAGGCCGATTGGTCGGAGTAAACGTTGGAGCATACATAATCGTTGAGCTTGACCGGCGGACCGGTTTGGCGACTGGAGCGACGAAGCGAAGCGGGTTCGGGATCGGGTTCAGATGAGAAGAGAGGTGACTGTGGAGACGGATTGGGGAACGGGTTTGATGAGGATTACGGCGCAGTGGATTGTGGTGATGGATTTTTAGAGACGATGAGAGAGGATGGGTCGCAACGATCGATTGGGTCAGAAGAATTCTTGGGCGGCGCGTGTATGTGCGTAGAATGGCCGGCTGATGGGAAGATGGTGGTTCCTGCCGAAGAGAAGAGGCATGCACGGGTTGTGGATTTGGAGGAGGCGCGACTGTATAATTGGGAGGTGATGTGTTTGGATGAGAAATGTTTTGATTGGAATCAAAAGAATAAGTGGTGTCGTGGGTGACAAGAGGAATTGGACCAGAATCTGTGTTTGAAGGAGAAATAGCATAATTGTGCTTGACAGATGCATAAGGAAAAATATTTTCGTGAAATCTCACATTGCGGCTAGTGAAAACTTTTTTGGTCGACAAATCGAATAATTTGTATGCCTTTTGACCGATGGGATAGCCGATAAAAATTGAGGTTATAGAAAGATGGTCAAATTTGTGAGAAGTATGGACATTAGCAGCATAGGCTAAACAACCAAAGACACGGAGATGAGAAAAAGAAGGCGGTTTTGAGTAGATAAGTTCAAAAGGAGTTTTGAAGGCGAGAATTGGAGAAGGGAGTCGATTGATGATGTGTACAGCAGTAAGAGCACACTCACCCCAAAATTGGGTAGGGAGTTGAGCTTGAAATTTCAAAGCTCGAGCTACATGTAAGATGTGACGATGCTTGCGTTCCACAACCCCATTTTGTTGAGCCGTGTAAACACAAGAATGCTGAAAAACAACACCATTTTCTTGAAAAAAAGAACGAAGAGAGATAAATTATCCACCATTGTCACTTCGAAAAGTCTTAATGTGAGACTCAAATTGAGTACGAACATACTGAAGAAGCGCTTTAGAAGTGATTGTGCTTCATCTTTGTGTCGCATCAAGAAAATCCATGTGAAACGTGTATAATCATCAACAATAGTAAGAAAGTAATAAGCACCAGAAAGAGAAGGGTGTCGATAACGACCCCAAATGTCACAATGAATTATCTCAAAAGGTTTTATAGAAGAAATTATACTAGGGCTGAAAGGTAAACGACTTTGCTTAGCCAAAGGACATATAGGGCAAGCGTTATTGGACTGGACGAAAAAATTTAAAAAGTTTTTGGCAATGAAACTTAAACGAGGAGGTGATACATGGCCTAACCGGTTATGCCAGAGATCGGTGGATGAGATGGTGAGATTGCAGGCTGGTCGGTTTGTAGGTGAGGAAGAGTTGGTCACGGATTTCTTCGTCGCTAGTGCCACCAAATAGTATAATCCGTCATGTTGTTTACCCAAACCAATCATCCTCCTCGTAGCCAGATCCTGCAAAATGCACCAATAAGGGAAAAAAGTTGTTGAACAATTCAGGCCTCTCGTCAGACGACTAACTGACATCAAATCAACTTTAAATGTAGGCACACATAGCACATCATGCAAATAATAGACGAAATTATGAGGCAATGATCCTTTTGCAACGATATTAGCTTTTTCTCCGTTGGGCAGTAGTACGGGAGGCAACGAGCAATTTTTATCTTTGTGGAAAAATAATTTAGATGATGAAGAAATATGATCCGTCGCCCCGCTATCAATGATCCAACTGCGGGAAGCGACTTTAGACAAACCTGGCTTGGTTACGGTATTTGCTTGAGAGCTAGATCCTTCATTTTTGTTATCAAGGAGCGATAAGAGCTGCTTCAATTGAGCCTCCGAAATCCCAACAACTTGGTTTCCGTCTTTTTTAGAAAAGCCTCCAGACACATGATTAGCTGCAGGCTTGTTATTGCTGTTGAAGCGTCTTGGGCCTGAATTATACTTTGCCTTTGGATGGCCCGCTGGATACCTATGTAGCTCATAACAAGTTTGGACCCAATGGTTCAATTCTCCACAATGAGGGCGTCCTCTTCCAGAGCCAGAACGACGCCTGTCTTGATCAAATCGGCGTCCTCCACTGAAATTCTCTAGCAACTTTTCTTGCGATCGGAAATCCTGTGACCCATATGGGCGGTCAGATTGCTCGGACCTCCCTGTATCCGCCGATGGAAATGGTTTGTTGTTGTTGCTTCGAACCGGCACGGCGGCCCTGCCGCCAAAATCACTTGCAGCATGCGTTGAGCTCAGGAGTCGTTGCTTTTCTTCTTGAGAAACGGATAAATATGTTTGGCGAACTGAAGGAAGGGGATTTATCAGGAGGATTTGTCCGCGAATAGCATTGTAAGAATCATTCAATTTGATCTTGTTGTGCCCCGTGTACTGCATTGTTGTAGGAAGCTAGTTCATCCCATAGGCCCTTCAATTTTGTATAATAAGCAGAGACAGAGAGTTGTTCTTGTCGAAGACAAGTAATATCTCGCTGAATCTCAAAGATGCGAGGTGCATTACTTTGAGAGAATCGCTCATCAAGATCTTCCCAAACTTCATGAGCAGTAGAGTAATATATCACACTGTCTTAAATGTCTTAAATTTCCGGACTGAGAGTGTTGACGATCCAAGAGTGGACCATATCATTATATCGAGACCAAGCCGCATAACCTTCAGGATCAGCTTCTTCTGAAGGGGCATTGATTAAGCCATTGACAAAACCTAACTTGTTTTTGGAATTTAAGGCCAGAGTCATAGCCCTTTTCCAAGTAGAATAATTGTCTCCATTCAAGGGTTTGGAAATCAAAACCAAACCCGGATGATCTGAATGATGAGTAAAATAGGGATTTGAGATAGGAACAACAATTTCTTTGCCAAGGACGGGAGGTGGTGGTGGTACTTCGTCATTGGCCATGATGGTTGAAAAGGAGAGATGCTACACGAGAGATTAGAGTGCAGTGATGGGTCAGGATCTTAGTCCTGCTCTGATACCATGTAAAGATGAAAGAAAGATTGAATTTACTGGAATGGATATTATTGATACTCAATCATGTATTTATACTACATTATAGATTATTCTAGATTATTCTAGTTAGGTATTACAATAGGAAAACTAATATACACAAATATTTTATTCTTAGTATGGAAGATTCTGGAAGATCTGGAAGATATGGAAGTTTGACTTCCTAACATTAATTATTTCTCATAGGTACTTGAATCCTTGAGGTTGCAATTGTTCATTTTGTATTACACAGTTCCCTTAAAGTGACCACATAAGTGTGTAGAATAGTTCAACATCATTTCTCAAATGTTTGTCGATTACAGCATTCGAGTATTTATTTATTTTATTTACCGTAACTAGCACCTTACGGTGTCTTTCAAAACGTAAGTAGTTATAAACCGAAAGTTGCCACTTACGACGAGTCTAATTACTGTATCTTTTGTCGATCTTTGATCCCTGTGATTTCAAGTTGCCACTTACACGAGTCTAATTACTGTATCTTTTGTCGATCTTTGATCCCTGTGATTTCAAGTTCCAAATCACAGCAAATCCCTAACTACAAGTATCTTGAAGAGAGAGAGAGAGATAACGAGAGAGAGAGAGAGAGAGAGAGTTATGCTGATGGGGAGATTGATTTACGGTGACGGAGAGAGGAAGTTGCATAGTTGGAGAAGAGAAAGTGATGAAGGGAGAGAGAAAGAGAGAACGATGATGGACAGAGGGATGCCGGAGAGAAAGAGAGAGAGAGAGAGAGAAACAGGAGATGGCAGGAGAGAAAGAGATTGGGGGTTGCCTCTACCATTTTTTATTTTTTATTGTTTAAAGTCCTCGAGTCAAGCATTAGAGAATCTTGAGGAACTGGGGGTTGGCATTGCCTTTTTTGGGGGCGGCTATTATCCCAACCTTTTCAGTAAAGTTCAGTGAAAAAGCTTCATGCACACTTTCACTGACAAGAGAGCTGCAACTTTTCTTTTTTAGTGGAACATATAATATGTAAATATTTATAGAGTTAAACGTAGCTTACCGGTTCAGGAGTAGGGATGCTTGCATTTGCATCACCCATATTAGCCCAAGCAATTGCACCACCTTTGATCACCATTTCTGGTTTTGCTCCGAAGAAGGAAGGATTCCAAATAACGAGATCAGCCAACTTTCCAACCTGAAAAAAAAATCAAAAAGGAATTTTAAAAAGAAACAGCTTAGCTACAATATAAGGCCAATTTGAGTCAAAAATAAAAAAGAAGAGAACATTATAGAAATAAATTCACGAGGAAAAAAAATCTAGAAAGAGCTTGTAGGTTGATGGAGAGATGGAAAATGTATTTCGATTTGTCCCAGAAATCAATTTCCCACAAATATTATCTTACAAAAATATGGGAAATCGCTGGTTTCTCAAGAGATTCTATCGTTTTGTTTCTATTTTGCAAACAAAGACACCCTTAATGGAAATATGTACAAGAACAGGTAGGTTTTTGATATTGCA
Source organism: Kingdonia uniflora (assembly GCA_014058105.1). NCBI lineage: Eukaryota > Viridiplantae > Streptophyta > Magnoliopsida > Ranunculales > Circaeasteraceae > Kingdonia > Kingdonia uniflora. The sequence continues at coordinate 875,628 of JACGCM010000772.1, read as the reverse complement.
TAAATCTTTGGGAACCCATTTAGTGGAGGTTCTCAACCAATCGCACATTTCTCAATCATTCCTTATTTCCTATATAAGTTTCATACTGTGATTATCAACTACATACATCAGATTTTAAATATACAACAAGAAAATTTAGTATACCTCCACTGAACCGACACAGTGAGAAAATCCATTTGCTATTGCAGGATTTATTGTGTACTTAGCAATGTATCGCTTGATCCGGAGATTGTCATTGTGGACCGCACTACTACTAGGCTCAATTGGTCCTCTTTGTACCTTCATCTTGTGAGCAGTTTGCCATGTCCGCATTATCACCTGATAAGATGATTTACTAGTCCGATAAGTATATTATGGAATTAAAAACGATAATCAAAACGCACAATCACCTAATAAAGATAGATATTCTCCATTAAGGAATTTATTGAAAAATACAAAAATAAAATTTTATCTCTCCACAGGTTTGGTAAGTGTAAATACCTACGAGCATGTAAAAGGCTAACACGATCCAAATAATCTTCTAGTGCACAAATTAGTGTGTCACGGCCCCACTCTACACACACCAACATTGTCCCTACTTGACCACCTCTAACACGTGTGAAGTTTTATTTCCCACAAAAAAACCTCAATGACAAGTAGAGTAAGATCTTAACTTAAGAATCATACATTGGGCAAGATCTTAAGCGATGTGGAACTAAACCATTGGTGCTACCATCACCACAATTGGGTTAGGTGCCTATCCAGCATACACTCTCGGCGGGTGTCACAATCCCCTACCTTTAAGATCGAGTTGTCACCGGCTCTGAATACTATTTTGTCCACGACCCCACTCAACACGCACCAATGTTGTCCCCACTTGACCCCCTCCAAATGGGACAATACCGGTGTGTAGAGTGGGAGCATGACATAGTGTGTCTAGATTTGAGTCTTAATTGTATTTGTGATTCAGTGAGATCAGATCTGACCTCTCTCGGTCTATGAAAACGATGTCTAAAGTGATTCTTAGTAAGATTTTTTGTAGCATTGTATACAATGTCCTAAAGAAGTGTGTAAGGCATTGAAAACGAGTACTAAGACTTTGCAAACCTCTCCAATTCGGCCCATAGCCTGTGAGTCGGAAGATATAATACTGATAGCTCCCATATCATGCAAGATATCTTCTGCAGCAATTGTTTCCGGTCGTATCCGAGATTCGGCAAATGCTACATCTTCTGGAATGTTCTTATCAAGATGATGACAGACCATCTGCACAATGTAGATCAGTTAATATACGTTAGAAACAAAAATACTTGACTAACTGCGCAGGGCTATTATTATGGTGTAGTATATGTCTCCATAATAATAGCCTTGCTAACACTAACTACATCAATACTCTATTTTCTACTTTTTTTTTTCTTTTCTTACCAGCATGTCAAGGTGCTCATCAATGGTGTTAAAAGTGTAAGGCCGAGTAGGATTAGTTGATGAAGGCAAGACATTTTTCACCCCACATACTTTGATGATATCTGGAGCATGACCACCTCCTGCACCCTCACTGTTCAACGAGATGTCAAGGAGCATCTACTTCTAAGTTACATAGACGAGAACATAAGCTAAATAAACAAACGTGTATGGGGTGTCCGACACGGAGAGAAAAATAAAAATACCTTGTAAATAGTGGTGAACACGCATGTCCGTGTGTCTCAGTGTCGGTATCGGATACGTGTAGACACGGATTATTTCCAAAATATGTCGTGTCCATGTTACATTTTAAAATGAAGCATTCATTGTAAAACTATATTTGAAATGTCATTTTGCAGCGAAATGTTAATAAAATGTCGGTTTTGATCGAAAAGCCTTTTTTTCCATTTGCATAGAGAAAAGTGGCATTTCAAATGTAGTGTTTAGCGTCCTACCTATGATGTGGGAAACTCCAAAGGTAACATTTTAAATGCATTTTTTTCTTTTTTTGGGCGTTGGGGGGGACAAATGTTTAAAAGTCAAGTTCTTTCAACTTCACCTGTGGTAAGTGTGGATTGTCCTTCCTTTGAATGCAGCAATGGTGTGTTCAACACATCCAGATTCATTTAAGGTGTCGGTGTGGATATTAACCTGCCAAGAATTATAAGCGATTCACGAAAAATGAAAGGTAGAGAGAAACAACAAAAAACTAACAAGATTCTACAAGACAGTACTTGAACATCATATATATCACCAACACTCAAACAATTGTCTATTGCAGCAGGAGTAGTTCCCCAGTCCTCATGTAGCTTCAGACCCATTGCTCCAGACTTGATAATTTCATGTAACCCTTCTGGTTTGGAACTATTCCCCTACAAAATAGAAGGCAATTTGCTAAGGGAAAAATATCATATTATTTTGATGCATTTGAAACACAGGCAGATATTACAGTTCTTGTAACAAAGAAAAAAAATACTGGTTGATATTCTGATATATCGAGGTAGGCTGATTGCTATTTTGGTAGAATCAACATTTTTGTATTCTAGATTCATGTTGATGATGATACGGAAGATAAATACGCACCTTCCCAGTGAAGCCAAAATTTAGTGGCATATCATCAGTTGACTGTAACATACATTTCATATGTAATGGTGCAGGTGTACATGTAGTTGCACGTGTTCCATGTGCTGGTCCTGTCCCGCCTCCAATTAATGTAGTGATGCCTGCTCAGAATGGAAAGAAAAAAAAAACCCTTACACATCGAAGTTTTCAGGAAATGCCACAATTCTTGGTTTAGTACATTAGAGAAAGAAAAAACTAACAGCATAAAAGAACTTGAACTTAAGAAAAAAAAACAAAGGACACGTGGGTGGTCATACAATGATACAAGAAAAAAAAAATTAATTAACAGTCGACACAAAATTTTGAAATATTGATATTGACCAAAATATCTCCTTGAAATACTGATATCAGTCTATACATCATACATCCGTCAAACATCTATATTATCCAATACTTCCAGAATTCCTATATTATCTAATTTTTTTCCCAATCAAGTAGAAAATGTACCGCTTGATATCGCTTCATTCGCCAATTGTGGACATATAAAGTGGACATGACAGTCTATGGCCCCTGCAGTTATGATCATCCCTTCTCCAGCTATAACCTCGGTGCTTACCTGAATTGAAAGATATACAAATATAAATACATACCACTTACGCATAAAAGGCAGTTCTGTACAGCTAGAAGATGTCATGCCGGCTTATAGCACTCTTTAGGAACCTATGAACATTTTGGGTGTGTTTGGTTCATGGACGACAATGCATAGGAAAATTGATCTTTTCATGAAAAGTGTAGAAAGCGAAGTCATGCAACTCTATTTCCTTTTGTTTGGTCAGATCTGTGACAAAGGAAAATATCTCCAGAAAAATAAGAAGTTTATGCAGTAAACAAAAAGATCTTTTTATTTTCATGGTAGCATTAATTTTTCTCTCTGAATCCAAATTTTCTCATTGGATTCTCTCAGACCATATTTTCAGTATGTAGATTCTCTTATAAGGAAAACTGTTTTTACTGCAATGATTTGCAAAAAAATTCGATCCAAATCACTATTGCAGTGTTTCTTCACAAAAGGACTAGGGGCCTATATTCTTTAAAGCTTTACGTTCAGTGATCTTTAGAAAAGAAAAAAAAGAAAAAGATGTATTTTTTTTATCTAGATTCTCCTAATCCAAAATTTTCTCCTACCTGAGTATTACATCTTGATACTCAGTCCTAGTTTTCTCTAGATTTTCTTGCTAGACCTCTAAATTCAAAATTTTCATCTTAAGATTCTCTAAACAAATATTTTATCTCTATATTTTCTCTCTGAATTTAACATCTAGATACTGAGTCCAAATCTTCTTTCTGTGAATTCTTTCCAGAATTTATCTATCGTACTTTTTTCTCTGTTATTGAAAATATTTCTTGTGGGAATTGTCCTCTAATGGTCGTTCTCACCGTAGATGGATTATTTATGTTTATGTTCTTTTGATTCAAGCCTCTCCATTGTTGGAGATGGTCAATAGGTTTTAGGGATTTGCTTGTTTAACCAACACAAGGTTAAAAAAGAAGTTTCCTAATTTCTAGAGTTTCCTATTTAAATTAGAATTTGGTTTCTAATTCTAATTGCCTCCTTATTTTCTATAAAAAAGAGGATTAGCTCTATGTTTTAATTAGGTTGTTTGAGAGTTGATTCCTGAATAAGAATTTTGTTTAGTTTCAATTAAGTTTTATTTTGAGTTATATTTATGTTTAGAGTTTAGAAGAAACCCTAATTTGATATTTAGGTTAGCATAATCTCTCAAGTTCTTACTTCCACGACTTGATTTTACGCTAGAAATAGTTTTTAGAAAGATTAACTTTTTAGAAAAATTTTGTTTGTCGGAAGTAGTTTTCTGGGAGAAAATATTTCTTAATGAACATATCTTGAAAATAACAAACATGTCGGCAACATAACATCTTTGATACAAGAAAATAACTATTTTTAAGGTTTTAGTGAACTCTGTAAGAATTTTTTATTATTTTTTTAAAGAGTTGTTTTCCGTATCTTTACCAAGCAATCTATTTTATGTTCTAGCGGGAAAGCACTCCCAATCAGCTATAAGCCGCCAAACAGGGTCTAAGTATAACCTGAAATTACCATACTATTGAACTTTGAGAAAGAAGTTACCCCAACGATCATATCAAGTAAAACACCATCCATTATATCCGGGTTGCCCGATTTCCCAATAGATATGATATATCCCTCTTTAATACCAATATCCGCTTTATATATCCCTGTATAGTCAATTATTATGGCATTCGTGATGACTGTATCGAGACAATTGGACGATGAATATCCAGATGCCTGACCCATTCCATCTCTCAGCACTTTCCCACCTCCGAATACACACTCATCGCCATAAACAGCAAAGTCTCTTTCGATTTCTGCATACAAGTCGGTATCACCAAGTCGGATTTTGTCGCCAGTTGTAGGTCCATACATGTTAGCATAAGCCTCACGTGCAACTACTGTGGTGATATGGTGAGCTTCTCCAACGACACCTTCACTGAATAATAGAACGTTTAAGATTAGATAGTAACCATTAGTCAACATATCATGATATCTGGAGCTGATGCATTTATATGGTTGGTATATATCATACAAAGCTGGCAAATTTAATCCTTGGACGACAGCCAATATTCTATACCTGGCATTCACTTCTTCTGCATTTCCAAATCCTTTAGAATGTACAGCTTCCATCACCTTTTCAATTTCGGAAACATCAATAGGACCATCCACAATGTCATTACCTCCTCTAATCACTTGCAGACCTCCAATACTTACAAGTGTAACAATTTTCATATCCCCTGGCTGGAAAAACAACAATTTTGATTAAGTTAATATTTTTCAGGTTGTAATTTTTTTAGAAGGTAAGGTAGTAACTAATAAATAGTGATTACAAGATAATATTGTCAAAGAAGGTTAGATCATTGCAAATATGCAGCAAAATTAGGTCGTACCTCGAATCGAATGGCTGTCCCTGCTGGTATATTCAACCGCATGCCATATGCTCTCCTTCGATCAAAAACCAAATATGGATTCACCTCAATGAAGTGATAATGGCTGCCGACCTGGGTTCAAGGAGGAGATAATGTAAAAAAAAAGAGGGAACACCCCCAAACTTTCAGCAGAAGACTGTCTTCCCAACCCCCATTCGGCACTTGAACTTGAAAACATTGGGGGTGTAACTCTAATTTTGATCATTTAGTTGGGGTCACATCCAATTATCCCAAACAAAGTATCACTGACTGCAGGGGACAAGATGCTGGCAGGGCAGTCAATTGTGAATTACTTTGCAAAAATCTCCTAAATCTCCAACATAGATCTATGTGTACAAGAGGAAGACTTGACAAGGGAAAGATCTTTCAATGTATGATATAAATTGCCTTAAGTCAAGCTTTTGAGGGAAAATTGACCTGCGGGTGTGACATCCCCTTGCATGTACTGTGGGTCGGGGAAAATAAAAAGCATTGCCAGGAAAATTATGTACAAGTATATTGCGCACACCTGAACTGGCCTGTCTGCGGTATTGACGACCTTAAGAATAACAGCTGTTCTTCCCCTGTTAATCATAATATTTTCAACTCCAAAACTAATTTCACCAGGAGTTCTGTCATCTTCAGCCCCCAAAAACTTGTCCAACATAGGTACTGCAATACTGATGTCCATCAGAAACTTATTAATTGTTTGTTTCTCCATTTTGACTCATAATAGTTGTCTTTGAACTTCTTTTCAGATAATTTAAGGAGCAGTTAATAAAACTTCTGAAAATATGCAAACCCAATTTAAAGAAAACAAACTTATAAAAGGTCAAGCGTCTAGCATGTACCAGAGATGAAAGACAGGGGGTTAAGCAGTTGGGCCATGATGAGTGCAAATCTTAACCACCAACATAGATATGGATCAAATCACAATGTTTGAATCCAGTAGAACTATTACGTTTAAGGTACTGGTTTATTTCAGGTATGTCTACAGTAGTCAGCAAGGGTTAAAGGACAGAAGCCACTAAAGTGGTACATGGACCACCGTAATCTGGATGCAAGTGGAAGACTTTGGGCCCCCTAATAATTTAGGGGCATTTTAATGCTTTTCCTTCAGTAGGCTCGTACCCAGATCGTGTTTCAGGTTTTTTTTTTTTTTTAAGAAATTGGTCATCCAGTGAAAGTAAGAGAGTGGAGTAACCAATATTCATTTCTTCTTCATATTGAATATTCAATATGGGGATTTCCACGGAATTATTTATGTTCTTGTTTGTTGAAGTTCTTCATTATTATTATTTTAACATTTATTTTACTCAGGGGTTTTATTCATTGTTAGAGTTGACTGATCTTTGTGGGTTATGACTCAGGAAAATTCCTTGTTCTTGTCTGTACAACATTCTTCAATAAAATTTTAATTGAGGAAGCCATGGTAATCTAGTTCTCTATTGGATTTCTGTTAAATTTTTTATTGTTGCGTCATGATAAAGGTGAGTTTGCAGACATTTTCTCCTTTAATGCACCTTGGCCTACACAATATTTAGTAATTCTTCCAGCTCATTGGAATTAATTAGCAGTTTAGCTCCTAGAACAGTCGGAGCGTATTGCATGTCAGGTGAGGTTAATATATTGTTATGTCTATCAAACCCTTTTCAGGAAGGTTTCACTAGTTTCAGAACCTATAGAGTTATTTGTGAAATTTTTCATGTCATATTTTTTCTTTTTGTTGTCCTTCATTCTTTCTTGAATGTCATTTTCCTAGGCACTTCTTTGAGAAATTTGCGCCTGAAAGAATAAGATAGCTCTTTTTTTATTTTCTCCTCCGGAGTCTAATTCGCAACATGAATAAGCTAGCTAACAACGACACGGATACGGGTGTCGGTGTCCCACATGGGTACAGGGTGTCGGAAACGGCAGAAAATAGAAAAGTACCTTGTAAATAGTGTTGGAAACGTGGTCCGAGTGTTGAGGTGTCGGACACGTTTTATTTTTTTTAAGTGAAGTGCCATTGTTGCCTAGTGTATGAGAGAGTGCCAACGAAGTTATACAACATAGCCATGTCTATGAATTTAAATGATTTAATCTAATGATTACATATAGAGTGTGCCTCATGAGCCGTTTACCCAGGAGTCCACATACCTTTTATATTTGCTCTATATATAGATTCTAGGGGTTCGAAAAAAATTTTGTTTCTCTTTTTAGAATTTTTGGGTAAACTCTTAAAACCCTAGAATTCAATTTGAGTAGTTAATTTGAGCTTCTGTAAAGTTGTTTAGTAACAACTTGGTACCAGAGCTATGAGCGATCTTAAGTTTGCCTTTTACGTTCGTGCAATTCTTGAGATTGCAAGGTTGGAGGCGGGAGTTGTGACGGAGGAATCGAAGAAATTCGATGGAGATGGCTTGGAGATGAAACACCACGAAGAGACGGCAGAGAGAGAGGTTCACCATGCGATTGATCTAGTAGGTGAGAGGGACGGAGACGTATTGGAGAGTTCTTGATCAAAGTCCCATAAGGAGGTTGCGACATTGATGCGAGAGGTTCACATGATCAACAATTCCAATTATCAGGAAGCCCAACCAAAGAAAACCAACCTCAATCCAAAACCCTTGCCTAGAATTCGAAGAACGATTGGAGAGGAATTGATTACATCGCCGACGTCGGAGGAAAGGTCACCAGTGACTACGATGGCTGGAACTAAAGAAAGAGAAGTCCCTATCATTGCCGAGATCGGCGATAGTCACGATCTTGCGTGTAAAAAAACCATGAAATTGAGGAAGACGACGTGGGCATGGCACGCGGGGGCATATGCATGCCACGACGTGGGTAGGCATGAGGGGCACGAGCCAAGGCATCAAACAGGGTATGCAGGGCACAAGGCAGAGTACAATGGGCACAGTGAAGGGCATGCCTACGACATGGCATGGCACAAGTCAGCGTACAACAAGTACATAGGCAAGGGCATTGGGCAGGGGCATGCCCTCGGATGGCACGGGCATGCCACCGCATCAGCTTACACCAACGATAGAAGCGGGACGCGAGAACAGCAAGAGAGAGGGGTCATGGATCCACAGCCCCGACTCGGGCACGCCGCGAACTCCCTAGGGTATCGAGCCAACGCTGAAAAGAAGGGGTCGTAGCCGACTAGAGGCGGGCACGAGTCCAACAGAGGGACCACGGATTCCGACGAGACCAACGACAAAATTGGAAGACGTAGGGGTGATACACGAAAGGGTGATCGCGTTGGATCCTTTACCACATCAACGAGTAAGGCGGGGAGTACCACGGAGAGCGCTCACTTTGTGTGGGTCATTGACAAAGAGTGATGCTAGTAGTCCGGGGATAAACGAGTACTAGAAGAAGCATGCACTATTCTGTACAGGAGTAGAGGTTCAAGGATAGGGATTGGATAATATTATAGATGGAGGGTCAATGGATAACCTCATCTCTGAGAGCGTAGCGGATAAACTACGCCTCAACCTAGTGCCTCACCCCAAGGTTGCCGCGTTGAGTTGGCTACAGAAGGATGGTCAACAAGGGGAGATATCAGTACTATACCGTACGCGTGTGAAGATTAAGATGGGAGAATATGAAGAGTCCATCTTATGTACCGCTATCAAGATGGATGTTTGTCATTTACTTTTGGGTAGGCCTTGGCAGTGGGAGAGGAACACAATCCATATCAGGCGGCCTAATGTCTATGTATTCATGTGGAAGGGCATTCGGCATATATAGGCGGGTCTAGTCAAATAGTTTCCTAGCAGAAGGAGGAGACAGGGACTTGCTTACGCATTGGTATGTACGATGTCTACCACCCCTACCTCAGTTCTTGACGAGTTACAGCCGCTTTTTGATCGGTTTCCAGACGTCTACCAGGAACCAAATCCACCAGAGTTACCTCCGTTACGAGATATTCAGCACAACATCGATTTGATTCCAGGGGTGCCTCATTATCACATGGCCCCAACGGAGCATACAGAGTTACAGAGACAAGTCGCAGAATTATGTGCCAAAGGGGCTTTGAGGGAGGGCATGTCACCAGTGGCAGTTCCAACACTCTTAGTCCCTAAAAAGGATGGGAGTTACCGTATGTATGTTGATTGTCAAACAGTTAGCAGGATCACAGTAAAGTGCAGATTCCCTATTCCTAGATTAGAAGATATTATAGATGATCTCTATGGTGCCATATTTTTCTCTAAACTTGATCTTAAAAGCGGGTACCATCAGATTCACATGCGACTTGGGAATGAGTAGAAGACGGCTCTTAACTAAAGATGGTCTATATAAGTGGTTAATAATGCCTTTTGGACTGTCTAATGCTCCGTCCACATTCATGTGTTTGATGACAGAGGCTCTAGGTGGCTACATTGCAGAGAGGTTCGCAGTGGTCTACTTCGACGATATTCTTATACACAACCGCACCCAGGAGGAGCATTTTGTTCACGTGGAAAGAGTTTTAGAGGCCTTATAACAGCACCGGTTATTCTTCAGTTGAAGAAGTGTTCTTTCCTCGTTAATTCTGTGCAGTTTTTAGGATATGTTATCTCGTCAGAGGGGATCATGGTTGGCGAGGAGAAAGAAGATACGATCAGGAACTAACCAGTCCCTACCACGACGACACAGGTACGGAGTTTCATGGGTTGGCTACATTCTATAGGCAATTCATAGATGGGTTCAGCAGTATTATGGTACCGATCACTTCCCTCATGGGAAACGTGCCTTTTGCGTGGACGCCTAAGGCTGATGAGGCATTCCGATTGATCAAACAAAAGTTTACCATAGTTTCTGTCCTTGCATTACCTAATTTTTCAGGGCCAGTTTTTGAGGTTACGACAGACGCATGTAAAACTAGGATTTGTACTACACTTTCACAGTCTGGGAGGTCGACGGCTTACTTAAGTGAGAAGTTATATGGGGCACAGTTGAACAACAACACATATGATATTGAGTTACTCGTAGTAGTACGGGCTCTGCGGCATTGGCGACATTATTTGATTTACTGGGAGTTTGTCCTTCATTCTGATCACAACACGCTACGACACATGCATAACCAGCAGCGGGCTTCAACACAGAGGCAGACAAAGTGGTTCAGTTACCTCAGGAGTTTTAACTTCCACAATTAGCACATTAAGGGTAAGGAAAACGGGTTTGTACACAAGATCAGTAGGACAACTCACCTCTTGGTTACATTCTGCTCTTCGGTATTTGATTTTTCAGAGTTACGTACATTGTGCCCTTCTGATATGTATTTTAGGCCTATTTATGAGTCATGCAAGCAACACCACGGTTCTCGCGAAGAATTACACAGTTCATGATGGGTATTTATTTAAGGGTACAACCCTTTGTGTCCTGGTTTCTTCTATGCGAGAGTGCTTGATTGTTGATATCCATGTTGGGGGATGGAGGCTGGGGGATGGGGGCTGGGGGGACATTTTGGGGTGATTGGGACACTATGCGCAGGGATGTTAATGCTTTTAGCCGAAGATGTTACTCTTGCGCAACGGCTAAAGGAAGAGAGCAGAACATTGGCCTCTATACACCTTTACCGATTCCTTCTAACTCTTGGAGAAATGTTTCGATGGACTTCGTCACAGGATTGCCGAAGACACGGGGTTTCGACTCGGTTTATGTGGTGATTGATTGATTTTCTAAAATAATGCATTTTATACCATGCATTAAGACGAAAGATGCGGCTCACGTGGCTCGGCTATTTTTCAGGAAGGTGGTATGTTTACATGGGGTGTCATAGTTAATTACTTCTTGACGGTTTACAGGGTATTTTTGGAGGACGTTATGGAGACTACAACATTGCAAGCTTCATTCTTCCACAACTTTTCACCATCAGACAGACGGAAGAGGTGGTTAACCGGAGCTTGGGTAATCTACTACGGTATATTATAGGGGATAGACCTACAGAGTAGGATTTTTGCCCTTACGGGCCAAGTTTGCTTTCAATAGTTCTGTCAACAGTTCGACGGGGTTATCTCCTTTCAGATCGTGACGGGCTATTCTCTCGATATTGGGTTGGATTTAATATATATTGCCGAGTTAGTACCTACTTTTAACAGTGCTGCAGAGTTTGCTGAGTCCATTCAGGCCATATATGAGGAGGCTCGGTGAGGAGGCTCGGTGACATTTAATGGATGTTTATGCGGGAGTAAAAGAGAGGGTTGATCGACATAGACGGGTGGTTATATTTTCACCAGGGGACCTGGTTATGCTGTATATTGAGAAGGGACGACGCATAGGCACAACGTCTAAACTTCTCTTACGTAAGTCTGGACCTTATCGCATCATTCCGCATATTGGTGGCAATGCTTATAGGCTTGACATTCCAAAAGCACGCTCTAAGATTGTCAATGTCAAGCTTCTGACACAGTTCTATGGCGATATTCCATCACACCCAGGTGACAGTGACATTGAGTTGACTGACGAGATTGATGAGATGCTCAATAGCCATTTAGATGCAACAGGGCACGTAGAGTTTTTGATACGATGGATTGGTCGTTTAGAGGAGTATGATTTATGGATTTTAGGAGAGTTGATAGGTTGGTCGTTTAGAGGAGTATGATTTATGAATTTCAAGAGAGTCGTTTGCACGGATAGATCTAACATTTTACGATGATTACATACGGCTACAAATTAGTGGTCAAATTCTTCTTAGGAGGGGAGAGTTGATAGAGTTTACCCACGAGGCCACGTACGTTTTATATTTGCTCTATATATAGATGCTAGGGGTTTGATTTTTTTTTTATTCTCTTATTAGAGTTTTTGGTAAACTCTAAAGACCCTAGAATTCAATTTGAGTAGTTAACTTGAGCTTCCACAAAGTCGTTTAGTAACAATTACTCTCTACCTGGAAGAAAAGAACCATGTAAAGCTAGTTTCAGATTTCCATCCTCACTAGCAATAGCATCATGAACGGTTATCAGCTTTGTCCCATCTGGAAATGTTCCCTCAACCTAAACGTAGAAACAAAAGCCGATATCCACTTAATAGGTATTGTATAGAGATAGAAAGATGAAAAAGAAAGATATTAATCAATCTAACAACAACTTAACCGAACAAGGTGACAAGTACGGACAATTTTTTCACTATGAGACTATACAACTAAACTTGTTTTTTCGAATTTGCATAGCTTCCTACAAATACATTTTACATTTCCAATATAAAAAAAAACAAACAAAAAACTCATATCATATTTTATAAAACCTGCGAAGATAAAGAATTGGTGGTAAGAGATTAAGAACAATATCAACTTTTCAACTGGATGTAACGGGATAGGAGACGTTTGATAAACAATTTATACATTTAGTATATTAAAATGTTTGGATATAATTTAGAAACTGACGAATTAAAAGAAACCTGTCAATGCGAAGAAATAGTAAGACAAAAATTGCCTAAGCTTTGACAAACAAAACCCCAAAATAGTATCAATTTTCTTCGGTTCATGAAGCACTTTCATTACGACGGAAAATAAACCATTTATTCATGCGTGCAAAGTATGCTATGTGAACCCTGTTTTCCAAATAATTTGGGTAGTTCTGGAAACAGATTGGGTGCATGTTTCTATTGCACGTATTTATTGACCTAAACAGATGTTTTAGAAAACATTTTGGTGTACCTGGACTGTATGTAATAAGTGTGGAACGGCTGGAAGAACTTGCCTCCTGGTAACCAAAAGCAAAGAATAGTAAGAATCTCTAAACTGACAATTCTAGTGTAGTAGGAGAAACAACAAACATTCACAGAAGGAATATGAAATCTACAGCTTCAGTATTATCCATTCCTGAACACTGATGCTATTTTTTCTTCGAAAGACAGTAAAAATAGCAAAGACATTAAGCTAGCTAATGTGTTGAGACCATAGACGAAGCATACTACTAGAAACCGGGAAATTTTCTAACATAATTAGTTTGATTATCTCAAATTAGTCATAAAAGCTGCAAAGATTTCTTGAACCCCACACTAAAGTCTCGCCCCGAGAAAACCTTTGCATGTCTCAGTCACCTTTTGGGGGGACCCATAGAAACTGTTTACCTGAGACTAACTATGTAGTGACCCGTATTTTAAGCTCGTTCTTGTGAGGGCTTTTGAAGACTGGGATTAGATATAACGGGGTGCTACATAAGTTAACAGATATCGAATACAATAAATCCCCCACAAGAACGAGCTTAAAATAAGGGTCGCTACAAACTACCACCACCACTCGTTTATGTTAGAAAGTTTATAAAGTCAGTTCTGACATTTAAAACTTGGCATATTCTAATCGATTCAAATTAATCCACGTTAAGCAATTTCTTCAATTTCAATACCTTCTACCAAATTTTTAGCTAAATTAGGAGCTCCGACACTTGGAGTTGATTGAGTAGGTCTCTGATTTCTTCAGTATAATAGATTGGATAAACTTACAAAAAAAAAAAATGACAAAGTGAATACAAACTTATTAACACTGACGACATACTAGATCGTGAATGTTGTCAATTATCAAATTGTACATCCACACGGGTTAATCTGTAAAATTTTCACCCTGAGTATAAAATAAGCCATATCCTACAGAGTTTAGTATGAGATGATCCACCGTAACAAATTACTTTTCAAACATGCAAAGGTATACCTTCCTAAAAGTTGTTTTCCGAGATCCATCAACTCAGCAACTGTCTTATCACCATCACGAACAAACTCCAATATCTGTGGAAAAAAAAATTCCATAAAAATCAAAAGCAAATAGAAATCCTCCACCTCTGATCCAGGAGAATCTAGTGTTTTTTAAGATTTGTCAAAAGTCGTTCGAACGACATTGAGAGTCGTTCGAACGAGTTGACATGTTCCCTGGAATTTTGGCCCAGAGCCATATTTCGTTCGAACGACTTTTATTGGCGTTCGAACGACTTTTATTGGCGTTCGAACAAGTTTTCATGTCCTCTGGAATTTGGCCCAGAGTCATATTTTCGTTTGAACGAGTTGGGTTTCGTTCGAATGACTAGACAACTTTTCTAGGGTTTTAAACTAATTAGTCGTAAAGTCGTTCGAACGACTTCCTAGTTCGTTCGAACGACTCTGGCGGTGTTTTGTTTCTCAAGCATTGATTTGCCTCAAGATGCGTTCTATTTTGTAATTTCGAGTTCCCTAGTATATAAAGGGAACTTAGGTTATTTTCTAGGTTATGTTAGATCTGAAGAGAGTTTTGAGAGCAGCCTAGGGTTTGAGAGTTTTTCTTCTTGTAATTACTTCGTTTTGAGTAATCGAATTCTCTATTTTTCCAACCCAATTGGTGTTCTTCGTAATTCTCAACTAACACAAGCTTCTCAATCGTAATGTGGATTAAGTGGTATCAGTTTTCCAGTTACGATCTTTGGGGGTTGATTGTGGTTTATGGTCTCTACACGTGACCGTCTCAAGCAAACGAAGGAGAAGCTAGTGAGCCCGTTGAAGATCCATCGCAAACCTAATTCGAAGAAGAAAAACGATTTGGAGATGGGCGATCCCAACGATAGACTCACGATTTTGGAAACAACAGTTTTTGCCCTAATTTCTATTGTAGGGGTGTAGGGGAGTTAGTGGAGCAGTTGCATCTCACGAACCTCGCTAAGGCTTCCACTTCGGTGGAACGGCGAGGCCGTTCGAAGAAGAAAGGGGTTATGGAGGTGGATGGGGACGAGGACGTTCCGGTATTCGATGATTCTAGTGATGTTGATTCCATCAAGGAGCGCCCAGGTTTTGGTAAGTCAACGAATCATATGCGTAATCTTCGTATTGGCTTTAAGATTGAGATTCCGGTTTTTGATGGTTCCGTCGATGCCGAGAAATTTGATAATTGGTTATATAGGTTGGAGACCTATTTTCCATGGATGAATATTCCAACGCTCAGAAGATTTGCTTCTCTACTTTGAAATTCACAAGTCACTCACTTTCGTGGTGGAAATCCTACCGGAAATGACATGATGTCGGAAGTCTGAATTGGAAGGAATTCAAGGTCTTGGTGAGGAAGCAATTCTACCCGATTGGGTATGAACAGGAGTGGTGGTACAAATGGCACAATTTGCGCCAAAGGTTTGGGCAATCCGTACAACAATTCACTACGAAATTTTATAACCAAGCGTTGGTTTTGGATATTGACGTGGATGAGTACGACGTGTTTATGAAGTATACGGGGGGTTTGTCGGAATCCATTCGAAGAGAATTAAAACTCTTCAAAGTGGAGAATATCGAGGACGCTACCGTTAAAGCAATTGCTATTGAAGGCAAGTACTTGAAGAGCGACAAGAAAGACGACAAGAACAAGTCGGGGTACAAGGCTAATTGGAAGTTTGATCAGAAAGGGGAGTCCAAAGGAGAGGGGTCTTCATTCAAAGGGACTATCTGTAGTCATTGCAAGGCTAATGGGCACAATTCCGATAGATGTTGGAAACTTCACCCGGAGCTTCGGCCGAAGGAGGAGAAGGGCAAGAAAGAGAAACGTGCACTAGCCGCAGCAATTGTGGATCTTCCGGATTTAGATAAGCCAAATCCTAAGCTTACTCTAATGTTCAAGCAACCTCTAGCCATCGACGAGGCATGTCGGGAAGAGCTTTTCTTTGTCAGCATTCAGGTGAAGCAGAGCTTAGTCAAGGCCATTATTAATCCGGGTAATTAGAAGAATTTAATTTCTGAGGCGGTGGTGAAGAAGATGGGTTTGGCTACTGTGGCTCATCCTAAGCCGTATGGTTTGGGTTGGATTAAGAAAGACGCGGAGTTGAAGATCACTAAGCAGTGTACCTTCAAGTTTGCGATTACTAAGAAGTTTATTGACGAAGTGAGATGTGAGGTGGTTCTGTTGGACGTGTGTCAAGTCATCTTGGGTAGCCCTTATCTTTGGGACCGAGATGCAATCCTTTACTGTCGTGCTTGCAAGTATCGTTTGGTGAAGGATGGGACTGAGTTTCATATTAATGCGTGCAAAGAACATATCACTACCAGTAATTTGGTAACGACGACTCAGGCGAAGAGGTTGGTTAATGCGAGTGGCAAATTTGTTTTGTTGTTAGTGCGACTAGTTCAAGAGAGTCTGTCGGCTACAGTATTGTCTACTTTGGCAATGTCTCATAAGCAACAAACCGATATAGGGGAGTTGTAAGTGAAGTATGAAGACTTGTTTCTGGGCATAGAAGGGATGCCGCGCAGGAGGGATGTGGAGCATGATATCACCTTGGTGAATGGTGAGCCACTACCCAATATTGGGTTATATCGGACTTCTGTTACGGAGTCAGATGAGATCAAGAAACAGGTACATGAACTCCTGGAGTATGGAGTTATTAATCCAAGTTGTTCACCTTGTGGTTCGCCGGTGTTACTGGTGCCGAAGAAGGATGGGTCTTGGAGGATGTGTGTAGATTATCGGAGATTGAACAAGATCACGGTGAAGAATCGTTATCGTTATCCGCTTCCACGGATTGACGAGCTTTTAGATGAGTTACAGACGGCTCGGTTTTTCACCAAGTTGGATCTTAAGTCGGGTTACCATCAAGTTCGAATCCGGGAGGAGGATACTTGGAAGACAGCGTTCAAGACCAAACAGGGCTTATTTGAGTGGTTAGTGATGCCTTTTGGGTTATGCAATGCTCCGGCGACGTTTATGCGTCTAATGAATGAGGTACTTCGTGCGTTTATTGATGATTTTGTGATTGTATATTTGGATGATATCTTGATATATAGTCGTACATGGGAGGAGCATCTTGGGCATTTACGCAAAGTGTTGGGCGTGTTGCGATCACAACATTTTTTTCTGAACGGGAAGAAGTGCGAGTTTGGGAAACGGGAGCTAGTCTATTGGGGTTTTATTGTTGGTGCCAGCGAACTTAAGGTCGATCCAGAGAAGGTCTCGGTCATTACTAATTGGCCTCGACCCCGCACAGTGACGGAAGTAAGGAGTTTTATGGGTTATTGTCAGTACTTACGGAAATTTATTCGGCATTTTTCACAAATAGCCGCACCATTGCATTCTTTGACGAAGACCGGGGTACAGTTTGTGTGGGAAGATCACCATGAGAAGACCTTTCTGTTACTGAAGCGGAAGATTACGGATGCACTAGTGTTAGCATTGCCTAATTTGCAGCGGCCTTTTGAGGTCGAGACAGATGCGTCAGACTATGCATTGGGGGCAATCCTTTTACAAGATGGGAAGCCGGTTGCTTACCATTCTGAGATGTTTACAGGAGCAGTACGCAACTATCCTACCTACGATAAGGAGTTCTACGCACTATATCAATCAGTGAAGCATTAGCGGAGTTACTTATTGGGGAAGGAGGTTGTGGTACATTCCGATCACAAACCGTTACAGTTCTTATCTATACAGTCCAAGCTTCAGCAAGCTCGCCATATGAAGTGGATGTCGTACCTTCAACAGTTTACCTTATTGATCAAGTATAAGAAAGGAGTGGATAACAAGATGGCTGATATGTTATCTCGACCCCCATTACCAACTATTTCCGCTTTGTTGGTAGCTATGCATATCCAGCCGATTGTTCCTTCTGAGTACGTTTCAGGGTATGACGACGACAAGGAGCTCAGTGTGATTCACGAGAAGTTGCTGCAGGGCAAGACGTGCGAGTATGTTCTGAAGGATGGTTTGATTTACAGGGGCAGTCTACTATGTATTCTTGAGGGTGGAGACTGTTTACAGTGAATTCGAGAGGCACATTATTCCTGAGTGGCAGGTCATTTTGGGGTTGAGAAGATTTTTTTGAATTTGCGGCATTATGTATTGGCCGAAGATGCAGGTGGATGTTGCTCGTGTGGTTCGTGGTTAAGTGCTATGCAACACATCGAAACCTTCCAATAGGAAGATAGGACTGTACTTACCATTGCCAGTTCCTAGTCGACCTTGGGAGAGTATTTCGATGGATTTTATGGGTGGTTTGCCCATGACCAGGTGTAAGAACGACTATTTGTTTGTGGTGGTAGATCGATTCAGCAAGATGGTTGTTCTTATTCCATGCTAGAAGACGGTCACAGGGGAAGGAGCAACGCGATTGTTTTTCAGAGACGTCTAGAGGTATTTCGGGCTCCCTTCTTCTATTATTTCTTTTATTATTTCTGATAGGGATAGCCACTTTTTGGGGCATTTCTGAAGATCGTTATGGGGGATGATGGACGCTAAGTTGAAGAGAAGTACCGTTTTTCATCCGCAGACAGGCAAAAAGAGGTCGTTAACCGCACTTTGGTACATTTATTACGGGGATTCCATTATAAGCATCCTAAGACTTGGGATGAGAGTTTACCGTATCTTTAGTTTGCGTTCAACCGGGCGATTCATGGTTCTACGTTGAAGTCTTCTTTTAAAGTTTGTTTGGGGTACTTGCCGCAAAGCCCTTTTGATTTGGCGTTTAGTCTTGGCGACAAGACGGTGTCAGGGAAGGAGGAAGAGGAGCAGGTTAAAGCTCAGCGTTTCATTGAGAATATCAGCAAGGTTCATGAGGTGGTTGAAGCTCAATTGAAGAAGACTCAAGCGAAGTATAAGGCTCGCCACGACAAGTATCGGGTTGAGTGCACTTTTCTAGAGGGTGACCTCGTTTGGTTGCATTTGGGTAAGGAACGGCTTAAGGGGGAAGGTAAGAAGCTCAAACCTATCCGTTATGGTCCGTTTTTGATACTCAAGAAGATTGGTGACAATGCATTCCAGTTGGATTTGCCACCTTTCATGAAGATGTATTCGGTGATGAATGCCGAGCATTTAAAGCTGTTTGAGCCGTCTCTTTTGGATGAAGACTCTACAATCGATACTCACCTACCGTCAGTTGATTACTTATGGATGGAAAGAGAAGATCCGTTGCCGGAGGATGGTATTCTAGAGCGGAAGGTTTATACTACAAAACGAGGTGTTATTGATTCGTTCTGAGTTGGGAAGAAGGGTCAATTACCAAGTAAGTCAAAGTGGTACAGCAGGGAATTAGGCAACGCCACGTTCCCCCATCTCCAGTTCTAGCTTGAGCAGGAGCTCAAGGCTCCTAAAGGGGGAAGCCATGATCTAGGAGGATGTAGTGTTTTTTAAGATTTGTCAAAAGTCGTTCGAACGACGTTGAAAGTCGTTCGAACGAGTTGACATGTTCCCTGGAATTTTGGCCCAGAGCCATAATTCGTTCAAACGACTTTTATTATCGTTCGAACGACTTCTCATGTCCTCTGGAATTTGGCCCAGAGTCATATTTTCGTTCGAACGAGTTAGGTTTCGTTCGAACGACCAGGCAACTTTTCTAAACCAATTAGTCGTTCGAACGACTTTGGCGGTGTTTTGCTTCTCAAGCGTTGATTTACCTCGAGATGCGTTCTATTTTGTAATTTCGAATTTCTAGTATATAAAGGGAACTTAGGTTATTTTCTAGGTTATGTTAGATCTGAAGAGAGTTCTGAGAGTAGTCTAGGGTTTGAGAGTTTTTCTTCTTGTAATTACTTCGTTTTGAGTAATCGAATTCTCTATTTTTCCAAACCGATTGGTGTTCTTCGTATTTTTCTACTAACACAAGTTTCTCAATCGTATTGTGGATTAACCTCACAACTTCATCCAAGAACCCCCTCGATCCTAGACGACAATGTTCTTTAATTCTTATTATTACCTCTACTTTTTCATTCTAGATTTCTCGTTTAAATAATGCCCATACAACTTAATAATGAATATCTCCTAACAAACAATCATAGGTACATATTAAGTTGTAATCCAGTCATACCTGAGTTGCTATAAGTGCAACTGCTTCAGTATAATTAAGTTGTAACCCTCGAGCTAACCGCTTTTGCGCAAGATATCCAGCATTGTGCAGAGATAGTTTCTCAACCTCTCTTGGACTCAATTTCATTCTTCTAATTTTTTTTGCTCACACAACAACCTACAACTACACAAAATCAAAATCAAATAAGAAACCAATCGTGATAATAACTTGCACGAAATATACGATAATAAATGAGAGATTTGGTGATTGTTACCATTGGAGAACGTTTGAAGGCTCAAACTTGAGAAGATTTGAAAAACTGTTAAGAGTGTCAGCCGATTTGATCTCATTCTCTCACTCTCTAGTCTTGAAAGTCAAAAGATTCAAAACAGCTGAGGTGTAATTTTTGCATTTACTATCGTGCGCTTGGTGCGTACTTTAGTTCGGATTAATCAAAGGTTTTTGTAGACACGACGTTTGACGTGAACGTTTGTGGGAAGTCAATACTCTTGGTCGAGTTAGTAAGAGCATATGCAGCCATCCCTAAAATTGGGTGAATTCCGATAAAATCAGTAGCCGGATTTGGCAACTAATTTTGATGTCAGGTGTCAGTGGCCCACATAAATCAAATATAAAAAATATCTTAAAAAATTACTTTTATTTTTTTAATATAAATCATGCGCCAATTGAATTGGCGCTATATATTTATTATTTTAGTTTATTTTATATTTGATTTAAATCTTTTGGGTTTTTAGTAAATAAAATATATAAAAAAATGTGTTTGTTCGCCAATCCAATTGAATTAGCGCCAACATTTTTAAATATTTTTTTAATAATAAATATATATATATATTAAAAACTGACATCATTCCCACCCTGAAAAAAATATTTTTTTTAGCTCTAGATACATGTCAGATTTTTACTGAATTTGTGCCTACGTGGCTCGCTAACTTAGCGAGGCCGGTGCCCATGCTCTAAGTGATGCGTGAAAAGTTCGGTAAAAGGGAAGGTTTTGAATGTGTTGAAGATTCAGGTATTGATGAGGTCTTGTGATGGAGAAGCCATTAGTGTGCCTAGAGATTTGTAATTGGAAAAATGTGTTCTGATTTCCCTTCTTCCATAAGCCAAAAATATCATAAATTTGTGTCTAAGGTCTAAGCATATCGTGATGGTGATAATTAGGCCTGTGCACGAGTCGGATCATCCCAGGTTAAGGCCTCGACCTGGTCCGACCCGGCTAAATCGGGTCCCCAATTTACAAACTCAAACCCGGACCGATCTGTACTAAAACCCGAGGCGGACTGGTCGGGTCGGGCCGGATCCAAAACCGGGTTTTTGTATGGAATTCTTAGCTAAAAACCCCCACATTATAACATCGATTTGCCACTGTCCCCACATTCCTTGAAATTCGACAATAAACCTATTTTCCTCTGAAAAACCAAGTAAAACTTATTTGACCGAGAATGACTCTAGTTGACTTGGTGTAAATACTAACATACCCTTATACACAAAAACAAAAAAAAACAAAAAAACTTTTGATTTAACCCCCCCTCCCAAAATGAACACAAAGTCGTAACAAAACATTTTAAACAACTTAGGACTTGATTAAATAAGGATTGAGTTGTTGTGTACTGATGTTTGCTTTAATCTCCTATTGTATATGTTTACAGTTATGAGTTTAAACTTAATATGTATCTCGGAGAAAAAGGGTAATGAGTTTTAAATTAAGTAGATCTGGTCAACTAGAGTCCTTATCGGTTAGATAGGTTTGACTGGTTTTCATGCCAAAATGGGGTCTATTGTTAAATATCAAGAAATATGAGGGTCAATGGCAAGTCGATGCTATAATGTGGGTTTTTTTTCTTCCAATTTTCTATTTTTGTTTCTTCCCAAATCACAAAAAAATTACTATGAACCCAATCTCTACAGCTCTCTTCTTCATTACAAAATCACAAATTTCAAGCCCAAAACCCTAAACATTGCTTCAAAGGGAGAGAATTTCAGAACCTTGTCTCTCTATCTCTTCCCCATTCATTTATTCACTATTAATCAAAACCCCTCAAATTGAGTTCTCAATTTTTTTTCATCAAAGAATATTGGAGAGAGATAGAGAGCAAAACAAACTTAAACTCCAACAACAACACCATTTTTTTTTTGCAATAATCACATCGATTCTCAAACTCCAAAACCATTATTTACGTTTGGGATTCGCTGTCTACTTGTACCCCTTTCTTCAATTGTAGATGATAGAGAACGACGGTTGCAAGAAGGTTTAATGGAGGATGAATGTTGGATGAGGAGAAATGTTATATATATATATATATAGAGAGAGAGATGAATTTTGATGGAGGAAGATAAAGAGATTTCATACTGAGATGATTCTAGATTTAGAGAGAAAACACCAAATTTGGTCCGGTCCGGTTCGAGTTTGGTCGGTTATCATAAACCTAAACCAAATCCGACTCGGTGATTACCGGGTCTAGAAAAACAAAATAAAAACCAAACCGGTTGTTCCTCAAACCCGGACTGAACCAGCCGGGTCGGGTCGGTCTGGAACGGGTTCTCATATGGATTTGGTGTACACCCCTAGTAATAATCATCCCATGCAACTGGGGATTATTCTATAAGTAGCAAATGTTTCATATAGGGTAAAGCCTAAATAGTAAATTTTAGATCATGAAGTTGGTATTTGTTTCGTCATGTTTGATAAAAACTTGATTTACATTTCATTTAATTCAGAGTTATATGCCAAAATTTCTATAATACAAATCATAATCTCTTGTACAATACACATCATAACCAACAGAAAAATAAAAATAAACCCCATAAAGCAAGCATGAGACGTTCCTTCAATAGTTACCAATAATCCAAAAAAATCGTAAAGAATCTTTGAACCTCCAAGTCTAATTTTCCATATTATTCTACAACCTTTGCCCCAACTACATGCGCAGATGCATGAACGGAGTAATACGATCGAGCGTAGTAAACACCACACTGTGGTATGATATACAAAATACTTTTCTGATAATCTAGGCCCAAATAACCTTTACAATTTTGGAAGAAGAGTATAGCATTGCTGTGAGTAAGCCATCTCTCATTTCTTTGTTGAGTCGTTTATACCTCAATAAGAGAAACATGGTGTATCTTGTATTGCCAAAAAAAATAAAAAAATCCATGAGCCATGGACCTAGAGAGAGAATGTGTTAATATGATGTGGTATGGGATTATGAAAGAAGGAGATTGTATGGCATGATGTGGTGTGGGAAAAAGAGTGGAGTATCATGGTTTTTATAGAGATAGAGTCAGAGCAGTTACATGTAGGAGGAGATGAAGAGATCAATATAAAATTATGTAGCTTGGGTGTTTCAAAGTTACTTAGCCCACCCTCAACTTAATTGACATAATTTTTTGAAGAAAATGTAAGGAAAAAAAGATAAAGCATTTAATAGGTTACGTGCAACGAACACCTTTGAAAACCTCTTAAATATGAAATTAGTTAATGTGAAATTCATTAATTGATTTTTTAGTGCTTGTAAATAACCGCCACATGGCGTTCTAATATTCGAGAGATCCGTAAGGAAAGCTCTCCATCATCCAAATTCCTTGCATTTTATATAGAAGTATAGATTTCAAATGTACACTCGGAGGAGCAAATGCCACAATCACCAACAGTACAGAAGCTACCGAAGGACAAGTACTCCTCTGGTGTCAAAGCAGCACAAGCAATGGCCAATGATCATCTGGTGGTGATTTGGGACAGCAAAAACTACGTAGATTATCTCTACAAAACTAGGAAAGCTACTTGGGAATCCACCACCATCTTGAAATCTATTTTGCAAGCCTGTAATATAATAAAACTTTGTTTCATTTTGTTAAGAGGGAAGGAAATTTGATCGCTCATAAGCTAGCGACTATGGGACAATCTTACCTCTAGTATTATGCCAACGTGGATACACCACAAGTGTAACTTATGTAAGGTTGCTTTATTTTGTTAGTCTTATGTTCTTTGTAAGTAAACAAAAAATAGTAAAATTTAGACACAGGATTTGTTATATCTTAACAGTTTAATCAAAAAACAAAGGAGAAGTGTCTAACTCCTAAATGCCTCTCTGAATAAGAAAAGTGTGCCTAAGAATTAATAGCTTCTCCTAAGAAGGTTGAGTCTTATACATGCTTCATAAGTACGAGGCTTTATTCGTTCATCTACAACCCCCCCCCCCCCCCCCCCCCCCCCCCCCCCCCCCGACTACTAGGCTTCACAACATAAATAGAGGAGCCAATTTTTTTTTTTTTTAATAACATGGTATAAACAACATTGAGTATAAAACAATTATCAAACAATCGCAGAGAGTGTTTATATGATGATCTCTACTACTATAAAGGGAAGCACTCCTTAGAGTCATATGCACCGTCGTCCAAGCCGTTTAAGCCACTTTTCTCGTCCCTGAAAATTACAACAATGTCATTGATTAAATGCAAAATTTTCTCTTTCCGTCAATTGTCTCTCACCATTTCTTTTAGCTAGGGGCGGAGTTAGGATTTGGAGTTGCTAAATAAAAACTCAACAATGTCAAACTAAAATCCAATCTTGGTTAACAATTGGATATTCTTTTAATCAAACTCATTATAGCGTCAAATTGAAAAACATGGAAAATGAAATGAAAAAAATAAATTAAAAAAAAAGAGTTTATCAAGAATTGAACCTTAGGCAATATGGTCAATGCCAAGATTCTTAATCAATTGAGCTACTTTTAATTGGAATGAATTTGATGAAGAACAATAATCATACTATTTTTATTTTGTTTCAAAAAAATTAGCAATACCTAGTATTTTTTTTTTCCAAAATTCTTAGGGGGACCCTATATTATAAATTATTTTCTATTTCAAGTTCATTTGATTTCTCAATCGCACTTTCTCCTCCAAAATTCAATCGACGTCTGAATTTTATGGATTTTTATAAAGTGTTGATTGCAAGTGATTCAATATCAAAATCGTAGTTGAGTTTCAAAGAATTGAATTTGGCCTCTTCAGTTGGTAATGTCTTTGACCATAATATTTTTCTCAGCATAATAATTATTTCTCTATTCAATGAAAAAGAACATTTTTTTTTATTGCTTTCTCAATGAATTCTAGCTGTGAGGCTGGTTTGTTATCTTATGGGGGCGGAAATCGGGTGCAATAGCCATTGAATTGGGTTTCTCAAGTGGATTTCGAAGTAGGTTTAGGTGACTTGGGTAAAATCTAAGTATGATGACTCTTTTGAGAGTTTTAATCAGAGGTGTTATTGGTCGTATTGATGCTTTCTTCTTATTTTGTGACATTTGATCTCTATATGTTTGAATAAATTACTGGAAAGAAGTGTTGTTTGATTGGTATTTTTGGGTTTCTTAATGGAAGTTTGGAGTTTCCTTGCTTTGATTGATGTTGTAATGGTTATTTCTTCTCTCTATACAGAGACCCTGATGTATAATCCATTTCATTAAGCCTCAAGTTACAATTTATGTTAATGGGATTTTAGTATATGTGGAGAAATATTTAAAGTGAAGAAGAGCTATTGATGTTGTTCCTCTACCTCTCCCATCATCTTTGGGTTTAATCATTCTCTATGCTTAAGAGAGAATTCGATCGCCAACAATATTCCTTAGTTATATTGTTTGAAATAAATAAGAAGTTTAAGGAAAAGTTCTCTTAATGATGGTATTCTATGAACAAACCCGTAGTTTAATTCAAGAAATTCCACCGCGGTAAATATTTTTTTCCATTTAATCCCACACAATCTTTGATTTTTCACATAACCCACAAGCACACAAAGTGCAATGTATAGGAAAGGGGGTTGCAACAACACTAGTAT
This sequence comes from Kingdonia uniflora, assembly GCA_014058105.1. Classification (NCBI taxonomy): domain Eukaryota; kingdom Viridiplantae; phylum Streptophyta; class Magnoliopsida; order Ranunculales; family Circaeasteraceae; genus Kingdonia; species Kingdonia uniflora. Next base: position 849,594 of record JACGCM010000772.1, on the reverse strand, counting down.
GCATAATTAAAACACACAAAAATGTCACAACTTCAAAGCTTCAGTTCCAACACCCGCTGCGTTTTTCTTTCTTTCTTTTTTTACTAGAGATATCCGGGCGGCCACAGGCAGACCATCAATTCTTGACTAGATCCTCTAGGGCTCGTGCAATAGCCTGTTGTGCCACTAGCCAGACCCTTAATTCCTGACAAGATCCTCCAGGGCTCGTGCAATAGCCCGCAAACTACACGAACCAGGTTAGCTGACGAGCTCATACGAACCTCGAAATGCACAAGTGGTGATAATCAAACCTTGGACCTTCCATTTTATGTTAAACCAGAATCGCATACATTTCTGTTGGTGGTTCTCTAAAGGTGTTACCCTACCCAACTACTAGAGCAACATGTAGTAGTTCTGTCTTTTTTTTGTCATTTCTTAATTGCTGTTCTCCATCTTCTATATTCGACATGTCATTTTCCCTTTGGGGGGTTATAGCATCAGCAACAGACTGGCTAAGTTAGCGAGCCACGTAGGCTTAAAATCATAAAAAATATGACATGTAGCGAGAGGTATAAAAGTGATCTTCTTTAGGGTGGGGATATATGTGCCAAAAGTGAATTGGCTTAAAACTGCGCCAATTCAATTGGCGCACAACTCTTTATTTTATTTTATATTTTATTATTAAATTAAGTTTTTAGATAATTTTGTGCGACACACAAAAATAATAAAATTGTTAGGAAATATAATACTAGAAGAATTATCAGTTCTATAATTGGAGAGCAATTGAGAGAGAGAGAGAGAGAGAGAGATTTCTTATTGATATCCTTAAGAACTATAAAATTGTACATAATACATAATGAAATAACCCTATTGAATAAGTTACCTAATCAACTCAAACTTTCCCCATAACCCTAAAGGCCTATGAGCTTTGTTAGGAGTTCAATATGACACCCCAACCCAGTTGGGTTCCTAGCTTGGGCTGGACCTAAGTCCTAACACTTCCTCTTGGGGTGTTCCATACCAAGAAGACTTGCCTCATCAAAACCTTTGCCTAGCAAAACCCTTTTGGGAAAAAAGCTGTGCAGGGAAATAGTACAATCCTATGCCTTGTATGGGTTGTGAACGCATATGCGTTGCCTCATCAAAATCTCTAGTCAGTAAAACCTCTTAGGATAAAAATTGCATTATCAAGAAAAAGAGTACAACATGCATGTGTCCACGTCAGGCTGGGAATACTCTCTCTGACTTCGATCTCCCTGAGATATTAATAAATAAATCTTTTATAAGCCGATTCCGTGTACTAGCTGCTTGAACGTAAGTGGTGTAAGAGTCATCGTGAATGGATTTACAAAGATGTCTTCTAAAATATCTTGAATAACGCCAAGCTCATTCGCCTTTTATAATTCATGAGGATGGAATGACTTTTGTGAAATGTGTTTCGTTCTGTCGCCATTGATAAATTGCCATTGACTTGAATGATGCAAGTTGAATTGTCTTCATACATAGTCGATGTTTTATCTTGGATAGAACACACCACAATTTTGGTTGATGAGATGTATCTTGGAGCACAATCATCATTCTCTGCCAGCTTCATGAAGTGCAAGAATCTTCGTGGTTCGAGGTGTAGTTACCGTCGTCTGCTTCATCGATCTCCAAGAATCTTTATGTATCCCAGTATATAAACACATAATCCATTTGACAATGGCCTCTATGTGGGTCTGAGAAGTATTCAATATCGGTGTAATCTTTCATACCGATCAGATACCTCAGAATGTGTCTGATCTCAATCCAGTGCCTTTGGGTAGGAACATATGGCAAGCCAAACAGTTCACTGCGAATGAGTCATTGGTTCTAGTATACCCAACTACTATAGCAAAACACCTCCTAGTTATGGTACCACGACCCTAGGAGTTTCTCCCCCTATTAGAATGGTAGAAGATATCGTTGTCCACCCCCAAGTGCTGGACGCGCAATAAATGACTTAGCACCGTGTGCTACATCTATACCGAAGTGTTAGATAACTCTTCCAATATATATTGTTTGGTGTATGAGTATGTCACTATGTTCGATCTGTAAATCGAGACACTACTTGATTTCCCAAGGTCTTGTATTTCAAATTCCTTCCCAAGGTATTCGGCGGCTCTCGCGATATCTCCCGGAGGTCTAATGAAATCCAAATCATTTAGTACACTGCTATGATGAGTGAAGCTAATATTTGTATTCTAAATAAGAACGCATTAACAGATAAAGATATTTACAAAGTCCCTGGCCTTCAAATACTCAGTCAACTTACTATGTCTTATGGGCCCTAATTGCTTCAAGTCAACAATAACTTTTTCAATTTTATTACATACACACTTCGTGTGTCAGGTTTAGTTGCTTCTAGAAGCTTATACCTTCACAGGTAGCTTCATGTAGATATCCGTATCTAGTTTCCCATATAGATACGCGGTATTTACATCAGATGCGTGTCTAGCTTGTCCTCGATAACTTGACAGATTGATCAGTACCAAAATGTTATAGCGTCCATAACTGGATAATAGGTCACATTACAATCGATGCCAAATCTCTTAAAGATTTCATGGGCAACTAGTCTTGCCTTGACCAAATTATCTCTCTAAGTTAATCATGTTTATGTACCTTTCCCATTTATAACCGACAGGCTCAATTGTATCACTTCACATTATGCTAGCAAGTTGAGCTCAGCTTGGATTCCAGATGCCCACTTTGGCCAATGTACAATAGCACACAATTATTTACAATAAGTAGTTCTGAATCCTCATCCTTGATAGCAAGCACAACAACGAATATGAATACATTGTCGACAAATCTCTACTGAACGATCCTACGTTGTGTTTATTGCAAACTTTTAATAGATCAAGATCTTATTATTATCATACGTATGTGCCACCCTGGGCTAGTCTCGTAATGCATCAACTGGTCGTGTAACTTCTATTGCCTCATCGATGGGTAGTTCCATTCTCGATGAGCCGACTGCACCATTAGTCATATGTGTCCCATATTATGCAGCTCCCCAGCTTATAATACTTTCTTTCAATGGTACTCCGCACTAAGCGCGAGCCTCAGATTTGTTTGTGATACTAATTCTCTTATAATGTTCAGCTACGATACTAGTTCCCCCAGAACGTTCTGCTGTGTAGGTGTATTACTTGCAGGTACATACACTTACGGTACTTTAATAGTGTCTATAAATGTGTCCAACAATTCATTTACGAGCTATTGGAGGTTTGTAATCCGTTGAATCTTATTGTCACCTAACTTATGTATGCGGATCTGGATGAGACAACGATCAGCATTGACTTTCATATCTCTTCCCAATACTGGGAATATTATCTAATCAAAGTGACAATTATCTGCCTTGCAGTATATACATCGTCAGTGGGTTCTAAATATCTAGTAATAAATGTGAATCATAACCTACATAATACTAGGCCGACATTGAGGGTCCCATCTTCATACATTATGGTGTGATTGACACCTGTACGGAATATCCACATTATTCGTCGATGGGCAACACCGAGCTCCGACCCAGTTACTAGTCATTTTTAGGAAAAAATAATTTGATAATTTGTATGGGATAAACCCTAATCAGTGCGGTGGCCTAGCTATTATCCTAAATCGCTTGATTAGGTTCTCTGCCAATCCCGAGTTGGGTATGGTATGGGGTACTCACGATGCTCAATCATTTATCCTATTTAATGGTAAAATAATTATCAAAAGCCTGTGAGTCCAACTCCCAGTCCCCTGTCAAGTCACATCAATCGACTTTGATCGATTAATCCAGAAAATAAGCCTGTGATCGAATGATCTAAGTGAGAAGTCGTACTAACATTGCATTCCTAGATTTTAATAATAGGAAAATGTAAGACCATCTCCTAGATGTGTCTATTATGACAATAAATATTCAAGTGGGTCACTATGTGGATGGAAAGGTCCACTTGTGTCTCCATGGATACGTTTGGAGCAAATGTTAGAGATTCTACTCCACTTTGGTCATACTAGGATGAAATAATAGACTTTCCTTGAAAGCAATCTTTTTAAGAAAAGTTGAGATGTAATCCTAATAATCCTCCTCGTTATCCAAGCCATGAGGAGTGTATTGGAAACCATTCCAATAACGTGTTCTAACTTTTAGACATGGAGTGAATGTAAAGAACCTTGTATGGCATTTTCTTTGATAGTCATTACGTGATAAGCATTATCATGTATCTCCATACACTTAGTAAAATCCGGCTGGATTTAATAGTGTATAAAGTGGACTAAATACCCTGTATCATACCGTTAGAGAGTAATAGCGTGATGCACTCAGTGCGTTCTATCATACTGGTCATGCCAATGATATTCGTGTTATCCCCGATGCACAAGGTTAGACAAGAAAGATATTTATATCTCAAAAGGGTCAAGTGCGTGGTACTAATGTCTCTTAGACATATGTCGCCACTCATCCGATTATCGGTCATGCTCAATGAACAGATAAATCTATAAGCGGGTTGTATATAGTAGATCAACTATCATACATAGAATTTAACTACTTCCCAATCAATAAATTTGAATAATCATAATTTAGAACAAATTGAAAATCTTATGTATGTCACGAGCACTATATTGAAACATAAATGATTTGTTCCTAACATAATCAAAAATATTGATAAAAAGTAAATCAAGTCTCTGCAAAAAAAGAAACTACTAGTGCTTTATACGGTGACATCGCATGTCTACTAAGATATTATTACGGATTACTCCATATGTTAATCCAAGGCGACATCTGTGTCGCCGAAGAAGTCTGACGCTGCGAACTCTACAGGGGCAGAGTTAGTATCAACAACTACATGGTGGGTCTAGACTCTGTTATCTATAGCCACCTGTGGTGCATGACATTCTCGTGCCCAGTGTCCTGTGTCACCGCAGTTAAAGCAAGTAGATCCCTGATCTGTCTTCTTCTCCTTCTTCACATTGCCTGCTATCCAGGATTTCTTAAATCCTTTACTTCTTCTAGGGCCAATAGGTTTCTGGTTCCCGCCTTTCCTGTATCCCTGGTATCCTCTCCTGCCCCTTCCATATCTTTATCCCTGATGTGCAGAGTTGTTTCCCCAAAATTGAACATTGTTTGATGCAGGCAACAACGCACTCCCAGAAGGCCGCATAGCATGATTCTTCATTAGAAATTCATCGCTCGCCTAAATCATGACTTTATGAGTCGTCATATTCTCTCGTTGATATTGCATTTGAAGTGCAATATTACTAGCATGAAAAGTTGATAGAGTCTTCTCTAGCATTTCAACATTAGTGACTTTTCTCTCACACAGCTCAAGTGTTGAAGTAATTTTATGGATTGTAGAGTTATAATCAGCGACCGTCCTAAAATCTTGAAACCTCAGGTTGTTCCATTGGTGCATAACCTTGGGGAGCATAATAGTCTTTTTCTCACCATAACTCCCCTTAATGCTTGCCCATAAGTCAGCTGGCCCAACCTTGTTGAGGTATTCAGTCTTCAGGTGATCCTGAATATGATGACGGAGGATAAACAAAGCCCTTTATTTGTCCATGGTATCTTCTTTGTTTCTAATGACGATAGTTTTTTATAGACCGATAAACTTTAAGAACAAGTCAGCGTCAATGCACCAAGTGAGGTAATTTGCTCCAGTAAGCAGCAATGGTAGAAATTCAACATTTTTGAGTTTCACAGATATCTGTAATGCAAAATATAGATCGTAATTAGTGATAATTCTTGATAAACATTTCAAATACATTAAAGACAGATCATAGTACTTAGAATAATGAGAAATAAATGATTCCTGATCATATTATAGTTGAACCCTATTCATATTCTGAAACTCATGAAATTCTTTTTTAATAATTAAATCCCAAATTTACCTTGTAAAATGACGATCTTAATGTTAGATGTGCGTTTTAATAAAATCTTAGCCAAGATTGATATTCAAAACCACCAGATGTGTACGTTCCTTATGAAATCCTATTTAAGTACATGATTTCCAATCATTATCAAAAGTAATTCATATTATACAAGTCAGCGATTCTCAATAATTACTTATACGTGAACCTTGTTCATATCATATTAAGGGTCAAATCCTAATTTTACTCCGTAAAATGGTGATCTTAACCATAAAGTAAGTTTTAACAGAGTCTTAGCCAAGATAGCTATTCAAAACCACTAGATGTTGCAGAACAACTAGGGTGTTTGTAATAGCATGTTTTTTGGGTAGATAATCTTCGCCAATACTTTTAGTAAGGATGATTCAATAATAAGCTTAAACAAACAAGATTTTACGTAGAAACTCAGTAAAGGCTGAAAAAAACCACAACCTCGAGGAGGATTTTGATGTAAAATCCAATAAGTTGCTAACTATTATAGTTTGTTGTGTGATATGGATGTAAGGATGAATGAATAGTCAAGTTGTGGATCATAATAACTTATTCTCTGCATGTATTTATAGTAAATACATATAATTTTACAAAAAGAAAAATAGTTTCCTATTTCGGGGATAGTGGGCGAATTTCACGGATCTCCAACGACTCTTTTTGACCAAGCACAACGGCTAGTTTTAGTAGATCGAGAACTGTGATCGCAGACGTGACATCTTCTCGACTGATGGAATGTCTTCTACTAATGTTTGTTGGCCCTTCGCTGTCGAATCTTGGTCAAGAACTGTTGTTGTAGGCATGACATCTTCTGGAGTGATTGAATGTCTTCGACTAAGGTCCATTGGCTTCTCTTTGTCGAATCTGGAAAATATGATACTATAGTGTTTAAAGCCCTAAAGTTCTATAAAGGTATGTATATTCTAGCCAAATAACCCATTTGCTACAAATATGAAGAGTATTCGATGTTTAGCTAACAAGTGGTCCCACCCTGAAGTCTGCTGGGTTCACAAGATAGATTGATTATGTCTGTCTATGAACAAACATTCTAGGGTACTATAGGTTGCTATCAGTGCCTATATACCTCTAAATGTTATCAAATAACATCTAATTGCACCTAGATACAAAAAATTGGTTCTTCAGACACTAAGTTTTTAGAAATAAGACTAAGTCAATTCCCAATTGAGTTCTAATTATTTGTCCTTGACAATTAATTGTGACTTAGATATGACTCATAGTCGTATTCTAAATTAGTCTTGGTTTTGTATTATCTTTGATCCCCTGATCATGATAATTAATATCCTAGGGGCATACCATTAATATCATATTAGATATCGTAAGATACTTAAATATGTATTAATCCATTTGCTTATATCCTATATAAGTGAGTCAATTTTTCTATACAAGGCACATTTTCCCCAAAAAAAATTTAATTTTTTTTTAAAATGGGTCCCTCACGGGGTCGGTCCAGTCAATATGAATTTTTCAAAAAAATTATACTCAATTTGACGAAGAAATGGGCTATTTATATGTTCTGTGTCTGAACCGGTCCTGGACAGATCTGAATCGGTCTGGGTCAACGCCTGGACTAGGTTGACCCGGTCAACGATCTGCCACGTGCTCCACATGTGCCCCCAAGCGTGTCTACCACACGTACCACATTTGGTGACTACTTCGGCGACCGGTTCAGTGGCTGATCCGGTCACTGCTCTGGTGGCCGGTCGGTGACAATCCGACAACTGCCACGTGTTACAGGACGTGTCATGCCATATCAGCATGCCACGTGTCCTTGACATGTGTTACTGCTGACGTCAACAATGGATAACGATGACATTATCAACAGATAATTATTTTTAAAAATAAAATAAATATTTTTTTTCTGTTAACGTCATCACGTCGTTTTTGGCCGTAAAACTGCCTAGTTTTATCACGAGTTTCCTAGCGATTGGGATATATCCCTGAGACGTACCATATGCCGCTGGAAAGCTTTCGAGATGGGCTTTCTAACCAAAGTGGTCTCGCCTCCATTCGATGTCCATAGAGAAATTAATTTTGGTTTGAAAACAGTCCCATTTCTAGGGTAAAAATCACAAAAAAAATGCTTATTTTTAATTTGAAAATATATATTAAAAACTGCTAATAATATGTATTAAGATATCATACAAGATAGATTAGGAAGAAATTGATACAAAATTCCAAAAAAAATTGTAAAATACCTCTTGATTGTAAAGTTTCCCTAAAAATTGCTGATTGGAGAGTATTTTTCAGCCTCTTCTTACGTGCTGATAACGTGTTAAGAAATATAATACTAGAAGGATTATCAGTTCTATAATTGGAGAGCAATTGAGAGAGAGAGAGAAAAGATTTCTTATTGATATCCTTGAGAACTGTAAAACTGTACGTAATACATAATGTGATAACCCTATTGAATAGGTTACCTAATCAACTCAAACTTTCCCCATAACCCTAAAAGTCTATGGGATTTGTTAGGAGTCAAATAGGACACCCCAACCCAGTTGGGTTCCTAGCTTGGGCTGGACCAAACTCCTAACAAAAATAAGTAACCAAACATTAAACAAGCGGTTAAAGTGTGGGCCAACTGACAAAACCCACCACAGCAGGCTCGCAACATATAGCAACTAATTTTATGAATGAGAGTACTATTTGAGGGATTGCAATCAATTGAGCCTGCTGCCTCGCCATCGCTAACATAGCGATCCAAATTCATCAAAAATCACTTTTCTAGGATCGTTATCGCTCAAATTGCGTTAATATCGAGAAAATCAGTGGCTATATGTGGCAAGCCAGTTTAAGTCAGGTTGTCAGCAGGCCAGCGTAATTGATTACGTATGAATTATTGAAAAAATATTTGTTGCTTATGTGCGACTTATTAAAAATTTATTTAATTTATTTTTTAATATTTAATTTAAATAGATGCGCCAATTGAATTGGCGTACAACATTTTTTTATATTAATTTTTTTTTTTAAATCAAGCATCCATCCCACCCTAAGAGCATCCACATCAGCTAGGTGGATTATGACGTGGCAATGTGGATTTGCAAATCCACCCTCTTCTCCAAGCAATCCACCTCCCAACAGCTAGGTGAATTTGATGACGTGACCACCCAATATCTACCCAGGGTAGATATTTGGTGAATTCCTGTCGCGCCCTTCTGAACCGCGCATAGCCTATTCACCACTAAGATGTTGTCACGTGTCAACAATCCAGTGGCTCTCATTGCGCGCAGTTCTGAAGTGCGCGTATACACCACGACCAAGATTAAAACATGCGGATGGCTGAGATTAAACTTGAACTTCAAACGGCTAGTTTTGCCGCGCGGTTCAGAAGTGCGCTGCAAAAGCCTGCATAAAAAATACTCAAGTTTCCCTTTATTTTACCTTGGTTTTTCCCTGATCAAACTTCTTCAACAAGATGCTCAGCGACTATAAACGGCTAGTTTTTTCTCTATTTATAAACCCCATTCATCTTCTACTCTCTTACTCTTCTACAATCAACTCATTCATTTTATATCTCAAAACTTAACTTTCTTCATTTCTTATCAATTTTGCCGAATCATGTCTGACAAAATCATTGCTGACCTACTTAAGCCTGACACATCACTCTCATCTTGGGAGTTATCATCTTCATCATCGTCCGGTGACGAAGAGCTATTTCGACGTTAAATTAAGTTGTTGTACGAGTATAACAAGATTATGATTGAGATGGGAGAAGCAGAAGAAAAAGAACAAGAGGCGACATTATCACAGAGGCGGTGTGGTAGTAAAAGGGAAAGGATTGACAAGCAGAATCACCGTGAGCATAAATTGGGGGAGGTTAGCCTTAACCGGGATTACTTCGGTGACAACCCAAGATTCAAAGGTATCTCATTTCGTCGTCGATTCCGTATGAGTGAAGGTGTGTATCAACGTATTTATGATCAAATACTTTCTTCGAACCCCTATTTTATTCAAAGAGAAAATGCCGCTAAGACTATAGGCTTGTCCTCCACCAAAAGATAACGTGCGCACTTTGCATGTTATGTTACGGTACGAGCACAGACTCCCAAGAAGAATACATTCGGATTGGGGAATCTACGACTATTTTGTACTTGAAAGAATTTTATAAAACTATTATAATACAATTTAAAGCTCAATACCGTAGATCTTCCAATGAAGACAATACATTACACTTGTTAGAAATGAATGGATCGCGAGGCTTCCCGGGGATGTTAGGTAGTTTAGATTGTATGCATTGGAAATAGAAGAATTATCCTACCGGGTGGACAGGACAATATACTGGGTATAAGAAAATCCCGACGGTGATTTTAGAAACGGTTATATCCCAAGATCTTTGGATATGGCACGAATTCTTTAGGGTGTCCGGTTCGAACAACGACGTGAACGTCTTACATCAAGGGTGGCTTTTCAACAACTTGTCTAATAGAGTTGCGCCGCCATGCAATTATAATATAGGCACGGTACCACACACTATGGGGTGGGGTATTACTTAGCGGATGGAGTTTATCCAAAATGGTAAACACTTATTCAAACCATAAGAAATCTATCCAGCGATGCCGAAAGACATTTTTTAAAGATACAAGAAGCATGCCGGAAAGACGTAGAGCATACTTTTGGGGTATTACAAGCTAGGTTTTAAATATTGGCACACGGTACGCGATTTTGGAAACCTAGTGATCCAGGAAATGTTATGTACGCATGTATAATCCTGCATAATATGATCGTCGAAGATGAACGCCATACTTACATCTGGCAAATAGACATTGATCTCGAGTTTAGAAAATCTGTGAATATTTGGAAGGAGGACTTAAATCCAAGATACGCGATCAACACTATGGCAGAGTACATCCAGAAGGTTCATGAAATTAGAAATGAAAGAGCTCATTTACAATTACGAGATGAACTTGTCGCGCATTTGTGGAATCGAAAAGGGGCGGAGTAATTGTAGTCTTCATCATTGTTTGTTTATTTTCTAAAGTAATGTATTTTGTTTCTAAGTTTAATGTTGAAGTTATAATGTATTTTGTTTCCAAGTCTTCATCATTATAATACTTTAGGGAAACATGGTTTACTGCTTCTGCTTTTTGATTTTGTAACAAATTTAAAGATTACGAACTATTAATAACAATTTTATTAAAATAATAAAATTACATAGAACTTAATAACTACTATTAACGCTAAGGATTACATCAATCTTCATCACTAGAAACGTCGTCATCACTTGGACACTGCTCTTTCAACTTCTTCGAATATTCTTTAATTTGCTTATTCATCCAACGCCTTTGTGCCGGCAGTAGGTTACTTGGGTCTGTTGTCATCACCTTAATATGCGCATCGTCGATGGCTTTTATTCGAGTCAACTCCGCTTCACGCCTCCTTTGAATCTCAGCCTCTCTAACCAACTTTAGTTCCTCTCATACTCTAGCTCTAGCTTCCTTTTCCTCTTTCTTCTGCTCATCTCTCTCATTCCATGACTTTATCATGTTGGACGTTGTCTCAAGCATCCTCTTCCCCCAATAACCTATACTTGACTTTGTTGCTTCTTTTGCCTTGCATTTTTTTTGGCCGTCCGGTCGTATATCCCCACAAGAATATAGTGGTGCATCTACGTCAATAGAATCATCCAGAATTATAATATTTGGAGTGTCGGATGTAGGTGTTTCAGGATTGGTATTGATGGAGTTACCCGGGCTATCGTTAAAATTTGACTTCCTAGCAGCGTTGCGGCCGGGTTGGCCGATGTGATGAATTTGTGACCATTATGGGCAAGTTTCCAAAATTTTGTACCCTTCCCCAAGTGTAAATTATTTGTGTTGTAGTTGAAAAAATGTATCGTATGCCATACGTTCATAGAAATAAAGTTAGAAAATTCTTTAGAGTATGATTCACCTTTGAACATTAATGAAATGAGAAAAATAAATGAAATACTTACGAAGTCAGCCGTTCCAATACCGATATGATGTCGGCTCTCAAGGTCTTGAATGATGCCTCTAAAAATTGAATATTCCTTATTGAGCCGCCCCTTATATACACAATTGACACCGTTATACGATCGCCACATCGATTGTTCATTATAGAAGAAGTTGAATTGATCACACACCTTGAACCAAAATGTACGATCGCCATAATTGACACTCTTCACTTCACTTCAGTCTCATATTAATCAAGCAATATTAATACTAGTCGCTGATGATTGAGTAACTTGGACAACAAGTTTCCAAAAAAAAAAATCTAAAAAAAAAACAATATTAATACTCAGCATAGTTTAAATAAAACATCGTTTAAACAAAATATAGTTTAAACAATATTAATACGCAACATAGTTTAAACAAAACATAAATAAAAGTTCTAAATAAAACATAACCTAACTGGGACGACCTCTCTTCGTTTGGCGGGCACGTCTGTTACGTGCGAGACTCTCGTCATAGGTACATTTCACAACCGGCTCTGTTTGGTAAGAAATAGACATCTCAGCAAGTCTCTCGGATGACCTCTTGTGCCCGGCTCAACTCCCACCTCAACTCAGTATTTTTGTCCGCTTGTTGCCTCGAGTCTTCATATGCCGCATATCACAGTCCTTGGTTTTGATGCCACAACTCATCTATATTATACGTAGGTAGACACGAGTATGGTACCTGTATCACCGGGATCGATATCCGTCTACGCTGATCGCTCGTTCCCGCCACATCCATGAACCATCCCATATCATGTGGATCGTCAGTCGCCTGAACACCATAGTCTTGCACCTGTGAAGACGTAGCTAAACTCGACGTAGGTGGCAAGTGTATATGGGGCCTCATTAGATCACGCCCGACGATTCAAATATTTCTCGCTCTCTTTACTAAACTGCAATCGATCTTGGTATTTGGATGAACGATATGCCAATATGTCATGTAATCTACGTCAGGAACAAGATAATCACGACCATCGTAGAAGTCTACATCTTTCAGATCCTAATATAACTCTCGATCGTACCTTGAGAATTCCATAATCTCCTGAGGGGGTCATAGGGCACACTATCTTGCCTGGTCATCTGACGCATATACCGGTCTCCTAAATACCAAAGCGTATCGTGTCCGTATGGGACTGACACCAATGGAACTCTCTGAAAGCGTACCGTGCCCGGTATCCTAATTTACCTTCAAATTCTCCTTCAACTAGTGTGGAATTCACTTGGGTGGATTGGATTCATTTTGAAATTCATCAAATCCATCCTCTTAACTACTCTGGATGCTCTAAGAATATGATATTTCTACCTTTGGCTACGTGTCATAATTTTTATTTTATTTATTTATTTTAAGTCTATCGCCTGCTGCTCTGAAACAAACGCCATTGAAGAACACTTCGATCAATGAAACAGTGATAAAAAAATGGCGGAAGATTCAATCTCCTCTGTTGTTGTCGTCTCCGAATTCATCGACTTCCTCAACTCTTCTCCCACAGCGTTTCACGCAGTCGGTAACATCTCTCAACTTCAACAACACTTCATCGCAGCTTCACATCTTTCTAGGGTTTTAGTTACCTTCGGTCATGGATTTCTACAATTCTTACTAGTGTTTGTGTTTATGTATGGGTTTGTGGTGCAGATGAGGCGAAAAAGCGATTGAAGAAGGCGGGATTCGAGCAGATCTCCGAAAGAGAAGATTGGGGATTGGAGAATGGGAAGAAGTATTTTTTCACGAGGAATTACTCTACCATTGTTGCTTTCGCAATTGGGAATAAGTAAATTAAAATTTTGATTTTTTGTTTTGTTTGGTTTTTGATGATTTTTGTTACTGAAATGCGGAGTTTTCGATAGGTATGTTGCTGGAAATGGGTTTCCTATCATCGGTGCTCATACCGACAGTCCTTGCCTTAAGCTCAAGCCGGTTTCTAAGGTAGTTTTCACTTCTTTTCGAGTTTTTTTTTGGTGAAGAGTAAATGAAGTGTCATGGAAATGTGTATTTATTATGAAGTTGAGGTTTGGTTTCTTTAGGTAGCGAAAGGAGGGTTTTTGGAGGTTGGGGTCCAGACATATGGAGGTGGGTTGTGGCATACATGGTTTGATCGAGACTTAACTATTGCGGGGCGGTTGATATTGAGGGAAAAGAAAGGGGATTCGGTGTTGTACTCGCATCGGCTTGTTAGAATCGAGGAACCTATAATGCGTATACCCACACTGGCAATTCACTTAGACAGGTTTGCGCGGATATGAAATTATGTTTAATTCTAATTTGTGCTTACCTTTTCTTTATAGTCATTTGGATAAGATGTCAATGATTTTATATTTTTTGGACGTACAGAGGTGTTAATGATGGATTTAAGGTGAACACTCAAAGTCATCTTGTTCCCGTGTTGGCTACATCAATTAAGGTGATTTTCTTCTATTAGTTTGCATGCGGCGGTAGTTTATAAGATAATTTATTGGTGGTAAAATGCCAATGTCTGTACATGCATTAGAGAAATGAATTATTCAGGCTCATAATTGTTTCCTAGAACAAGAAGTGGCAATACTACAATTCTAAAATTAATTAATTAAGGTTTAAGAAACAAAAAGAATTATAAACAATAGTTCTATACTTCTATGTAGTAATTATTATCTCCTAATTTCCTGATATTTCTGTTTGTTGTTCGACTAAGATGCATCAGGAAAATAATCAAACTAGAGATATTAAGCGTATTTTATTAACTTATAGACAAGAAGGTACTATTTGGTAAAACACCTGAAATTTATTATAACATTACATGTAAAGCTGGCCTTGAGATTCGAGAGGTCAGAATTCTAAGCCATTTTCCGGCCCCTTGCCTGATAACTAGTCTGATTTATTTACGCAAATAAAATATTTAAGTGACAGGGATCAATTTTATTGCAATAAGATCAAGTTTTATGGAAGTTAATAGCGACAATTGTAGTATTCGAAGGGTTACAGATTTTCATGTAACACCACTGAACAGTGTATTTTCAAGAATCTTTTTCTAATAGTGAAGACGGGAAGGTTTTTCTATGTTCTGAACTAATTTCAGAGGAAAGAAAACTAATTTGAAGAACTCGTAGTTTATATATATAAGGGTGTAGTTGGAGATGTCAAAATATTAGTATGAAGTTTGAAACCTGTCTGAATTTGTGTATCCTTGTTTATCTTTTTAACTCTGAATGGAATTTCTCGTATAGGCAGAACTCAACAAGGTTGCTGCTGAAAATCAATCACTAGAAGATGGGGTTCAAGGTGATGGAAAGAAATCTAATGGAAAATGTAAAACAGATAGTAAGAAGCATCATTCTCTTTTGTTAAAGGTTAGCAAATTCTTCAGCTAGTTATTTTGGATAATGGGTTTGTTACTTAAAATTGTACATAATTCAACAGTGTAAGAAGGGTTGAGGTTATGGAAATAAACATTTATATGACCTCATTTCTAGTGCTTATGATAATCTCATTGAAGGTACCCTAATATGTTGTAACGACTTTATGGCTCTTTTTTCAGCTGCTTGCAGATCAGGCTGGTTGTGAACCGGATGATATATGTGATTTTGAGTTACAAGTTTGTGATACTCAACCAAGTATTGTAGCTGGTGCCATGAAGGAATTTGTTTTCTCGGGAAGGCTGGATAATCTTTGCAGTTCGTTTTGTTCTTTGAAGGTTGTATAAACTTATAATTATGACTTGCTATGTTCTTTACCTTTTTCCATTACTTTCCCACATTGTGGAAGAAACTTGGGATTTTGATAATTCCTATTGCCATACGTGTTATAGTTTCTTAACATCTTCTATAAGATTTTGTCGGTGCAAATATAGTTAAAATCAAATTCCACGTAAAATACGCAAAACTTGTAATGATATAAAATCCATGTAAAATGCCAATTTAATTATCAGATTCTGCGAAGTTCATTTACCTAATTCCTTTGAATTCATCTTAGCCTGTTATGAAGTATTTTCATCATATGTAAAGTGGAAAACCAAAAGCTTAGCTGCACTCGTGTTAATTACCACTTTTGACTTCCCCACTGTTCTGGCACTTGCTCTTGGTAAATTTGAGGGTGTAAGTATTTTAATCATCATATGATTGGGGTCAAATATAAAATGTTCCATCAGGTTGACCAAAGGATAGGGGGTAAAATTATAAGTTCAAAACTTCGGGGTGCAAATGTACTTCCAATCATATAACTGGTGTGGGGAAGGTGTCAAAGTCATAATATTTGTAATGATAAATTGCAAGACTTTGCATTTGTTGCAGAATTTTCATTCTCATTTGTTTCATGAACTTTTTATAGGCCATGATAGAGTCGACGTCTTCTGAAAGTAGTCTTGAAGAAGAGACTGGAGTAAGAATGGTAGCATTATTCGATCATGAGGAAGTGGGATCCAATTCAGCCCAAGGAGCTGGGTCTCCTGTCATGCTAGATGCTTTATCAAGAATCACAAACTCCTTCTGCTCAACGAATTCTAAGGTAGAGATTCAGATAACTAATTTCTGTCCTTGGTAACAACTTTGTTTCCTGTGTTTAGAAATTCTGATAGTTCTACAATTTAGGATTAGAAAAAACCTATATCTGAAATATAGTCTATAAAAGAAAAGAAATTAAAAAAAAGAAAACCTAAAATGATTTATTAGAGTTCTCCTGTTTAAGTGATGGAACAGCATTAATTTAGTATCTGTGTTTGAAATAATCTTTTCTACAAGAGACACTCAAGACGAAAAAAAAATCAATGTTAGCATTTCTAATGCCGTATAAGTTTCTTATTTTGCGTCTATTTTACTAGAAAGCTGTAAACTTCAATGGTGCACGTCTAATTCGGATCATGTAATGAAAATCAAAGTCTAATTTCCTTTTTGTTGCTTTAATTTTCTTTTTCCGAGGACTGAATTTGTGTATTTTGAATTTTCTCTTTTCCAGCTTATTGAGAAGGCAATACAAAAGAGTTTCTTTGTGTCTGCTGACATGGCACATGCCTTACACCCAAATTATATGGTATGTCATGACATAAAATGAAATGCTTACCAAGTCTTTAGGGACAGGAAAAGAAGAACATGATGGAAGTGTTTATCGTAGAGTGAGATGTGGAGAGACATGATAAGCCATGTCGTTTATCTAGAGGCTGATTTACCATTATCGATGTTAAAATTTTTTGTTTCTGACATACATTTCCTTGGATTCTAGAGGGATGAAAATTTAGCAATTTTTTATATTAAAATGTTCAATTTCACATTTCAGGATAAACACGAAGAAAACCATCAGCCAAAATTGCATGGAGGGCTTGTCATCAAGCACAATGCTAATCAGCGCTACGCCACCAATGCGGTCACTTCCTTCATATTCAGAGAGATTGCCGAGAAACACGGCCTTCCAGTTCAGGTACTCACTCTAATAATTTACACATGTTAAAATACATCACACTAAGTTTGACTTAGCTACTGGAGTGAAAGAAATCATAATAATATAGAATTCTAATTTGTTGACAGTGTTAGGGAAAAGTTGAAAAATGTGGTGTGATGGTCTACTGCTGGCTGAAATTTATGTCTGTAGGCTCTAGCACATTTATGATATCAGAGTGTTTCTTCGTTAATCGTAATACAGTTTTAATTTTATTTTCCAATAGTTAACCATAATTCCTGTAAATATTGTACATATTCAATATATTACTAATTTTTGTTCCGGGCTTTTTGGTGGCTAAAAAAAAATAGCCATAATAAAGATAGCTAACTAACACGAATTAGAACAGACGAAAGGCCTCAAAAACAAGAAAGAGACTACACCCATAATAAAGATAGCCAACTAACTAGTAACTACAGAGTTAATAAATCAATCATCCTGGAATGCAGATTAGCCTAGACCTCAAAGCCACAAAGTACTAAAGGAGGTTAAAAGTAAAACCATTTATAGAGGTCACCTTCTGCGGAAATCTCTTCCAAATGGACCAATGGAAGTGATTATTGATAAAATCTCCAAAACTTCAAATCAATCAAGGGAAATTATGGAATTGCAAAATATTTGGTATATATAATGCAGGTACCATTTATTCTCAAATAGTCCTTTGTAACATCACCCAAAGAAGAATGCGACATCGAAAATGATGCTTTACACCACACCAATTTAATTGGATAGATTCACATATCGAATGACATGATGTCAGAAAGGAACCAGCTGATCACAGACAGAATTCATAAGTAGGACTACCCCATAAATATACCATCTCGTTATTCACAAGCGTCAACTCCATTGAGATATAGTCCATCATGCACCACTTTGATTCCAAAATCCTTCCACATTTCCTACTTAAAATCAACCTTCAGTTCTGTAGTAAACACATTTGGAAATGTATTTCTACAGGCTAAAATCGCAAGGACTCTGATAAGACTTAAAGAGCCTAGCATGGCAATCATACCATATCTTGCCACATCTACTTTTTTCCTTAGATTGTTCCCTCCCTCTCAAACCTCCATTACCACGCCACATTCACTTTCCTAGAAATTCTCAACATCATCCCTGTTTGAGGTTAACAGACTCCAATTTGTATCAGGAAATGTGGAAGGATTATATATTATATATTATGGGGAAGCATCTCTTGTAAATTTCTAATTAT
Source organism: Kingdonia uniflora (assembly GCA_014058105.1). NCBI lineage: Eukaryota > Viridiplantae > Streptophyta > Magnoliopsida > Ranunculales > Circaeasteraceae > Kingdonia > Kingdonia uniflora. The sequence continues at coordinate 831,135 of JACGCM010000772.1, read as the reverse complement.
TAGTCATGTATGGTCTACGGGATACATCCATTTCTACTCCAATCTGATGGAGTTAAATAAACATATCTTGCTCTTCAAACAATTTGGGACAACATTGATGCGCTCCCTAAACATTTTTTTTCTTGTTCTTGTTTGAGACCAGGTCTTGTAACAATTCTGAACTTTCTATTATGTCATCGTAATACAGGATTTTGTTGTCCGCAATGACATGCCATGTGGTTCAACCATCGGTCCCATACTTGCAAGCGGGGTGGGGATTCGTACTGTTGATGTTGGCGCCCCACAACTATCAATGCACAGCATAAGAGAAATGTGTGCTGTAGATGACGTCAGATATTCTTATGAACATTTTAAAGCGTTCTTCGAGGAGTTCTCTCTGCTTGATTCTAAGCTTACCGTAGACATCTAATCATGGTGGTCTGTTTTAACCAAGTGCCCCCTAGAACTAGCAACAGTGCCTACAACGGGCAATTATGGTTTTAATTACTGGGGAGTAGCGGTGCTATTGTGTTGATTATTAATCTAGTTTTTTTTTTCTTCCCGTAATCTAGGTTGCTTCATGCCTGCGTATCTGCTGTGTTAAAAATGTTTGATCAAATACATAAGCGAAATACATAATAAATCATGATACAAACATGTCAGTGCCAAGTTCATCCACAAACACTTACAGTCATCTTTTTATTCCATTATCAGAAGCCAAAATGACACTAATCTTCTCTTATCTACTGCTACAAACACTTATAACTATGTCAGGGAAGGATCCATGCCATATCAGATAACTGAGACGTTCTCTTATTTGCTAGGCATCTTTTAATAGCTGAAAGCTGAAACACTAAAATGCCACAACTTCATACAGATGAACAAATCAACATCCAGTCAGCAATTATTAACCATTATATTTATGCATCAGAGGAGAGCTTGGCTAATTCAGCAAATTGCGAAGTCACTACTATTCTGCCCATTCTGCCCAAACACAGATATATCATGCGTAACAAGCAGAGCTGTTTATCAAGGCTAAAATGAGGCTCTTGCAATAACAATATGGACAACCATTACGATAACATCATGAGAAACAGTAACATTGAAGAATGATAAACTAAAAAGCACAAATGTGTCATAAATGAAACAGCTTTGCGGCGAAAACAAGGCTCTTACAATACAAATATAGATAACCATTAAGATAACATCATGAAAAACAGTAACACTGAAGTATAATCAACTAAGAATCGCAAATGTGCAAAATGGTCATAAATGAAACAGCTTTAGTCAACAAGCTAACAAGCTAGTAATATATATTAAAATTAGTGTACGATCTTTTCCAATTGTCAACCTTCTTAGCCAACTAAAAGAACCACCATTACACAAAATCCCCTACAAAAATCCAGGTCATAAGCACTGCATACGTTTCCAATCTCAGGTATCTAGTTGATACTACACTGCAAAACGGTTACATTCAACTTTTTACAGTCTGATCTATGATTCTATCTTTCTTCTTCTTGTATTCTTGTAGTCAGGAAATTGTGAAGCTAACTAATTTGAGGCTTCACATGAAACAAAATGCATCCCGCTTCCATTGGCTAGAACAGCGCTTCGAGTTGAGAAGTTTTTGACACAAATATATCTTCATAAGGGACATCTTGCTTTACATCCACAAACCCCCGACTTTTTAAGACCTGTAACATAATAGCTCATTATATCATACTGATACCAAGTGGGAGGTATTTCAGCTAAGACCACATTTTCTAGTATAAGTTACATATTTAAGGCATTTCCAGTCACTGCTTAAAAAATAAGGGTGTTAAACTCTGAGCCATCAGATAGCAGGCCCTATTTGTAAAAGTGAATATAGATTTGCAACTACCATTACAACATCGTTTTTTGGCAGCGTGGCCATCTATTTTAGAAATCCTTTCCATTTTAGTTCTCAGAAAACGTCCTCTCAATTGTAGTGGGATTTATAGGGGCCGTCGAAGGCTCTTAATAAAAGGTTAAAAAATTAAAAAATATAATCTACATCAAGTGCGTAAAATAACATACCAGTAGCTCATAGAACATTCTAGCACTTTCTTTTCTTGTTTTTCCTTCCAGAATTGGTTTGATATTAAGCGCTTCAGTCTCTTTCTGACTCTTTTGGCCTACAAAACATTTATGCAAATACCCTGCCACCTTCCTGTAGAAAAAAAATGTTAATGGCAAAATGGCATCGAGTTACTAAAAAACAATACTTGCAGTCATGGAAGTATTCACATCATCCAGTATATAGGTGCTGCAAAATCAAATAAGTCCAAAAATACAGCAGTATGTTGCTGTATACTGGGTATTTGACCACAATATTGCCCAAGGTATTTGGGATATACTGAAAGTGCAACTGTCTCTTCTGAACATAAAAAAATTTGAAGGTGATATATCATTAGTCTTCAGTAGATATCCCAATTCTACGACAAAAGTATATTTATATGATACATTTTTGGAAGAAAAAAAATCCAACCGATATTATCAATAATATAATATATCGTTCTGGTCTTCTAATTTTTAGCCTGAAATTTCGTGATACTGTCATATAGTTTGTTTATTCCTGTAACACCCCATTAAAATGGCAGAAGATCTGAAAATGATTACCTGGTTCTAGCTGACCATCCATCTGAAAATCAACAGAGAAACGATGAGAGCATGAAAAATGTAAATAAAAGACAATGGAATACTACACGCAGAAAATCAAATCTTTGATTATCTCCAGGGAATCTTCATAGAAAACAACTTGGCGAAAGCAACGAATTGATGATCAGTCAAATTAAAATTCACATTCACTCAGGAAATTAAGAATTTTAGTAAATCTGTCAAAAACAATTTTATTAAGTACTAATAAAGAGTCCTAACAAAGGTGGAAATTTTCTAAAATAAATCCATTATTTTATGCAATTAAAATAATTTCCTAAAAATCAAAGATTCTAATAAAGAGTCCTAAAGATGAGAGAGAAAGAGGAATACTGTAGGAGTGTGAACGACCAACAACATATAAACTATTCCCTTATTTACGAAGTTTGACCACGAACTTGATGATTTATTGAAGTTTCCAGAATAGTAGCCAAGTTCTTCATTGTATAAATCCTTCCACAAGATTTTCCAACGCGAACAAATAAGCATAATAATCTTAGTTAGTGTACAAATAAGTATACTTATTAACCATTAACTAATGATGGGAATACATAACAACGCAACAAAGCATCAAGCGTGTGATATCAAGCCAATAAGTCCTCCCAAGTAATGTCAGGAGACTCGACTCCACTCCTGATTCGATAAGTAACTGAGGTTGACAGAAATTGAGTAAAACCTCAGCTTCCTTTTTCAATACTTTACTGAAAAATTGAAAATTACAATTGGGATTTTGAAAAGGTTAAGTTGAGAAAATTCCCCTAATTTCGTGATCTTTATGGTTTTGTATACCCTGATCAAGGCAAGTAGCCTATGAACCCTAATTCCACGTTCTTTATGAGTTTTGCATACCCTGATGAAGGCAAGGAAAGTAGCCTACGAATCTAAATCAAGCAAACCCGCACTTACCGATTTTCTGGCATTAAACATAATTGTGGGTTTGGAGAAGGGAGTCACCTGCAAAGGGTGAGAGGGTGAGAGAGTTCGGATTTTGAAGTGGATTCTGAATGTTGAGGGAGCCGCAGGGTGGAGCGGGGGGAGGGGGTCAAGGAGGATCAATTGAACCCCTGACCTCAAGAAGAGAAGTTTTAAACACACCCCAAACTAACTCTATAAGCTCACCCCACCCAATTAGTTTTATGTTACATAACAACTCTTCATAAATAAAGACAAATATGCCCCCAAAATGGTAACACATACAAGCTCACGTAAAAGCTAGTTTTTTAACCTCAAAATTACATCAAGAGATGTATTAATGCATCCCGTAGTACGCAACTCCATGATCATGATCGTTAATAACAAAAATATCCATACACTCATTAAAGCAAAATACTCCTTTTCATAGATTTTAAAAGAGGCATACACTAGAAAAGAAGACGCGACTTTTATCCCCAAATATCCTGAATTTGGACAGAGTAAAATGATAAATAGAGACATACTTGATGATTTGAAACTTAGAACGGAAGAGGAAGCTAAAATACGTGGGAGTGGGGTGAGCTACCTACTTAACTTTTTTCTCATCTTAATTTGGTATTTCTTAAAGAGATGGGGTGAGCTCATTATAAACAAAATGAAAGTGGGGTAAGCTACTTAAGTATGGGGTGTATTTAAAATTTTACCCTCAAGAAACCTCCATGTGAATACAACCCACCCCCCAGTGCGAAATGTATATTTTATCCATTCTTCTTTGTTAGAGCATCTCCTAAAGTACCTCACTCGCTTGGTTAAAAAATATATGCAAAATTCAACTGAGTGGTCCAATTTCATGCAACAGTACCTCTTTTTTTTTCTTTTTCTTTTTTTTAAGTAAAGATCTAATAAGATTTTAAAGAGGGAAAGGGGCCTACAAAATTGGAAAATGAATTAAAGTCAAAAAAGTTAATGAAAACACCACGTGTCGCTTTGTAATTGGTTGCTTTTAAACCTCAAAAAACAAGGTTCAATCTTGTAAAGCAAAGCTCAACCTTGCTTTTTGAGGATAAAAACAAGTGAGTGAGGTACTGTTCGATTGTGAAAATCCTATGTGGCACCTCAAAAACAAAGTGAGTGAGATACTTTAGGAGATGCTCTTATTGTGGTTGAGGAAATAGAGGCTCAAGTCCCATCTCCAACAAATATTTAATGTCATTTTGTTGATTTTTCATAATTTTCCTAATAAACCCTTTACTACATATTTCATTTATCTGTTAGGGTGGTTTTGAACCCCTTGGAAGGTGTAGACTGTAATGTATTCTTAAATGATGTATTCTTCTCTCTAGGAGGGTTTACAACCATTAAGTGGTTGTTACTAAGCTAATTAAACCTAATTAAAGGTGGATTTAATAAGACAAACTAACTAAATAACCTATTAGAATAGAAGGAAATCCTGGCTCAACCCAGACTGACGGATTGTTCAGTTTGTCAACCTTATTTTGCCTTCAACGGCAACGACTCAATAATTAACAATTTGCAGCATCACTGAATCTAATTAAGGGTGTATTTAATAAGACTAAAACTAACTAAATAACCTATTAAAATAAAAGGAAATCCTGGCTCAGCCCACGGCTGACGGATTATTCATTTTGGCAACCTTTATTTTCCCTTCAACGACAACGACTCAATAATCAACAATTTGTAGCATCGTTGTAATCTATTTCATAGTTTAGTCGATTTGATAAATCTAGTGTTGTAAGCGGGAGGTCTTCCTCTAATGTACTTTTGGTTCAACATTATTAACGAAGAACGATTAAGCTCGAAAATCCTAGGATTTTATAGACATTTTGGCAACCTTTATTTTGCCTTTAACGACAACGACTCAATAATCAACAATTTGTAGCATCGCTGTAATCTATTTCATAGTTTAGTCGATTTGATAAAATCTAGTGTTGTAAGCTCGGTCTTCCTCTAAATGTACTTTTGGTTCAGCATTATTAACGAAGAACGACTAAGCTCAAAAATCCTAGGATTTTATACACATTAGTACCACTTTTGATAGAAACAACTAGATGGAAGCAACGAAGTGATGATCAATCAAATTAAAAATCACTTTAACTCAAGATATTAATAATTTAATTAAATCTCTAAAAAACAACCCGATAAACCCTAAACTAAGACCTCTTTTATAAATTTAAGAATCCTAACAAATGTGGAAACTTTCTACAAGAAAATTCCTTATTTCATGCAATATAATCTAAAGATGAGAGAGAGAGAGAGAAAGAAAGTGAAATGCCGCAGGGATGTGAACGACTTACGACATATCAACTCCTCTTACCTAGGTTTTGGTTATCTTCTTCATGAGGATCCGTAACCTGCAAGGACAAGTTTTGGGGAAAATTAGAGTGTTATTTATTTAAGTTAAGGGACAAGTTTTGGGGAAAATTAGAGTGTTATTTATTTAAGTTAAGGGACACTCTACATTATTTTGTCAAATCTCTTAAAGATTCAGATTTAAATTCCAAAAAAAATGGTTACATCTTAGGACACCTAAGCCTTCGTCCAAAAACATTTTTAGCTCAACCTCATAGTATCTAAAGATTTGCCAACCTTAGACACATACAAATTACTGATGGACAGTTTCATTCTCCAACTCAGTGTATTTAAAAATCTGATAAATCTGATTTATTAATAATTTTATACATGTAAGATTTCGCTAATTAAGCAACCCAAAAAACAAAGATGGCCTCAAGTTATTAATTAATGCCAACTTGAATAAAACAAATATTTTCACCTCATCCATCAGATTCAGATCAATATCTCGAATCTCAACCGTAGGTATTTCCTCTGCTTCATCCGAAGTACGCAATCTCACTTCATCTGATCCAAGAGTTGTGGGAGTCTCAACATAGTTCGTGACAGGAGTAGGCTGATCAAAAGAGTTCATGAGAGATGTGGCAACATCAACAGAGTTCATGACTGATGTGGCAACATCAACAGAATCCGTGACAGGTGTATGTTGATCATTGAGGTTTCTATCATCGATGGAATCTTGTTGAACAGATTTACTGGGGGTCTTGAACTCCTCATTTCCAGACTTTACGACACTTTCTACAGTTTTAACTGTTCCTGGAGTCATTAAGTTCCGTACAGCGAAGAGGGCTTTGAGGTGTGAAGATATACCTGCAAGGGAAATTGATTGTAAGTTAATCACATTTATTTACATATTCAAGGTTCAAATATTCATGGGTTATACAACAACTAAAAATATATCGAAAGCAGTAATTCGCTCACTACCTCAAAGCTAGGGCACACATACTATAATAAATAGGCATTTACTTCACATATAAATGCCTATAAGTGATAGAAACTACAGCGGAACCTCTTTCTAACAATCACAATTAATCTAAAACTAAAACTCGTTTTTACTAAATCGCTCTTAATCGCCTAAAATAAAGGCCAGGTTTATGAGTTTTACCCCAAACTCTGCATCACTCCCTCTAAGGCTAAGCCTTTCTCTCTAAACCAACTCTACCAAAATAAACTAAGTTTAGGCTCTCTTTTATAAGAGAAGAGACCTAGCAAAAGTAGAAACCCTAGCTGAACTCTAATTATGAGACTTCTAATATTAATGCAATTAAAATAAAATAAATAAAAATAACAAAAATAGAGAGAGTGGTCCTGAAAGGTGGAGAGACGATTGCCTATGTGGGCATCGTAACGACCACGATCCATCAGTAAGAAAACGCTTTACGAGGGACTTAAGATATTTGAACTCGAGTAGGACGAACAATTTCAACTATCCTTTCATTATAGATTGTCAACCTAGATCGACATATTGTGGCCTTCAACTCATATGGTTTGTTCCTAAACCAAAATCTTATTTTATGATATATCAATTCAGTTATTCTTATGAACTATATTATTTGCAATATTTATTGATATTGTGGAAGAATTTTGCACACATCATCAATATATGGCAAATCATAATATATAGAGCCGAGTCGTATGCATATATCGAATAACAATTGTGAGATTAAAAAAAAAAGTGATATCACCAACATTTTTTTAACCAAGGATATGCACAAAATGCAATAACAATTAGTAATTGGTGAGCTCACTCACAAGGAACACTCACAAGGAAACAGAGGCTCCATGAAATTCTGACATAACTTAGAGATTTTGCTGGCTCTCCATGCACCTAAAGCAGTTTTTGGAGCCTTTTTACGTTTACATACTAAGTCACTTGCATCAATTAGACTCTGCCTAAGAAACCTGTGAGATTGGCAAAATGACGAAATTTCGGAGTTAGTTCATTACTCACTCCCAAGAGTTTTTTTGCTCTCTAAGTATAAGCTATTCTTAGTTAACTCCTAAATAGTTCTTCAGCAAAAAAAAAAAAAAACCCTTCAATTTTGAGTATGCCACTTACTCGTTAGACAACACAATCATGTTCTCATCATATGCATGTTTTCTTTTCCTTGAAAATCGAGGCTGCTCCTTGTTGGCAGGAGTACGAATAACCATTAACTCTGATGTAATAACGCCAGCATAAAAATAAGTAAACATCAGTACAGTAGAAGAAAAGATAAAAATTCTGCTTGAAGTTAGATTTGGGGTGGCCAAAGGCATCCCTTTGAGGTTGCTCCGATCTTTCTGATTTTAAGTCACATTTAACCCTAAGAAACCAGGTCTCATTCAGTTGTCCCTTTATATGTGCATTAAACGTCTATCTTTCCTAGAGAAAAAAAAAACTTTTCTGACCTGAATCAAGCGGGAGTTTAGAGTGGTCAGGAGTTTTTTCTGCTGTAGTAGGTAGTGAATGGTCTTCACGAAGAACATTATTAGATATTTCTTCACCTGAAACAGGTGGTGTGACCTCTAGAAATTTTAGCCTCTTTTTTTTATTACTGACTTCATCGAACTGTGTACCAAGGTCCAAAGATTCTTCGGCTTCACTAAACATTTCTTCGTTGTTCAGACGTTCTTTTTGAGGCAAATGATTGTCCCGAAGTTTTTCCACCCTTGCTTCTACGCTAGTTAAATTACAAAATGGGCTCCCCTCCATAACCATATCCATAACTCGGAGTGCAAGATCTCCGTGTACGACGTCATCTAGACATTCTTCTTGAGGGAAATTATTGAATCGAAGTTTCTCCATGCTTGCTTCAAAGCTAGCTAAATCACAAGATGGGTGTACATCCATATCCATTACATGGGGAGAAAATCCACTGCACGAAAAGAAGAAGAGAATAAGCATAAGTACAATGACATATATGATCTTTAAACCTCAGACTAAAATACAGTAATAAAGGTTCCAATATGGGATTTGCTGGTACATACTCTTCAAGTGGTATATAAACGATAGAGCTGGTTCCGAGACGAACAACATCCTCCTGGTGACAATACTGCAAATACACAAGTAGTTATTTAAAGAATTGAAGCAGCTCAAGCCTTCAGGGATTGAGATCCTCTAGAATGATTTTAAATCTTAAGAGGTTACATTAACTAATGTAAACGTACGACGCGGAAGCAATATCGTGTTACGTTTAACACTAACCTAATCTCAATTAGGGTTCTAAATTCTAAATACAAATTAATAAAACTGAAACTTATCCTTAACTTGAATTTCAACTTAAAACAACCTTCCTAAAACATATAACTAGCCTCCCCTTTTATAGATGATCACAAGCGGGATTAGAATTAGCAACCCTAATTCTAATCTAAATAGAAATCTACTATCCCTAAATTCTACTTAGCATCTCCAGTAATGAAGAGGCTTAAATCAAAATAGCAAAAATAAAAATAATCCGTTGATGGTGAGAACGGCCATTAGAAGACAATTCACATCATTAACAATGTAAATCTGGGAATGCAAAAATTGCAAAGGGAAATACAAGCAGAGTGCTCGAAAACATTGAAAAAGAGAACTAACAACGCATAAAAGTGAGTTTAGGAAATCATTCTCATATCTAACATCTAAGTTACATTATCATTCTCTTTGATCTTCTCAAAGAAAAAAAGTTGATATGTACTATGAAACTATTTTCACGAGGGGAAAACTTTTGATGCTTTTACGAAAAATGAATGTTGTATTATGAACGCACGTCCTGCTTCAATTTTCAACCTATATGTTATAACTACAACTTGTTGGTCTTACTTTAGTCTTAATTCTCATATTCGACACATTTTCATTAACATCAATTTACAGTTCTACAGTCTACACCATTAAACACATGGGTGTTTTGGTAAAAAAGGGGTTAAATATATTTAATGTAAACTATAGCGAAAGCACTTCTCTAAATCGTAATTTATCTAAACTAAAACTCGATTGTACTAAACCGTTCTTAATTGCATAAAAATAAAAGTCAAAAGACTTAGGGTTTATGAGTTTTATATCCCAAACTCTACATATGCAAATAAACATAATAACTAAAATAACAATAACTAAAATGGAAAGTGTGCACACGACGTAGAAAACGTTCTACACGTGGTCGTGGGCATGACCACGTGACCCATCAATTATTGTCATACTCCAAGTTCGAATTCAGAATCTTTATGGGCAAGTCAGGCTTCACACATCATTATAATATAAAGATATATTATTATATATCACTGTTGCCCATTGTATTTGATATATAAAATATAGGTTTGTTATGTGTATCTTGGTCTTGGTGGTAATCTATGATAATCAACCATAATACACATTCTTGTTTTTGGGTGTCTAGAGAGACACATTTTCTCAAATTCTTACCTATCATCCCATATACTAGTGGTGAAAAAAATAACGCATATTCAAAAGAAATAAGGAATATGTACCTTGTGAGGAAAGTAATGCTCATTCCTTGCATCTCCCCATGTTTCTGCTTCATAAAAAAAAGGTTATGCAAAACAAGGATCGGAAAGAGATATCCAACATAGCATTCAGAACTATCACATCATCATCATATATTTTTTATATATATATATATAGTGACATCATCGAAAGAAGAACACTATGGGAGGACATTAATACAATCTCAATGACAATGAGTTCTCCATGGTGTACTATATGATTTCAATACTGTGAGACACCACTCGGAAAGGCTTGGGGGAGAAGATCTGCACATAGATCCTCGGTAGAATTCGAGGAAATGATTCTGTCAGCCGGTCTAATGGAGGCTTCGTTCACTGGCTCCAGCTACACATGGTGCAATAATCATCACAACAATTCAAGACAATGGGCACGGTTGGATAGAACGTTGGTGAACCCCAACTTCATGGGATCCTTTCCCATTCACAAAATCTCCCATTTGGAAAGAGTTTGTTCTGATCATTCTCCACTACTTCTTTCGTTAACCAACAATCTGCATCAAGGTCCCCGACCATTTCGTTTCTTGAAAATATGGGCATCTCATGCTAGCTTCCCTACCTTGGTACAAGATAACTGGCCTAGTGGTGTCTTCGGCAACTGTTTATCTTCTTTTGCCTATAAGCTTAAGAGGGTTAAATATGCAATCAGGGAATGGGATACAAATGTATTTGGCAACGTAACTCAGAATATCCATAAGCTGTAGACTACTGCACCTGGATCACTTACTGCAGGAAGGTTGGGATGAACAGGTTAGTATCGAGCTAGGCACGGTACAGAGAGAACATGCGGCCATGTTACACAATGAGGAGGTGTTTGGGAGAGAACAGTCCAGAGTCAAGTGGGTTGCGGCAGGCGACGCCAATACATTTTTTTTTTCATACTATCACACAAGTTAATAGAAAAAGAACTTTTGTGACTGACTTTACTCTCCCTGATGGAACTGAGACAGCTGAGGTAGATGTTATTCACGATGCCGCGGTGGGATATTTTCGCGATGTGCTACAGGCCACAAACACTACTGAAGATGCATAATTACTTGAGTGCATTCCTAACGTCATCACTGCAGACGAAGATGCTAGTCTAGCATGCATCCCAACTTTGGAAGAATTGCAAGCCAGTGTGTTCCAAATCCCCGGTGACAGTGCTCTGGGCAGCGATGGTTTCACCTCGGTCTTCTTTATTTCATGTTGGGACATCATCAAGGACGATCTACATGGCACTGCCAAGGAATTCGTCAATGGTGCCCCACTCTCAAGGTGCTATACTTCTTCGTTCCTATCACTAATATCAAAAGTGGATACCCCAACATTGTTTGGTGACTACAGACCAATTAGTCTGTGCTCCGTTGTATACAAAAAAAAATCTTCAATTATTGCTTACAGGTTAAACAAACTTCTTCACAAATTAATCTCCGGGGGAATCAGGGAACTTACATTCAGGGCAAGGACATTAGTGAGACCATTACATTAGCTAAGGTTAGAAGAGGCACTAACGTTATGATCAAGATAGACATGGCAAAGGCTTATGATAGGTTGGATTGGAGGTTCTTACGTTAGGTTTTGCACAAATTTGGTTTCTCTAGCAGATGTGTTTCACTCATAGCACAATGTGTTCAAACACCATGGTTCTCGGTGTAGTCCTGCAGGGGTCTTCAAGGGCTACTTCAAATTGTCACGAGGCTTGCGACAAGAAGATCCTCTTTCTCCATTGCTCTTTATTATTGCAGAAGAAGTACTATCCAAAGGGTTATCCAAATGTTTTTTGGAGGGCGAGATTGGGCTATTCCATACACATCCAGAGGTTGTACTCCTATCGCTCATCTCTTATATGTTGATGATTTCCTCGTTTTCTTAAACGGAAGTCAACGATCCATCTCCGGGTTAATACATTTCCTAGCAAGATATGAAACTTCTTTGGCCAATTAATCAACAAAGCTAAAAGCGGCTTATATGTACACCACAATGTATATGCATCAAGAAAACATATCATCCATAATGCCTGTGGGTTCCAACATCGCTCTTTTCCAATGACCTATTTGGGAGCTCCCATAAGTTACGGTCGGGTACTACTTACTCATTTTGATCCATTGCTCACCAAAATTCAACGGCATATCGAAGGGTGGCAAGGAAAGCTCTTATCACAGGGAGGTAAATTAGTGATGATCAACCATGTTCTGAACTCGATGCCCATACACCTCCTCTCATGCATTACGGTACCTCATAGTGTTATAACTAAAATCGAAACAATGTTTTCAAACTTCTTTTGAAGCAGTTTTCACGGGCAAAACAAGCGATATTGGGTTGCATGGGATGCACTTTGTCTTCCAAAGAATGAGGGAGGACTTGGAATACGACGACTCGAAGATATCAAGTATAGTCTTCTACTTAAAAAATGCTGAAATTTTTTGTATAGCAGCTCTACATGGGCATCTTTTTTCAGGAATAAATATACCATCGAAGGGGAAACCAACAGATTGCGATTTGGCAATTCAGTTCTTTGGAAACAGATGAAAGGACTCCTCCAGACAGTAGAAGCTAACACTACTTGGTGCCTCGGCAAGGGAAACAAGAGATTTTGGTTTGGCGATTCAACTTGGGAAGGCAGTTTATCAGATCTTCTGGAAATCAAATGCACGCAACAATTCATGGTGAAAGACATTTTAATGACCGATGGTACATGGAAATGGAAACTTCTTGAGCATGAGATTCCACCACATTGGAAGCATACATTATCCCACAAGTTCTTCTTGAATGATGATGAAGATAACCCACTTTGGGGTCCGTCGGACAAAGGAAACTTCACCGTTAAATCTGCCTGGAATTTTTGGCGCAGCGCAGAGGTTATACAACGACGTATGAAATGGATATGGCACAACTCTATACCGGCAAAAGTACAAGTCTTAAGTTGGAAAGCTTGGAAAGAAGTTATACCTGTGGACGCGCTCATACAACGACGAATCCCTCTTGTTTCTCGGTGTTACTGTTGCTTGGTTGGCGAAACTGAAACTGTTGCTGCTACGGTTTGGGCTTTCTTTGCCAACGCTTGCGGTGTACGACAAGGGGTAAATGATAGCTGGTGGACTCGACAGGGTCTCTGGTTTCAAGCAGCTAGTTCGAGTACTCAAATGGGTATAGTAATAAGGGTATTACCTGCCTACATAATCTGGGAATTATGGAAAGCACGATGTACTTATAGGTTTGAGGAAAAGCTTTTCTCTCCCTTAGTTATCATCAGAAACATCAACAAAGCTTTATAAGAGAGCATGCCCAAACTCAAAATCACGCAAAACAACAACTTCAACGACCTTATCTCACTATAAGTCTTGCAACTGGTTAAGCAATCAGTGTGTACCAAAAGACCTGTGCTTGTACGATGGACATTCCCACCTCTCGGTCATTTCAAACTCAATAGTGATGGTTCAGCACTTCCTTCCGGAATGAGCGGAGCAAGAGGAGTAATTAGAAACAATCTGCGTGAACTTCAACTTGGGTACAACATTGCACTTGGTCATGACACTAATACAGCTGCAGAAATGTTCGCTCTCCTTCATGGTTTAATGCATTGCAAACGACACGACTGGCTTCCACTCATTGTTGAAGTAGATGCTCAACTTCTGGTAAACTGGTACAGATGCGAGCATATTTGTCCCGCAAAGTAGAGTGCGACTTGGAAGCTTCTTACTCAGCTAGGAAGGGAGCTACAAATTACCATGATACATACTTACAGGGAAGGCAATGATACAGCTGACGGTCTCTCTAAACTAGGCAGCTCACAACATTCACAACTTTTCTGGAATGCATCCACTCTTCCTAGGCAGATCCATGCAACATACTTCATGGATAAACTAGGAATAACCACAATTAGGCAGTAAAATAGTGGTCAGGCTTTATGTCCTCCACATGTATTATTGTTTTGCTCGATAAATAAAAAAATACATTCGTTCAAATATATATATATATATATGTATGTTAATTTCTACAATTGCGGAAGCAACAAAATATCTCTAATTGCAATTCTAGGGTTTCTCGAGTTTTTCCCCCAAACTCAAAAACTCGAACTGAAAAACAAAAAGGGCTCCTAACATCAATATAAAGCTAAAGTAGACGGTACGTGACCTCGTGGGTAGATGATCCACGAGGCATGATCTATTAACTCTCCCCTCCTAAGAAGAATTCGACCGCGAATTATGTAGCCGCATATAATCATCGTAAAATGTCGAATCTATTCGTGTGAAAGATTCCCCCAAAATTTATGAATCCTTCTCCACTATACAACCTACCCATCATGCCAAAAAATCAACATATCCTGCTGCGTCTAAATGGCTATCCAATATTTCATCAATTTCGTTAGTCATCACAACGTCAGGTGCAGGTATCACTAGGTGTGACGGTATGTCACCGTAGAACTGAGCCAAAAATTTGACATTAACAACATGAGATCGCGCTCCAGGAATGTCAAGCTCATAAGCATTTTCCCTATACATATCCTGTTGTGTCTAAACGGCTATCCAATATTTCATCAATTTTGCTAATCATCACAACGTCAGGTGCAGGTATCACTAGGTGCGACGGTATGTCACCATAGAACTGAGTCAAAAGTTTGACATTAACAACATGAGATCGCGCTCCAGGAATGTCAAGCTCATAAGCATTTTCCCTATAGCGCCGAATGCGATAAGGTCCTGATTTACGCAAGAAAAGTTTGGACGCCACTCCTGTGCGACATCCTTTCTTTATATAAAGCATAAAGCATAACCAGGTCTCCAGGTGAAAAGATGGTTCTCGCCTATGCCGATCCGCCCTTTCCTTTATTCCTGCGTAAACATCAGCTAAATGTCGTCGGACCTCCTCATGTATCGCCCGAATGGACTCAGGAAACTCTGCAGCACTGTCAGAAGTAGGTAATAGTTGGGGAATAGGTGTTAAATCCAACGCAAGATCTGGGGAGTAACCCGTCACAATCTGAAAAGGAGATAGTCCCGTCGAACTGTTGATAGAATTATTAAAGGCAAACTTGGCCTGTGAAAGTGCAAAATCCCACTCCGTAGGCCTATTCCCTGTAATACACCGTGGTAGATCACCCAAACTCTGGTAAACCACCTCTGTCTAAGGGTGAAAAGCTATTGAAAAATGAAGCTTAAAGCGTAGAAGTCTCCATAATGTCCTTTAGAAATACCCCGTAAACAGTCGATCCTTATCGGAAGTAATTGACTGCGGAACCCATGTAAGCGCACCACCTCCATGAAGAACATTCTAGCCACGTAAGCCGCATCTTCCGTCTTAGTGTAGGGTATAAAATGTGCCATTTTTGAGAATCGATCAACAACCACAAAGACAGAGTACAACCTCCTTGAAGAACATTCGAGCCACGTAAGCCGCATCTTCCGTCTTAGTGTAGGGTATAAAATGCGCCATTTTTGAGAATCGATCAACAACCACAAAGATAGAGTACAAACCTTGTGTCTTCGGCAATCCTGTGATAAAGTCCATCGAAACATTTCTCCAAGAGCTAGAAGGAATCGGCAAAGGTGTGTAAAGGTCAGTGTTCTGCTCTCTCCCTTTAGCCGTCGCATAAGATTGATATCTCCGGATAAAAGCATTAACATCCTTGCACATAGTATCCCAGAAGTACCTCTCGCATAAGGGTCATAATCTTGATCACCCCGAAATGTCCCCTAAGACCGCCATCATGGATATCTGCAATCAGTCATTCCCGCATAGAAGAAATCGGGATAAAGGGCGGTACCCTTAAATAAATGCCCATCCTGAATAGTGTAATCCTCATGAGAATCCTGGTGCTGCTCATATGACTCGTAAATAGGCCCAAAGTACACATCAGAAGGGTACAATGCACGTAACTCAGAAAACCCAAACACGGAGGAGCGTAGTATGACCAAGAAATGAGTTGTCCTACTGATCTTGTCAACAAGCCCATTTTCCTTACCCTTGATGTGTTAAATGTGAAAATCGAAATTCTGGAGGTAACTGAACCACTTAGCCTGTCTGTCTATCAACGTCCTCTGTTGACTATGCATGTGTCGTAATGCGTCATGATCTGAATGGATAACGAACCCCCGATGAACCAAATAATGTCGCCAATGCTGTAAAGACCGCACTACCGCTAGAAACTTGATATCATACGTATTGTAGCTCCACTGTGCTCCAGATATCTTCTCACTCAAATAAGCCACCGGCCTCCCAGACTGTAAAAGCGTAGCTTCAATCCCAGTCTTACATGCGTCTGTAGTAACCTCGATAACTGGCCTAAAAAATTTGGTAATGCAAAAACAGAAGATGTGATAAGCTTTTGTTTAATAAATCGGAATGCCTCTTTAGCCTCAGAAGTCCACTCAAAAGGCATGTTTCCAATGAGGGAAGTGGTCGGTGCCATAATGCTGCTGAACCCATCTATGAATCGCCTGCAGAACGTGGCCAACCCATGAAAACTACTTACCTGTGTTGTCGTGGTAGGGACTGGCCAGTCCTGATTGTATCCACTTTTTTCTCATCCACCTTGATTCCCTCTGACAAAATAACGTACCCCAAAAACTGCACTGCATCGACAAGGAAAAAATACTTTTTCAACTTAAGAAATAATTGGTGTTGACGTACGGCCTCTAAAACTCTCTATATGAATAAGATGCTCCTCCTTCGTACGATTATGGATAAGAATATCATCGAAGTAGACAACCGCAAGCCTCTCTGCGATACAGTCTCGTAGTACCTCGGTCATCAATCTCATAAATGTGGACGGTGCGTTAGATTGTCCAAAAGGCATCACTAACCACTCATATAGACCGTTTTTGGTCTTAAAAGCCGTCTTCCACTCATCCCCTGGTCGCAAGCAAATCTGGTGGTACCCCGCTTTAAGATCTAACATGGAAAAAAACTGAGTGCCATAGAGATCATCGATAATATCCTCTAATTGAGGAATGAGAAGTCTGTACTTCACCGTGATTTTGTTAACTGCCTGACAATCAACACACATATGGTAACTTCCGTCCTTCTTGGGGACTAAGAGTGCTGGAACTGCTGCGGGTGACATGTTATTCCTCAGAACCCCTTTTGCACATAACTCAGTGACCTCTCTCTGTAACTCTGCGTGCTTTACTGGGCCATACGATAATGAAGCAAATTAGGCAGACTCAAATCAATGCTATGGGTAACAATCACATACGATAACTTCCGTCCTTCTTGGGGACTAAGTGCTGAAACTGCTACGGGTGGCATGCTCTCCCTCAGAACCCCTTTCGCACATAACTTAATGACCTCACTCTGTAACTCTGCGTGCTCTACTGGGCCATACGATAATGGAGCAAATTAGGCAGAGGCACATCTGGAATCAAATCAATGTTATGGGTGACAATCAACACACATACGGTAACTCCCGTCCTTCTTGGGGACTAAGAGTGCTGGAACTGTTAC
This sequence comes from Kingdonia uniflora, assembly GCA_014058105.1. Classification (NCBI taxonomy): domain Eukaryota; kingdom Viridiplantae; phylum Streptophyta; class Magnoliopsida; order Ranunculales; family Circaeasteraceae; genus Kingdonia; species Kingdonia uniflora. The sequence continues at coordinate 813,294 of JACGCM010000772.1, read as the reverse complement.
AGGTGACATGCTATCCCTCAGAACCCCTTTCACACATAACTCAACGACCTGTCTCTGTAACTCTGCGTGCTATGTTGAGCCATATGATAGTGGGGAAAATTAGGCAGAGGCGCCCCTGGAATCAAATCAATGTTATGCTAAATATCTCGTAATGACGACAACTCTGGCGGATCTAGCTCCTGGCAGACGTCGGGGAACCTATCAAGAAGTGGTTGTAAGCTGATGCAGGGGAGGTAGACATCGCACAAACCATAGCATAAGCAAGTCCTTGTCTCCTATCCTCTGCTAAGAAACTTACGAACCGGGGGTTCTTCTAGCGATAGACCTATCCATCTCTGTCGAATACCCCTCCACATGAAAACATGCACGTTAGGCAATCGATATGTATAGCATTCCTCTCCCATTACCATGACGTGCTTAGGAGTAAATGACAAATATCTATTTTAATAACAAAACATAATATGGATTCTTCATACTCTCCCATTTTATTTTCACACGTGTACGATATAGTACCGACATCTTCCGTTGTTTCCCGTCTGTTTGTAACCAACTTAATGTAGTAACTTTGAGATGGGGTACGAGATTGAGCCGTAGTTTATCCGCTACGCTCTCAGAGATGAAGTTATCAGTCTACCCCCCGTCTATAATCGTCTCCAATCCCTTTCCTTAAGCCTCTACCCGTCTGCAAAAAAGTACATGCTTTTTCAAATACTCGCTCCAATCCCTTTCCTTGAGCCTCTACCCGTGTGCAAACAAGTGCATGCTTCTTCAAATATTCGTTGGCCCCTGAACTAACATCGCCTCCCTTTGTCAGTGACCCACATAACGTGAGTGCCCTTCATGACACTCCTCGTCTTACCCCATAACGTGAGTGCCCTTCATGACACTCCTCGCCTTACCCGTTGGTGTGGCAGAGAATCTATCACGATCTCTATTTCGGGCCTCACCCCGCTGCTTTCTGAACCCATTACCGATCCCGAAGAAATTCGTGATTCCTCCCCCAAAATAGTATTTTGCATGATTCGGCAACGTTCTTCCTCGGTAAACATCGAACCGGTGTCACAGGGCGCCATTGGCGTACCCGTGTCACAATCGGGGGGTTCCCGACCCCTCTCCTTTATCTCCTTGCTGTCATGTCCCAAACCAGTCGGTTTTGAATATGGTATATGGCAGGGGCACGCCCGTGCCACCAGCATGCATGCCCTGCCTGTACCCGTAGTTCCTTGCCCAATTTCCACAACATTGCCCCGTGTCTAGGTTGAGCCCTGCCCTACCCACAACACTATGCCCCGTCCTTGGGCGTGGCCTACCCTGCCTATGTCCTGCGTGCCTTGCCCTTGTAACATGTCAACATCGTCTTCATCAATTACCTGGTTTATTCGCTCGAACGTACACAAAAGTAGTTTGAACGACCACCCAAATTTTACCTATTTTTTATGACAGAACTATTGGCTTGGATGTCACCTAACTCGCTCGAACGGTCACTCCTCTTTCGAAACGATTCACGAGTTTCTTCAATCTCCTTTACGCTAGGTTCCTCCCTCTCTCTAGACCGGAGGGCCCCTTAGTCACGGACAACCTTACCTTCGTCAATGGCGTGGAATTCTGCTCTTCTCCAATCGTTTATCGAATTCTCGGCAAGGGTTTTGAATTGGGGTTAGTCTTCTTCGGTTGGGCTTCCTGATGATTGGAATTGTTGATCATGTGAACCTCTCGCATCGAAGTCACAACCTCGTCGTTGTCTTTTGATTGAGAACTTTTCGACATGTTTCCGTCTTTCCTATCTATTAGATCAATCGCACGGTGAACCTCTATCTCTGTCTCTTCGAGGTGTTTTATCCCCAACCTGATGATTGGAATCGTTGATCATGTGAACCCCTCGCATCAAAGTCACAACCTCGTCGTTGTCTTTTGATCAAGAACTCTCCGACATGTCTCCGTCTTTCCCATCTACTAGATCAATCGCATGGTAAACCTCTCACTCCGTCGTCTCTTCGAGGTGTTTCTTCATCTCCAAGCCATTTCCAACAAATTTCTTCAGATTCTCTGTCACAACTCCCGCCTCCAACCTTGTTATCTCAAGAAACGCACGAACATAGAAGGCAAACCTAGACTCGCTTATGGCTCTGGTACCAATTTGTTAATTTCTACGATTGCGGAAGCAACAATCTCTAATTGCTACTCTAGGGTTTCTCAAGTTTTCCCCCAAACTTGAAAACAAAAGAACTGAAAAACAAAAAGGGCTTCTAACATCAATATAAAGCTAAAGTAGAAGGTACGTGACCTCGTGGGTAGACGACCCACGAGGCATGATCTATCAATATACATACATACATACATATTTAAAGAATGTTATTTTTTTCTTAAAATTTCAGATTTTATTATTAAAACTGCATGACATATCTGTTATTTCAGCAATCGGCATATTGAAAACATCATATTACATGTATATAACTATTGCTATTTCGTGTATATGAAATAATAATATGAAAACAATGAGATCCTTTAGTAGACACTGGACCAATATATCAAAATTATCGTTGCTTCAAGTAATATGTCATGATATATTCGACATTTGTTTTCTTAACTTGGCCGTATAACAAATTTTCAATAATGACCGATGTATTCGGCTTAAAATGTTGGCCATATAACAAATTTTCAACAATATTGGTATAGTGCCAACAGTTTAAACAACAATTTGGAGAGATGTAAACAATATCATACCTTCAATTGACATCTGATGATGAGATTTTCCGCTTCCCCTGCAGAATCAGCAAACAAATATAGGATCGATTGGAATTGTCAAGGAAATTATGGAGACCCTAAAAACAATATTTCGTTATTCGACTTCGTACCCGCTCTCATCTTCCAATATCTCCAAGTTAAAAGCGTCAAGTTCAAACCTATCCGGCAGTGTGATAGCAGAATATGGTGCACACATAGCTTCCTTCAGTGGAATTTTATCTTTTTTAGAAGGCACACATCTGTTTACTTTAGTAAGGATCTCACTACAATCATGGTATAGGTATTCAACTTTCTTCGAGTATATTCTGACAACTCCAAGAAGAAGGTAACCCAGGACTCTATACGTGACAGTAATTTCATTTAGGATGATCTCATCTGCGAGGAAAATTATTTTTTTTAATAAGCTTTGTAGTTTAATGAAAAATTTAAGCAAAATTGACCAAAACTTTCATAATTTGTTTTTATTGAAAACCAACACAATAGCATAATCCTCAAAGTGATATCAAATCCAAATGTGACGATATACAATTTAAATTTATAAAACAAAATAACATCACATGATAGAAAACCATTTGGTAGAAGCAATGAATTTATAATCAATCAAGTATAAAACTCACCTTCACTCAAGAATTAAAAACTTTATTAAATCTCTCAAAAATAACTAAATAAACCCTAAACTAAGAACCTCTTTTAAAGAAAAAAGAGTCCTAATAAACGTCATAACTTCCTAAAAGAAATCCCTTTTCATGCAATTAAAAGGATTTCTTAAAAATTAAAGATTTAAAAACAAGAAAATATAATCTAAAAGAGAGAAGCCGTATGGGTGCAAGCGACCCACAACATATCAACTATCCCCTTCTTCAAAAGTTCGAACAAGAAATTTGATGATTTTATTAAGTGTACATAATAGTAACCAAGTTCTTAAATGCACGAATCCTCCCACAAAATTTTCAACGCAAAAAAATAAGCATAATAATCTTGGTTGGTACACAGATAAGTACACTAGATAACCATCAACTAATGCTGGAAATACATAACGACGCAACAAATATGATGCTTGTGATATCGAGCCAAAAACTCCACCCAAATAGGGTCAGATGAGAGACTCAACTCGACTTCACTCCAGTTCGTCAAGCTTCATCCTGCCCTCAAAGGCAACGACTCAATTGTTAACAGTTAGCAACATCGCTATAATCTGCTTCGAAGTTTTGTCGATTTAATCAAATATAGTGTTGTAAGAGGGAGGTCTTTCTCTACAGTGCTTTTGTTTTACCATTGTTGACGAAGAATGACTAAGATGAAAAAATCTTAGGATTTTACAGGCTTTTAGTAACACATTTGGTAGAAAACATTTCGGTGGAAGAAACGAGTTTATAATCAATCAAGTATTAAGAATTAAGAATTATGATGAGGCTGGTAACACATAATGGTAAACACATTTGGTAGAAAACCCACATTCACTCAAGAATTAAGAATTTTATTAAATTAAAAAAAAAATACAATTAAAGAAACCCTAAACTAAGAACCACTTTTATAGAATAAAGAGTCCTAACAAAGGTGAAAACTTCCTAAAAGAAATCCTTTATTTTATGCAATTAAAATAATAACTTCATAAAAATCAAAAAAACTAAAAACAAGAAAATATAATTATAATATGAGAGAGAGATGTCGTAGGCATGGTTGGCCCTGAGGTTAGGGGAACCTTGACGAGGTTCAAAAATTTGACCCCCTTGCAAGAATTTGTCTTTGATAGTACAACATTTTTAGTTAAAAAATACAATAGTTTTGGGGGCCTTTTTTTATCAAGACTTTAAACAATTGGATGACTCAATTTTATATTAAAATTCAGGGCCCTAAGAGGCCGCCTCTTCGGCATATGCCTAGGGTCAACCCTGGTCGTAGGGATGCGGAGGACCAACGAATATCAACTATCCCCTTCATTAAGTTTGACCACAAACTTTAATGATTTGTTCAAGTTTCCAGAATAGTAGCCAAGGCCTTCGATGCACGAATATTCTCATACATTTTTTCAACGCAAACAAATAAGCATAATAATCTTGGTTGGTGCACAAATAAGTACACTAGACTACATAACCATCAACTAATGCTGGAAATACAAGACACAACAAAATATCATGCTTGTGATATTGAGCCAAAAAGTCCTCACAAATAGGGTCAAATGGGGGGAGACTCGACTCCACTCCACTCCAGATTGTCAATTCTTGCCATCAATGACAACGAATTGATTGTTAACCATTTGCAGCATCGTTGTAATCTGCTTCAAAGTTCTGTCAATATCAAATCTAGTGTTGTAAGCAAGAGGTCTTCCATCTACAGTGCTTATATTTCAACATTATTGATAAAGAACGATTGGGATCGAAAATTCGGGGATTTTACATGCTCTAGTACCACATTTGATAGAAAGTTCTTCAACGGAAGCCACGAATTTATAATTAATCAATCAAGTATAAAACTCACATTCACTTAAGAATTAAGAATTTTATTAAATCTCTCAAAAACAACTAAAGAAACGCTAAACTAAGAACATCTTTTATAGAATAAAGAGTCCTAACATGGTCGAACTTCATTAAAGAAATCTCTTATTTCATGCAATTAAAATAATTTTCTAAAAATCAAAGGTAACTAAAAACTATAAATAAAATATAATTTAAAGATGAGAGAGAGATAAACGTCATAAGGGTGCGAATGACCCACGACATATCATTACAGCTAAGAGCAACTCCAATTGACTCAATATGCCCCTTCCTCAGCTATAATAGTCAAATGGGGTGGGGGTCTAAACACTCACTTTAACTGACTGACTGAACATCAAGTTATACCATATTTAGCTTTCACCTTCCTCAAAAAAGCCTGGCCTTTTCATCTAGTTAAATTGTTGGTCCATATTTTTTTTGGAGTTGTACGAGACAAATGGGCTAATCAAGATGTTGAAGTTCAAAGAAGTCCTTTCTCCTTCGCATTAGGGAGTGAACCCACACTTCTTTCCCTCCAATACGGATATATAAAAATAGGTTCTCAATCCAATTACACCTTTTTTGTGTCTAGACCATACAATTTTGTCTTCTTGATTCTTGTATCTTTCTTTCCATCATTGCCCCATTTTCTTACCCTCATTTTTCATGCCACAACCATTACATGGTATATACTTTATATTACATAATCTAAGTTAAAGAGAAAGGGAGGCAAGATAACTACATTTGATTAGAAGAGGTAGGTTACAATCTAAGCTAATTAGACTACTTATAGGCTACAATAGAAAATGAAAATACTATACTACCCTTAGCATTATACTAATACTAAATCTATCTCTAACACCCCCCGTCAAACTCTAGATGATACAGCAAGTAACATCAAGAGTTTGCAAGTAGAAAACAGAACCACTAAACCATATCCAAAGTTCAATTCCGAAGCAATACCAGAACTTGGATACGAAGAAGATGTTATCCATTAATGCCCTCGAGAACAAAACTAAAGCCCAAAAAAACTCGGATGTAGCAGAACTACATAAAAGCCAAAAATCAGATGTCATATCAATCACCAAACCAAATGCTATCAAACCATTTCAGAACAACTCATAGCAAACTAACCGCCAAATCCGAATCAGATGTTAACTAACTACTAAATGCTAATCAGATGCTAACTAACCGCCGAATGCTAATTAGATACGATCTAACGCCAGATTCTACACAGATGTGAGTTAACCGCTAAATTCTACCAGATGCAACCTAATTGCCAGATCTGAACTGAATGCAAACTATATGTGAAATCTTAACTATATACAAATTACTCGCAATATCCTGCTCCATATCAAAACCAAGACCTGAACTGACAATCCCCAAATCAAATGTGAAACCTAAAAGTCAGATACGCGACTGTAGAAACTAGTCCCCAACTCCCAGGGATCAGTTATCACCATCCTTAGATCAGTTCCCAGCACTAGACATCAGTTATTAGCCCACAAAAATCACTTCTTAGTACCCAAATTTCAGTTATCAGCACCCCGATTACAATTATCAGCACCCAAAAATTCAAACCAATAATCAGCTCAATCACAACCCACAAAAACAATCAAAAATCAGCAATCAAGTGAAACAGAAACCCTAATTTTTAAGCTACTATTGCAGAGCTGTCATCCTTAACTAATCAGATGCAAACCCTAAATCGGTTCTACATCCCAAATCAGATTTGCATCAATATATACCAAACCCTAAATCAGATTACAAAACCAAACCCCAACCAATAATCCCCAAATCAACCTCAAGCCACTAACAAGCAAAAATAATAAAAATCCAAATCACTACAAACCCGAAATCATAGCTCTAAATCGCATAAATTTAACACTCCAAGCCCTAAATTAGATTTTAAATTAATTTCTTCTAACTCCAAATATCAGATTGCAGCAAGAGAATGAAATCAAATTGCACCAAGAGAGGTAAAAAGATTGCAGAGTAAGAATCAAACCAGCTCTAATACCATATTACATAATCTAAGTTAAAGAGAATGGGAGGCAAGAGAACTACATTGATTTAGAAGAGGTAGGTTACAATCTAAACTACTTGACTACTTATAGGTTACAATAGAAAAGGAAAATACTATACTACCCTTAATATTATACCTATACTAAATTTATCTCTAACACTTTAAACATCTTTTTCAAGAAGATACCTAGTATAAACAGAAAACCCACAAAGAACTCGACTTCGTCTTAAAGGTAATTAATTGAAAACACAAAAATCTTATGAGTCGGAAAAAACTCTTACAAACAGTGTTAATTCACTCCGCCGATAACTAACCTTTAATCATTTCAATAATAATATTTTTCTCCCTCTAATCTATTTATACATTGTACCAAAACAAGTTACTTTCGTTCCACACCCTCGCTGATCGACGATTATCACGCTCTGGTAACGTTGTTTGTTTTGATCCAATAACGAGATGCGATAACTGTTGATCTGAATCTCAAATCTCTTTGGTTTATTTAAGGCAATAGATTGCGATGGCTATCGGTGACGAGTCGAGTTCGAGTTCAACCACTTCGTCGATTGGAACGAGTGGAGATGTCCAGTCCTTCAGCTTTATTCATGATAATCTGAATCTGAAGATTACCTCACAACTACTAGATGACTTAAATTATGTTCGATAAGCGCAATCCGCGAAACTATTTATTGGTGGTCGTAGAAAGATAGAATTTCTTCTTGGCATAGAAAAAGAACCTGCAGAATCAGATCTGATGTATGCAAAGTAGTTTTCGGATGATTCGATGGTGAGAACTTGGCTGATTAATTTTATACAGCCAACGATCTCCGCTGGGTACTTATTCACGAATAATGCGCATCTGATTTGGGAATCACTTCGTAAGGTATATTATCAACGAGAGAATAATACTAAGATCTTCCAATTTTTCAATGAGATTGAGAATTTTAAACAGGGTACTCAGACTTTAGGGATGTATTATGCGAGACTTCGATCAAGTTAGGAAAAATTATCTCATTATGATAGCTTCATCGAGTGGCCTAGCGCACCAAGTGAAAAGGTTCCTTCTCCATCTACGGCAACACAAATTTGTGCGAAGATTGTGGAGAAGACTCGGGTGTTACAATTTTTTGCAAGGCTCAATCCCGACTTTAAGTATGCACTAGTTCATCTACTTGACATGACACATTTCCCAACTCTTGAGAAGGCACACGCATATTGTCTTTCTGATCAGAGTCGTCGGTCACCTATACCTCCTATCTCAGGGATCCCTTCAGAGACCTTCAGAGACTCTTGTTATGGCTGTTCGTTATGTTTATCCGGTACCACCGTCAGTTCCTTCGTAAACTTCATAAACATCATCACCTAGCTTTTCTCCATTACCTGCGACTCCCAGAAACTCTCGTCTGCCGAGGAAGTGTGATTATTGTAGTAAGTGGGAACATCTAAAGAGAACCTGTCATGATTTGTACAGTCGACCTGCTGGTTATCAACCACGCCCATCTCAGTCCTCATCACACTCCTCACACTTATCTACCGACTCTAGTGCACCAGATTCTTCGGCCGTTAGTGTTCTCTCTCAGGATGAAATCAACACATTCCGACAGCTTCTCTCTATGTCTTCTACACCGGCAGCTTCTCATACAAGTAACTTCGCATTCGCAAATAGTATTTCTACATCTTCAACTCCGCCTTGGATAGTTGACTCGGGTGCCACCGATAATATGACTACCGATAATATGACTGGTATGTATTCACTTTTTGGTCTTATGTATCTAGTTCATGGAAACGGACGAACTTTCCAATGGAACTGAGACTCCTGTTGCAGGGAAGGGCTGTATCCTGATTACAGATTCACTTTCTTAACCTAATATCCTCGTGTCCCTCAGTTGAACATTAATCTTCTTTCTGTTAGTAAAATTACCAAAAATAAAAACTGCAGTATACCTTCTTTCCTGATTATGTTGTTTTTCAGGATCTGGTGTCACGGAAGATGATTGGCAATGGACGTAAAGACGGTGATCTTTATTTCCTGGGATGGACCTGTTTCTTTTATTACTCTTCAAGATCTTCAGTTAAAGTTTGTGTCTAATAGTGAAAACGTAAAGCGGTGTTACGCTGGCATCACCGCTTAGGCCATATTTTCTTAAAGTATTTATGTAATTTATTTCCATCTTTCTTTTCTAAAGTAACCATGTCTGATTTGTTACTCTTCAAGATCTCTAGTTAAAGTCTGTGTCTAGTAGTGAAAACGTAAAGCGGTGTTACGCTGGCATCACCGCTTAGGTCATATTTCCTTTAAGTATTTACGTATTTTATTTCCATCTTTCTTTTCTAAAGTAACCATGTCTGATTTGTCTTATGACAACCGGCTAAACATCGTTGTAGCACGTATCCATTAAGTATTAATAAAACTTCATCTTGTTTTGATATTGTGCATTCAGATATTTGGGGTCCTGCTCGTGTTACCTCTAGTTTAGGATTTCGTTATTTTATGTTGTTCATTGACAATTTTTTGAGGTGTCCTTGGTTTATTTGATGAAATCCAAGGATTCAGTCTCCTCTATTTTCCAGACATTCACCGTAATGGTTCGTACTCAATTTAGGAAAACTATATAAAAGTGTTTTATTCCAATCAAGGTGGGAAATTTATGTCCCAAGGTCTTCGCAAATTCTGCAATGCCAATAGCATTGAGCATAAAACCTCTAATATAAAAATTCCGCAGCAAAATGACAAATCAGAAAGGAAAAATTGTCGCATTCTTGATCTTGCTCGTGCTATGTCTATTGACATGAATTTCCACTCGCATTTTTGATCTAACGTTGTTCTTACTGCGATGTTTCTTATAAACCGGTCTCCGTCTCGAGTTTTAGGCTTTCGCATCCCGTATTTTATTCTTTATCCTGATCATTTCGCTTTTCAAATTCCACCTCATGTTTTTCAATGTGTCTGTTTTGTCTAAGTCACTGGGTCAACCTCTAAACTAGATCTTCGTGCCTTGAAATGTGTTCCTGGGTTACTTTCATGCTTAGAAGGATTATAGGTTCTTTTATCCCTCATCCTGCCGTCATTTTACCTCAATGGACATTACATTCTTCGAACATGCTCTATTCTTTATGGGCGGTGTTCTTTCTCAGGGGGAGTATTTTCAATGTGTCTGTTTTGTCCAAGTCACTGGGTCAACCTCTAAACTAGATCTTCGTGCCTTGAAATGTGTTCCTGGGTTACTTTCATGCTTAGAAGGATTATAGGTGCTTCTATCCCTCATCCTGTCGTCATTTTACCTCAATGGACATTACATTCTTCGAACATGCTCCATTCTTTATGGGCGGTGTTCTTTCTCAGGGGGAGTATTTTCCAGTTCATCCTCTTCCTTCAGACGATTTATCTACTCTTTCAGATCCACTTCTGTTTATTGTTCAGTGTGACTCTGCAATCCCACCTTTGGTTTCATCGTCAGTTTCACACCCTTTACAGGTTTGTACTCGACGACATCCAGAATGCCAAACTCCTACACCAGACTGCCAAGCATTCTCTGTACCTCCAGGTCCACCACCTGCCACCGATTTACCTTTATCAGGTATTGAGCCTTTTCCTACCTTTTCTATACCAGTTACTATTGATGATTCACCTATTGTTATTCAAAAAGAGAAGCATAATGCAATGAAGCCTAATAGATATTCAGATACAGCAGTTTATTCTATCACTGATTATACTTCAGAACATTGTTTATCTCCTACTTACCGAGTTTTTCTAGCTTCTCTCTCTATGGTTAATATACCATGTACAGTCAGGGCCGTCCTTAACCCATTGGGGGCCTTAGGCGAACTCTAAAAAAGGGGCATTTTCATTGTGTTATTTTGTACCTAATTTTTGTATGTCGTACGTATAGTAATGCACGAGAATAAAATTAATATTGATCTCTAAATTTACGTATAGATGTACTTTATTTACCCAAATTTGAAAATGTCCCTCAGACACACGTCAATAAAATGCTCTATTAGTTTGATTACTTAAATATAATCAATTTGAATCACTAAATATAACAAAATAATTTAAACCACTCAACCTAAGGCTATTTGTTGATTACAAGACTGTATTTTTTTAATTCATATTTTATTTTTTAATAGGCCTTTCGGTATGGAATTTTTTTGGGGCAGGGGCCTTGGGTGACGGCCTAAGTTGCCTTAAGTTAAGGCCGGTCGTTCGTACAGCGGCAGATGCGTTAGCCAAACCTCATTGGAAGGCTGCGATGTTGGAAGAATTACATGCATTAGAGATCAATAATACCTGGTCATTGGTTTCTCTCCCGCCTGGAGGTACAGCAGCCGAATGCAAATGGGTGTTTACAGTTAAAGAAAATCTAGATGGAACGGTAAGCAGGTATAAGGCTCGATTAGTGGCCAAGGGGTATGCACATATACATGGTGTTGATTATCAGGAGACATTTGCTCATGTGGCCAAGATGAATACTATTCGAGTCATTTTCTCTATTGTTGCGTCAAAATTGTGGCCCATTTTCTTGATGGATGTGAAGAATGCCTTTCTAAATGGAACATTGTAGGAAGAGGTATATATGTTTTCACCTACAGGTATTCGTCCCGCTTCTGATTCAGGCTTGGTATGTAAGTTAAGAAAACCTATTTATGGGCTTAAGCAGTCTACTCGTACTTGGGCTGCTACATCTGGTACCGCTATGATTGACTTTGGTTATGTTCCGAGTAGTGCTGACCATACCTTGTTTCTTCGACATTCTGGTGGGAAGACTGTTGCATTGCTTGTCTATGTTGATGATATTGTTATTACAGGAAATGATATTCAGGGTATTCGTGACTTGAAATCTTATCTATGTACCCGCTTTTAAGTAAAGGATCTCAGTCCCTTGCATTATATCATTGGGATTGAAGTTGCTCATTCTAGTTCTGGTATTTTTATCTCTCAGAGAAAGTGCATTCTTGATCTTCTCTCTACTTTAGAACAGCTTGCGTGTCGTCCTTCTAATACACCTCTAGAGCAGAATCATCGTCTGGCCGACTTTAAGGGAGAGTTATTGGGGGACATTGTTCAGTACTAACGGCTTGTTAGGAAACTACTCTATCTTTCTCTTACCCGCCCAAATATTGCATATGCGGTTGGAGTTTTTAATCAGTTTATGCACAAGCCGGGTCTTCCCCATCTTCAGGCAGTTATTTGTGTTCTTCAGTATCTCAAGGGGTGCCCTAATTGAGGCATTTTATTTCAAGATCATGGTTATTCTCGAGTCGAGTCTTGGACTGATGCTGACTATGCAAGTTCATTATCCGATCGTTGCTCCACTTCTGGGTATTGTACCACTATTGGTGGTAATTTGGTTACATGGCGAAGTAAGAAACAAGATGTTGTTTTCAGGTCTAGTGCAAAAGCCGAGTATTGGACCATAGCTCAAGGTGTTTGTGAGTTCATATGGCTTAAGCGTCTTCTACGAGAGGTTCAAATATAGATTTCTCTCCCTATGACGTTCTATTATGACAACAAATATGCTATTAACATTTTGGCTAATCCGGTGCAGCATGATCATACCAGGCACATTGAGGTTGATCGTTACTTCATGCATGAGAAGCTTAAATCTAGATAGATTCAGTCTCTCTATGTTTCTACTTCACAACATCTCGTAAATTTTCTCAAGAAAACTATTAGTAGCAGATTATTTTTAGATGTTTTGACCAAGCTGGGCATGTACAATATTCATGCTCCAGCTTGAGGGGGAGTGTTAGCAGGGCTATTTTATGTTCTTTTAGTCCCACATTTGTTATTCATAGAAATAGTTTAATATCTCTATCCTATATATATAGAGTATAAATAACCTAAATAATCAATTCAATAATAATATTTTTCTCTCTCTAATCTACTTCTACACCAACACCCGGCTAACCTAGATATATCACTCCAGTATTCTACCAAGACCTAATCCTAAAAGCATGGGCCTCGCCAAGATATAATGTTAATGCGACTAAACTCTTACCAAAATCAAGGCATGTACAAAATAAATAAGAACCCAAACTTCTACTCCTACAAAAAACAAAATAAACAAAAATGGTATATGTGTTTCATGTTTGAACCATTTTATCGGAAATATATATAATCCCAATATCTACTATTACCCCCTACTATTACCATGACCACCACCACCGCCACCAACAGCAACAACAGAAAAGCTCCAACAGTTCTAAAAACAAACAAAACATACACACACACACATTTCAACATCTAATCAGAAGAAAACAAAATGGGTAAACATCAAATAAACCAAATTTACCAAAATCTCAGACAAACAATCTCAAATTCAGACACACCCAATGTAGTATTTCCCAAAAAAACTCATGAACCACATTGCACTATCACAGTTTCACTCTCTAAAAATCCAAACTTGGTAAGATATAAAGGAAAACAACTGAAATGGAGAAAGGGGTTTTTACCAACAGATGAAGGGATGTTAGTCTCTGTAACTTGAGATTTCTTCAGTCTCTTGTGACAATAAGCAGCAACCCAAACAGCCCCTAACTGCCCTTTTCTAGACAACAAACATTGTGAGTAAAACATTCTCTCTTTCTTTCTCTCTAAAATTTGAAAATTTTGAACCAGAGATTTAATTTAAACTCCAACAACAAAGGAGAGAAGTTAAGAAGTTAAACGGTTGTTGTGGTTAAGAAGGAAGTTTTCATGAATAGAAGAAGAAGAGAATAAAATTCAAAATAGATGAAGAAATGAGGACAGGAAAGAATGTGAGTTTACTTTATTGCCCTTTATATTTATTATTATTATGAAAGAAAAAGTAAGAGATTTGATTTAGATTTTTTCTAGATTATCCAACTGCTAGATGTCAGATAATTTGATTGCAGTGAAATGGGATTTTATTTGTTATACACAACTTGTATTTAATGAGAAAGATATAAAGTATGGGATTATGGTGCTAACAACCAAAGATGAGGAAGAGAGAGGAGAAAAACAAGAAAAATAGGGACATGCCTTTTAAGTGTAATATTTTTTGTTTTTGTCATTGCCTAGCCTAATGAGAAGTCAAACTATTCGACTTCAGACCTCATGATTCTCAGCATCAATTAGCATCAAGGGTGACCCAAGGTTTTAATTACTTTCTTGTTTGCATTGTACAAGTGGGGCTTCCGCCAGAATAATAAGGCTTACTTAATTTTGGATGTGTGGCAAAAGAACTCAATACTTTTTTAGACCCTGCATATTTATAGTTACTATTATGGCATCAAATACTTTTTACATTACGGAGAAGTTCTGTGAAAATAAATCCACCATTTAACTAAAATAGAAATATTAAGAAAATAAAATTTGGTTTTTGATAATAGAAGGGTATTTTGGGAAAAGAAAATATGTAAAGGAACTTAATTAGAGAACAGTGGACACTAATAAACCGACAACAATGAGACAGTTTCGCACAAATCATTTCGTGGTGTGTGCGAGTAGAAACGCACCCTTTGTCTTTTGACTCATGTTTTTATCAATGCCTCGTGTAAAAATCAACGTCATATCCTTTTAAGTCACTAATGGCATATCTATAAATTCGATTTTATTGTAATTAACGTACTAATGATTTTCATTAAGATAAGATATCAACTGATGATCATACTCTATCAAACCGGACACACATGTACAAGGTGATATCTTTTCCGGTCCTTCTCATTTTCCGATGCCATCGCTTCCCAAATAAAAAGTTGCTATGCAAAGGCACACACTGCATTCTCATGAAAAAAGTGTAAATGCAAATTATGGGTTGCATCCACTTTTGTAAATGCATACATTACATCCATCAATTGTAAAACAGTTTGAACATCTTGTTGCAAATTTAAAAGTTATGGGGTTTCCAATGGTAGATCTAAACTAGTTTACCGCATAACGGTGGGACTGACCACGAAAATTTTGTATTGTCTTTTTGATTTTATATTTGTGTTTTTAGTAGAATTTTTTTCGATTGTAAGTGCTAATAGGTTGGATCACCTTGATTCGAACAACATCGTAGAATTTGACCGCTTGAAAGCCTCATTGCCGAATAAAATTTTTTTTTTTTTTAATATTTACAAGTTAGAAGAATAATCATTTTTTAGGTAGTATGCATAGATGTATGGAGTTTAAAAAGAGTAGGGATAGAAACAAAACTACTTCGCAGGAGAGAAGAAAAGATAAGAGAAAAGAGAAGAAAAAAAATGGAGAAAATCGTAGGAGTGGAGAGATGTTTTCATCTGACCTAAAATATTCATTAACTTATTATTGTGTGTACAACTAACACAATCTAAAAATAAAGAAAAAACTAAAGGGTATTTTAGAGATCCCAAAAAAATTCGACTACCATCTAACCTCTTTGTAACCACCAAGAGCATTTTTGTGTAGTTATGTGTGGAGTGACCTCCGGTGGGTCAAATAATAGATTTCGATAAGAAAAAAAGATCCATTGATCACTCTGGAATTGACAGGAAGTAAAGAGAATAATTACTCAACATCTTACTCTGGAATTGACAGATCCATTGATCACTTTAAGTTAGTCCAAAAATCAGATTAAAAACAAAAGCGACGGACAAGACCACCCCATAATGGATTACAATGAGAGTGAAAACCTATTGAGGTCTCTAAGTTAAAAAGAAGGTACATACTTATGAAGAGAGCACCTTCTGAACCTCAGCTGTTACGTCCTTTGGGGGTTTCTCTGCATGAAGCTCTGCGACAGCACTCTTCTTTGTATAGTAATCAATGACCTGCAGTGTACAAATGAATATTACATATGTTTATTCAATGTTGATGAAGGATAATTAACTTCAAATGGAACTGAAACATCAGGCAAGATGTTCAAATGGAACTGAACCATCAGGCAAGATGTTCACAATGCCTACATATGGTTATCAATTTGTCGTTCTGAAAACATTCATTACACAGTGTGGTAATAACAGTATCTAAACATGGTTAGCATATGACGCATACATATTAACCATATTTAGTAAGAAACAAACTTATCACATAGTATTTGGAGTTGGGAGTTGGAAGTTGGTGGAGAGTTGAAGAGAAAATGAGAATGCTTCTATAGTTATCTTTTACACAGTTATTAGCGTTTATCAGTAGCATTTAGTATACATTGAATTGGCACAAGGTTAGACAATATCCATCACACAAAAAATTGACATAAGATTTGTTGAGACCAGATAAAGACCAATTAGCATCACATTTTGTGACAATAATCTTCCCAACTGCATCCATATGTTATAGTACAACCTAACATTAAAGACGTCCCACTTGTAACCATAGAAAGCATTTGATAGAGTTGGAAAAAGAGGGAACACTAGAATAACAGAAAACACGAATCTACAATTTGATACCCAACGACTAACCACAAAATTATCAATCAATAACCTACATCTGAAATCCCCCACACGTAACACCTATAGATAAATCAACTCTTGTTTGCTTATCAGGGTGACATCCACATCCCCTTGAACAAAAGGCATTTTCTTTCCTTCCATAGCTCCCATAGAACAGCAAATACATAGCACTTTACAAGAGCCTGAATGAAGACCGCGACGCTTCCCTTTTTATCTCACTTTCAGACTCAACATCGTGAACCAAAGATATGAAACCAACATGTTGAGCTCAAAATATCCAAGCTTTCCCTCTCATAGTCGCTGAGATTTAGATTCTTCTAAGATGTAGTCCACCACGCACACCTTCACTACCACTTTTAATATATTTTCAATAGATACTGTACTTTGCAAGATCGGAAAAAAGACGCAATGAAACTAATATCTCGGAGACCAAACCCTGCATCAAACATTCTCCAAAAATCTACTCTCCAGCTTAAAGTATTTTTCACAACCAACCTCAAAATTCAAGGAACTATTTTCGAAAAGGTCACACCCATATTTGTAGGGTAATAGTCTAGTAGGATAAGCACCAATATAACACAAAATCATACATACATAAAATGACTACTTCCCTTGCTAAGGTATCCCTCTAATATTGGCGAAAACTGCCTAACTCATCTCCCTAATCGATGTTAAGAACCTGCATCTTTAGGATGAAAGCCCACCTCTCAAGCTACCATTAAAAATCTCATCTTTCATTTGTAAAGTTCCTCAATAATCTCTCCAAATGGTTCACAACTATCATAAGGATAGAGAATACGGAATATAGTATACAAGGATGCTAAAAAGAAAAACCTCTGAAAGTAATTACCCACCCTTACAATGTTGATTCAAATTCAACCAACAAACTTCTTTTCCGTAACAATTACTGCCAAATCATCCATGTTTTCCACCTCTCTAATGTCAAAAGTATGATTTTTAGCTTATCTAGTGATTTAAGAATGATTCCAGATAAGGAACATATTATCTTGATCTTATTTCATTTGATCATTTATTTTTAGACAACTACAACTAGTTCTAGAAGATTGAACATAATGTAGAACATGCCTTAAGAAACCAATGAAGGCGCCCTAATGCATAAAAGTACACAACAGCATGCCAGAAAATTAGAACTACAAGGTATATTACTCAAAAATTCCTATGAAGAACATGTTTGAATCAGATAAAAACAAACAGAAAATCATACATACCGGCTCGGTTTGCCTATGAAATGCTTCAAGCCTTGACTTGAGAACTGCTGCAGTGTCGTCCTTCCGTTGAATCAAAGGATCTCCGGTAATCTTTAAGAACAACAGTACATGTAATAAAAAACGCATACAAAGACCACTACTCCACTAGTCAAATGTATTAAGTTTTAATGAAAGGAAGATCATGCAAGGATAGAAGCTAGTCAAAAGAACATACAAGAAAAGAGAGAACCGCATGAAAATCTAAGGAGTCTCAATCAAGGGGATTCAGACTAACTTACATCATCAACACCAGGAACTTTGGGAGGAGCGAATTTGGTGTGATAAGTCCGGCCACTCGATGGATGGATCCAACGGCCAGTAATTCTCTCTTCTAAGATGGCATCATCTATAGAAAAGTTTAGCACCTTGTCAACTTTAGCTCCCTGCTTTGCAAGCATCTCATCTAGCTGTAGGGACAGGAAACAGAACAGTAATTAAAATCTACATAAATTTAGTACCAGGAATGTTGCTACAACAGAGAGGCTTTACACTCCTAATATAAAGCTGAAGCAGAAACAACATATTTAATCTTAGCATCACAAAGAAGAAATAAACATGAAAAAGTGAGCTTAACTAAACCTTCATAGATAGAAGCAAGAGTTAGATGAAAGATTCCGATCAATAAATATAAAGGCTTAGTGTTGGAAAGTTGACCTAGAGGTTTTTGAAATTTGGACTCTACCACAACAGATTTTGTATAGTAATCTAAACTTCAGAAAGGGAAATGCAACTAGGAAAAAAATGTGGATTGTCTTCTAAGTTTGTAATGCGCCAATGGAGCCGCACTGTTGTCCCACCGTGCCTCGTCACTTAGTATAATAAATAAGATTGAGTACATAAAAGTACCTTCTCTGCTTGCACAACCGTCCTTGGAAATCCATCAAGGATAAACCCTTTTTGACATGAAGGCTTTTTCATCGCTTCGTCAATTATCCCAATGACTAAATCATCAGAAACTAGTTCTCCCTGAAATTACAAGACAAAAGAAACTCGTATGTGTTACAGAATAAAAAGGGTACTACTATAGAGATCTTATGTAAAAACTAAGAGATCATAAACTGTTACCTTATCCATAGCTTCTTTAGCCTTAACACCAAGAGGAGTTTTCGCAGAAACAGCCGCTCTCAACATATCACCAGTAGCCAAGTGACACAAGCAATACTCATCCTTGATAATGGGAGACTGAGTGCCTTTGCCCGACCCAGGTGGACCTGCCAGTTATCTACTTTTATGTAATTATGCTTTCAAAAAAAAACATTAAAATCAAAGGCTAACTTGTGAAGATTTTTCAATGGGGGTTACATGTGAATCCTGTTTATGTTTATAGTTTTCATTATTATGGTATCCAAGCTGAAAATACAATGTCTGTATATTCCATCTTGAGGGGGAGTGTTAGAGAGTATGGTAAGTAGGAGTTTTATATTCCTACTAGAAGTAATTCTATCCAATTTGTAATAGGAGTAGGAGAATTAGTAACTAGGTTGCCTCTATATAAGCCTTTCATGTAATAGTCACATTTAGCAGTTAAAGTTATTGTCATAATTGTTAAATATACTAGGATTTTTCCATCAGTTAAGTTCAATACTATGTGGGACTGGGAGACAAAGTCGAGTAACTAAAGTAGCTAAGGGTGTGCCGGGTTCGTGGAAACAAATGAAATAAATAAATCCCAGAAAATCATATTCCTGTGTTTGTTTATTAGGAAAATCACAACAGGATATCCATTTTTAGCTATCGGCAAAAGGATATGCACTAAAATCTCAACATATGTTTGTGTATTAGAAACATCTAAAATCTTCAGATTTGGAAAAAATAATTTGAAGAGAAAAAAATGGAGAGAAACACAAAGAGACTTCTGTGGAAGAAGAAGACATCTTTAGAGGAGGAGAATTTGGAGCCAGAAACTAGATAAAAAATATGCGAAGATCATAAGATCATAAGCATTGAGAGTTAATATATTGGGACACATAAAATGTACTAAGAGATACCATCACGGAAGGAGGAAAATCTGGAGATAAGACACCAAAGAGAAAAAAATCGAGAGAATATCCGGAGAGAAAAAAATCGAGTGAATAACTCCACATTCTTTCTTTAATCCTTCCAACCCACAACATTTATTTTCACTAAATGAATCTAATAAGGGATTTCATTTGTTTAACACATTTGGTGGAACGAAGGTTAATGTGACGACTTAGAGGATCTCAAGTTGTTGTTGAGTTTTGATGGTTGGAGTTAATGTGACCGATTAACTCAATTGAAGTTCTCTTATGCAAGTGTCTTTTATTGCAAAAAAAGCATTTCCTTATTTTTCCGATTCCTACCAATCAAATGAAGATAACTCATAGTTTTATAATTCTATTTTCCACATCTAAGAGGAACGGCAAGTCCACTGGTTCAATTAGATCACTAGCAACTTTAGCTAAGAAAGCAACTTGTATCTACTTCATATTATCAGTCATTTTGTCTGCATTCCACATCTAAGAGGAACGGCAAGTCCACTGGTTCAATTAGATCACTAGCAACTTTAGCTAAAAGAAAGCAACTTGTATCTACTCCATATTATCAGCCATTTTGTCTGCATTCCACATATAAGAGGAACGGCAAGTCCACTGGTTCAATTAGATCCGCTAGCAACTTTAGCTAAGAAAGCAACTTGTATCTACTTCATATTATCAGACATTTTGTCTGCATTTCACTTCTAATTACTGCAACCAAGGTTATTTCCTTGCATGATTCCATTTTAAGTCTCACTAAATCAATACTCACATTATAACTAGCAATCAGAGTCTATTAGAACCGGAGATTCCATCTCAAAACCAATTCGCAATGAGAGGAGTAGTCCCAGGATCTTATATTTTGAGGTGCAAGGCCCTATGTGTCCAATGTGAGACTAAATATCTCATCAAGGACCACACTCGACCTTGGGATTCATGTAACGAGTCTCAGAAGACCCTTTACCTATAACTGTACAGTTTCCTCTGTAATAAAATTTCCCCCTTTTAATTGCTAAAAACATCACTAATACCAGAGAGAGAGAGAGAGAGAGAGAGAGTACAATGCAATGCACCTAAGCAAACTACAAAAAAGGCGGAAACTTTATGATAATTTAGACTAATATTTATGTAAAACAATTAAATTTTAGTACTTGAGACCATGATGGCGAAAACCTATTGTTAATTATCAATCACTAATCTACATATCAGAACTAGATTCAATTTCCACTAAAACCCACAAATACCCAGCAACCCATACAGAGCAAAGATCACAACTTTCACTAATAAACCAAATTCACTTCACTAAACCCTTAATTTCTCAAAATTGACCCCAAATGTAGACGATTTGAGAGAGAGAGAGAGAGAGAGAGAGAGAGTACCGATGAGAATGAGGCGTTTGTCAGGTTGGAGGAGCATTTCATGCGACGCAGGAGCTCTGTCATGAGATCTGCAGAGGGAACATTCTCCAAATCCAACGAAGACGACGCCATTGTCTCTCTTACTATCTCTCTCTCTGTTATTCGCGCCTAGTGAGGAGATAAAAACGAAAGAGAATGGTATAAGCTAGTTCAATCGATTTTCTTTTTTGGAAAATGTAAAATTAACTAGTAGCCGTGGCCAGCCACGGTGAATAAGTTGACGCGCATTTGGCCAACCTTTTGAGCCCTTGTGGGTTTGTTGCTTTTTATTTTTTGTAAGCAAAAATATATAAAAAAACTAAACTACAATAGGCAATACAGAAATAGCCGAGTCAACGAGGTCCGAAGCCCCTAAGGGCTCAAAGATGGAAAATGTTGAGGAACATGTTCCCAAGGTAGGTAACGCATGCGCCTCAAAATTAAAGCATCTACTAAAAAACTGAAAGCGAAACTCAAGAAAACGGCCAGCAAGAAACAACATCTCTGGAGAAAGGGTGAGGGCTCCCCAAGAAAGGTCAGTAGATCCTGACTCGAAAGCATTGACAAGGCGCCGACAGTCTGTGAGAACCATCACTCGCTCCATACCCTTCCCCAGAGCAGCCTCCATGCCTCTAATCACTGTAACCGCCTCAGCCTCTTCGGAGTCTGCTGTCCTGGAGGCGTCGTGACCTGCACCCAAAATGGAAAAGTTGTGAGATTTTATAACAAAACTTGAGCCCCCCAGCAAGTCTTTTGTCCTCCAGGCTCCGTCAACCAGGATGAAGAACTACCCTTCTCCGATCGTGGGAGGAGGGTAGGAAGTCCCGGGCCAGACCGGAGGTGGAAGGTGGTGTCGCGAGGGGGGGGGGGGGGGGGGGGTGAAGTAATTTTTGGCCCTGTTCACAGAAGAAACTGAATTAGGATTAACATTGTTAAAATAAGGTCGTTTCTGCTCATCCAGATAACATAGAAAACAGAGCTGATTTTGCCCCATAAGGAGAGGTCAGGGGTAGCCGTTCCCTGTCTGGCAATCTTGCCAATGATGTCAGACAGGGAGTCGAAAAAGGGCCATAAAGAAAAATTGAGAGAGGGGTCAAAAGCATACCAAAAATCATGAACTTTCTTACAGAAGAAAAGGGCATGCGTTGTGATTTCTTTTTCTTCGCCGCATCTGGGGCACAAAATGTCAGAGTCAGCGCCTCCGTGCCAGAGATTAGTCTTGGTGGGGATACTATCCTGGATGGCTTTCTAGAGGAAGAGTTGCATTCTAAAAGGCACCGCCATCTTCCAAATGGTTGTCCAAATGGCTTTGTCAAAATGTTGTCCGTTATCATGCGAGTGCTCCAGATTAGTCTAATATGATGAGAGGTAGGCTGATTGCCCCGTAAGTATACTATTATGGGCGTTTCTCCACCTGAGCGTGTCTTTGGGCGGATACTTGCTGAGTGGGATACGAAGAATAAGGTTAGCCACATCAGGATAGAACAGGTCACGAATGAGCATCTCTTTCCAGCTGCGTTGGGTGGGGCAGATAAGAGCCAAAACTTTGGAGGTCGTCCGATGAACAGGGGCTGGTCCATGAGGGCGACCAAGGAGGATACTCGGAATCCATGGCTCAAGCCAGTAGTCGACGCTTTCTCAATCCCCGATATGCCAAATGAGCTCTGGCCATATATTATTTATAGCATTTAAAATCCCTTTCCAGATCCAAGAATCGGAGGCTTTAGCAGTGGAGAGTATAGGGGATTCTTTGGGCGAGTAACGTTTGATCAGATTGTGAGCCCAAATTTTGTCAGGTTCTTTTATGACTCTCCAAAAAAGCTTAGCAAGAAGGGCTTGATTGTGGGCGAGGGATGTCCTGATGCCCAGCCCACCTGCACATTTGGGGTGACAGATATTCTTCCAGCTAATGAAGTGGGTCTTGTTCGAGCCAACGCCATTGGTCTGCCACAAGAATTTAGTATTAATGGAGTCAAGCTTCTTACAAGTCTTGATAGGGAAAGAGAAAATAGACATGTGGTAAGAGGGAATTGCTGAGTTAACAGCTTTAATGAGGGTAATTCTACCCGCTTGGGAGAGGTGTTTAGCTTTCAAACCATCGATACGATTTGAGACACAATCTATAATCTCTTAGAAATTAAGGGGTTTTTTTGCGGTCGAAAGTGAGAGGGGCTCCAAGGTATTTGTCCCTACCCGAGTCTTGCTTAATGTGGAGAATGCGTTGAATGAGCCTGTGATGTCGTTGGTGGCCATTTTAGCTGAATAGGATGCAAGATTTTTCCAGATTAATCTCCTGGCCCGACACTCCTTTAAAAGTGTCAAGGGTGTCTTTAAGAGTGCCTGCCTCCTTTAGGGTAGCTTTGCAGAAGATGAAGCAGTTATCGACAAAGAGGAGGTGAGAGATCGGAGTGCTGCCCCTAGCAGTCTTAATGCCATGAAGATCTCCTTTACTCTCTACTTTAAGAAGGATACGCGAAAGAACCTTCGTATAGATAAGGAAAAGGAAAGGGGAGAGGGGGTCGCCTTGTCTGAGACCCCTTTCCGGTTTGAGGAAACCATAAGAGGAGCCATTAAGATTGAAAGAGAGGGTAGTGATGGAAATGCATTGATGGATCCAAGTGCACCATTTCTCATAGAAACCCATGGCTTTCATGGTGTCGCCCAGGAAGCTCCATTCCACTTTGTCAAAAGCTTTGCTAAGGTCGAGTTTCACCGCCATGCTACCAGACGCTCCGTTCTTTTTAGCTAGGGATCGGAGGATCTCTTGGGCCATGATGATGTTGTCAAAAATTTGTCGGCCAGGGACGAAAGCGTTCTGAGTGGGGGAGATGAGTTTGTTAAGGAGGGGCTTCAGTCTACCAGCCAAAATTTGGGTAATGATCTTAAATTTGACGTTACAGAGGCTGATGAGACGAAAATGAGCAGGACTCGTAGGGTTTTTGATCTTAGGAATAAGAGTAATGTTGGTATGGTTAAATTCGCCTAGCATGTGGTTCGTCAGAAAAAAAAACTTTGGATGGCTTGAACAAGGTCCAGTTTGATGGTGTCCCAGGATTTTTGGTAGAAGAGAGGCGTAAAACCATCCGGTCCCAGGAATTTTCTGGGATTCATGGAAAAGAGGGCTTCTTTAACTTCTGCCATGGAAGGGGTCTTGATCAGGGTGTTATTGTTTTCTGCCAAAACGATCTTTTCCATAACCTGGAGGTCTTTAATCTTAGTGGAAGGGGTGGAGGATTGGAACAGGTTTTCGTAGAAGTTAAGAAAAACCTCTCCAACGTCTTTTCTATCATGCGTCCAGGATCCGTCAGTTTTATGGATATTGTTCTGACAACGCCTGGAGAGTGTAGCCATATAAAAAAATCTTGTGTTGCGGTCTCCTTCCTTGAGCTAGAGCTATCTGGATTTATCTTTCCACAAAATTTCCTCCTGGGTGGGGATGAAGTCCAGCTTAGTCTGAAGAGAACTTTCTGCCAAGGCAGTCTGCTCAGTAGTAGGTTCAAGCTGAAACTTGCCTATCTCTTCTCGGAGATCCTTGGTCAAGTTAGAATTGACATTGAAGACATCTCTATTCCAGGTTTGCAACTCCCGCTTAGTGTGTTGAAGCTTCTTACACAGCCGGAGCGGCCGGGAGCCAGTCTGCTCCACCTCCCAGGCTTTCTTGATGACCTCTTGGTAGTCAACGTGGTCAGGCCAGAAGGAGAGGAAGTAAAATTGCTTAGGGAGTTGATGGGTAAGAGGGGCCGTATTAAGGAGGATGGGACCATGGTCGGACCCAATGATAGGGAGGTTCCTGATTATCGCCTCAGGAAAGATGGTTCTCCACGAACCCGAGGCAAGGCCCCGATCTAATCTAAGCTTAGTAAAATCCACCCCTTTTCTTTTGTTGGACCAAGTAAATAGGACACCCGAGAAACCTAAGTCAATCATAGCCAAGTTGAACATGAATTCTTCCAGGGGGTTAGGAAGGGATCCGTCGAAGGGGATTTTCCCAAATTTCTCTTCTTTACAAACAATGCAATTCAGGTCGTCGATAATGAGCCAGGGGGTAGGGATCCGGGTAGCCATTTGCGAAATAGCCGACCAGTAAGGGAAACGATTCTGGGATTCCAGCGGACCATAGGTAAAGAAACACATCCATTGAACCGGCGGGGTCGGAGAAGGGTTGTGCCCAGGAGAAGACATAAGAGCGTCAATGCCTCTAAGAGAGGAGGCTAGAATATGAATATCAATGTCTTTATTCCATACAAGCTAGAGGCCTCCCCCGTTATTGATAGTCGCAGCCTCCATATGTGAGTGATCGTAGCCCAGCTTGGCAAACTTCTTAAAAGAGCCAGGGTCGGAGGTCTTGGTTTCAGACAGGAAGAGCACGTCCGGGTTGTGCTTACTTTGGATGTTAAAGAGTTCCCTAAGGGCGGAGGGCTTCCCACTACCCCTGGAATTCTAAGAGAGAACTATCATTGATCATCAAGGGCCGATGTTGGGCCCGTTTCCAAAGGATACTGAGTGTTGTATAGACGGTGAGTGCTGGCGGGACGAGTATAGCGAACTAACAGGTAAAGAAAAATTTCTACCATAATCCTGGAAAGTAGCAACAAAAGTGAAGGGAAAAGGAATAATGCATATCTTGGCTGATTGAGAGTCTCCCTTACCTTCCGCTGCGTCCAGAGAAGCTGTGTGAATACGTTTCCTTTTTCCTTGATTTCTGGTACTGCTCCCAATTCTGTTGGCCGACCCGTCTCCAAAGAAGTCGTTGTGAGATGGTGTAACCCAGCCCGAGCGGTCTGAGGATGAAAATCCAATCTCAAGTGGTGAAGGCTCCGTGGATGAGAATGTCGGCATTGAAGCTGAGCTAGGTGAAATATTAACCGGAACAGATGAGGGATTCTTTTTGGTCGAGCTGAGAGGAAAGAGGAAATGTGTCGAAGCCGGTCTTTGATGGGCCTTAGGTTCGATCGGCCTCTTCTTGTGGGGTTGGAAAAAGGGAGTCTTCTTGAGTGGGGAAGTAAAACTAGAACAGTCCACGATCTTTTGGCCCATGCCCATTACTGAACTAGGCCCTGGTAGCGAGATGTTCTTCGCGAAGTCTTGAGAGGGGTGCGGATCAAGTATGGGTTTATGGCAGAGAAAGTTGGGATTCCAATGATGAGCTTTGGTTTCTTTAAATCTAAACCGTAATACTGGCATGAGCTTAGCAATAATGGGCTTTTCAACTTTGGATCCGATTGTTGTCGAAACTACTTGTGGCCTAACTCAGAATTACGACCGTTGTGATGGTTTTGAAAGTGGATCCCCAACTCAATCAAAAAGTCAGACTTAAAAGATTTGTTTGCCAAAAAATTAGCTTGGTCAGAAAAGAAATGTGACGCTGCGGGCCCAAGAGCCAGGTCGTCATGTCGTTCGGTACGCTGCTGCCTCCATGCATGTGTACTGTTGATGAGAGAGGGATGTGATGGGGTGGACCCCTCCAAAAGAAATGATTTGTAATGAGTGAGTGAGGGTCCTATGTGTCCCATGTGCTCCTTTCCATGGCATTTTTTACATAAAATTTCGACGGGCTCATCAAAGTTTAGAGTTCTAGCTGTTTCGGGCCCACCAAAAACTGGGGCAGACGAATAACTGCCATATTGTTCGGCTTCCTTGCTTGATTTACATAGGTTTCCACTATAGTGAAACTGTTCATTATTCGTTTGTAATTCTGGCCTGAGCCGAAGTTGCTGATGCCAATCCGAGATGTGTTGTTGATTGTGAGTCAAATTGTAGAGATAGTTCTGTTGGAGGTTATAAGAGGGTTCTGTGACGGACGGTTGTAACTCCGTTTCCATCAAAATTAAGGTTTCGTCTCTTTGGTTATTCTGTCGATTCATCGTGGTTCTTTGGTCACCGTTCATGTCTTGTTCATGCTGGGAGGGGTCTTGGTGTTGGTGTGTAGGGGGATGATTGTCAGAGTATAAATTCTTGAAACGTGGAACGGTAATGTTTTTTGGTGGGTTTATTTGGATGTGCGAACCGTAATGAAGCGCAAAATTATCGTGTATATTAAGGTGTTTCCTCTATTGCTTCACCTTCGCATATCGATTGCAAGTGAATAAAGTATGGGTAAGAATTCCACAATACGGACAAAAGCCCTCTAAACGTTCATAACGTACTGTAATCTGGGCGTCTCCGAGCTCAGCTGGCCGTGATATCAGAATGGACAAAACCAGCGGTTTTTCCGTGAACAGATTAACCTGGATGCGCACAAAATTGCCTCGATGGTTTCCGGTAGCGTCTTCTATCCAGTCATCTCTAACATACTCTCCGATTTTGTTACCGATGATACGAAGCATCTCTTTACCCAGCATACAGCACGAAAGACCTGAAATTTAAACCCAACACAGGAACTTCGGGAATCTGATTTATGACTGGTGTAACATCAGATTGAAGCGTTGTTTAAGAATGGAATACCCAAACACGTTCACAGGTTGGGAATGTAGGATGGTTTCCAGGTCCTTAGGGTTATCAAAATTTGCGATAAATACTTTTGATTCCCATTTGAAAGAGAAAGGGGGGACACGTGGAATAAGCTTTGCCCATGCTTGCAGGACTCCATCCATGATAATGTGTTCCTTTGTATTCGGTGAAATTGACTTGAAAGCAATGGCATTTTCCCATTTATTTTTGAGATATTTCCAGGTCGAGTCTTCAAGGTGAATAACTGGAACGGGGTCGTGTGTGGTGATTCCTTTCATGAGTTGTGTAAGTTCGTTTGCCTCCTCAGACTTGCTGTGAGTGGCCGACATTTATTTTGTGTTTATCGGTGGCTGTATGAGGGAGTGATCGGTGGAAGAAGGGTAGTAGGTGACCGTAAAGGTTGTTGGGTTTGAGGTTCAGTGTGTGTTTTGAGATTTGCATGGGTTTAGGTTTATGGTTTGCGGATAAAGAGGGAGCGTGAAGAGCAGGAAGATGTGGTGGGGGAGAGAGAAGAGAGTCTGGAGGAGTGGTGGGTGGTTGGTAGTGGACGCAAGTAGGATGAAGGTGGGTGGGGCTAAACTAGGGGGAAGGGAGAAGGGAGAAGGAATAAGGGGATTTAAGAAGGGAGAACTCATTGTGGGTTTGTTGCTATACTAAATCCAAATGCACTATGGACGATTTCAATTTTTTAAAGTCCAAATGCGCTTAATCCCAAATCCCAAATCCCAAATCTCAATCCTAATAGACTAATTGACAATTGAACACTTAATAATATAAACACCACTAATTGAGATACATATTGAGGGCACTACATTCAGTTCCCACAATTTAATAGACAATTCGTGTACTTATTCCATTCTTGTCAAGCCTTTACTTTTTTACTTCTACTAATTGAAGTCCATCATTACTTACATGTATCACCATTTGCAAGATAGTACCTGGAAATACAACAAATACAGCAAACGTGTGTAAAAAGTTAAAATAGTGGAAATACTGGAAGATGTATAATTAACAAAAAAAAATTGTTTTAATAACATAGAAATTATATTTCCGAAAAAATGTATTAACAACAACCCAAGTTCATAGTTCCATTGAGATCCCCAAACACAGAAAAATAAAAAGCACAAAAGAAAGCCAAACTTAAATTTATTAAGTGTTATTTCCAACTTTCCGTTTATTCAAGAAACACTTGTATACATGTCTTATTGACCGAAACAGGTTGATAACAGAATATCACTCAAAAAAGGATGTACACATTAGATTTAGAGTAGCACATTCACCTGTTGATGCAATTCTCTTTAAAAGGTAAAAGTATTCCTCTAAAAAAACAAACTAATTCGCAGTCATCATAAACTCCTAATTTTTATGATACACCAAGACACAAAAAACTAATAACTAATAATCTTTGATTTATATAACTTGAGAGAGTCTTAAATTTAAATGAATGAATGGTTAGGAAGTCAACAAACTATAAGAAATAGAGTAAAGTAAAGGATTGTGAGATGAAATTGTAGAGATGTGAAACTTATATCTTCAGTTCCACTTGACCGCGTTCTCTATCTCATGACGTGTAAGTTCATGCCTTTGATATTTTGCCTGTACCAAATCTTAATATATGTAAAGTGTACCTTTGAGGCTCATTTTTGCGCAAAATAAGGTAACAAATTCACCAGAGCTTCGGGCCTTGAGTACAATTCTTCTTCCAGCATTATTTCAGGTGCCTTCTCTACGTCATTACAATGCTGATCAATATCAATCCTTCCATGATTAGTAGTGGAGAAACCCTTTAGTTATGTTATGACCCAATTCACATCAAAGAGAACTGATTCGATTAATCCCAGTAAAATGGATGTTATTGCACTCCCTGTTGAATGGTTAATAACTAGAAAGTTCTTTGACTTTTCCACCGGCGAACTCTCCTCCGATCCCATAACTTTTAGCAACTCTGAAGCCATTTTTTGGGATATAATTAGATCATAAAGGGGGGAGCTTAAATATACGGTAAGTAAAACCGAACTTTTTGTAGCCTTGAGATTCTTGACTGTGTTGCTTCTGCAGATATTAATGGCCAAGCTCCATAAGAGCTTTTTAGTTTGCTTGGTAATTTGTTGCCAATCATCAATATCATATCTGAGACAACCTATAACAAAACTAAATTAAATGGGATTCTGTATGATATTTAAGAGCATGGAACAAATTATTGAGAGATATATTGGTCCAAGAAATTAGAATGTTTGGTGACTTATACTATATAGTGGCTGATAGCTTCATATTTTACCTTATCACTTAATATACTATAGACGGTGAACTGTTCATTTCACTTTATATGGAGAAATACTTATTGATATTACGACATTGTAGGATACGTCATGAACTTCTATATTTCAGATATATGGTATTTATCACTATATAGACAAATGGAAATTGCAGTATATGTGAAGAAAATATCTATTTTTTAGGAGACCAATATAGATACAAGGATTTTTATTTCAGATTAAAGAAAATTAGCATATTTAAGAAGCTAAAATACTTACCTCAGATTCTTGATAAAGTGAGAGTTCAATAAGCTCAGAAAGCAATGGCTTCTAAATTTTGGTTCTTATCTCCTTTTACTTTAAATACCTGTTATGTGGATTTTGATTTTGCTACTGTTGTTCAACAATTAGCTGCTAGCAATCACTCTCCTCAAGATATATACTTCTTTCACTTTCTTTTTTCTTTGCTATAGCAGCAGGTTCGGCATAAAGAGCTTGATGATTTTAGTTTTCTTAATAATGCTTCCTTTCTGGTTCAATCTGTTATTACTTATCTTTGATATATACCCCTATTTTTAAATGAAAAATTAAGACCTTCATACTTATATCTATGTATCTATGCTTTGCTTATTGATTGATTTCTGAAATTAAAGCATGCAAGAAAAATATAGATCTTGTAGTGAAGGGACAACTTGTGTGCTGCATTCTTGGATTCTTGACTTTGGAGCTCTAGTTCCACAATGCACAAATTCGGAGCTCAAAATAACATGGTTAAAGCACTCAAGATCTGTCTTACAATATGATACATGTCTGATTCACGCATTCCTCCAAATTCATGTCATACTCATGCAGCAAGAAGAGCCAAAGTAAAAGGAAGTTCAAACAGTAAGCTTAAGTTATTAAATCTTATGGAAAATTGATATTTTGACTTAATAGAGACATAGTGTTATGTTTTTAAAGATTAGTCATAGCTTATATTCTTGACCGTATTGCTGCCATTGTACAAAACCCGAATGATGCTGAAGAGCATTACTCCCAACAGAAGGGGTCTCGTGTTTACTTTGCCTTGAAACATTGTCTTAGTAAAGTTGAAGCAAATTAAGTCTTGTACATTAAACTTTCCTCTTTTATTATGAATGTGTAGTCTCAAGTACTTGTGTATTTTGTGGGGTGGAAAATAGGTCTGATTGATTAGTTGATTATAATATTGTTTTAGCTTTCCTAACAATCAAACAACTCTAATTTAATATAAGAAAAAAGCAATTACGTACAAAATACACTTACAGTCTTGCATTTTTTAACTGCTGCACCAACGACGGCAAAGAATCTACGATCATTCCAAAGAAGCCTCTGGCGATGTTCCTCCGCATCCTCCACTTCAGTGTGTCTTAAAGGGCATGGTAACATTGAATATGCTACTTTGATAGGGATACAGATCCTACCAATATAAACCTGCCCAAATGTCAGGAGCAAGGAAATGAAACCCAGAACCATTAGCTCTGCAAAATACAACATAAAAGAGTACTCATTAATTTAAAGTTCCACAAAAGCACCAAAATGCGAAAAACAAAAAAAAAAAACTTTAATGATTACCTCTTTTAACCTTCTCAAGGGCTTCAAAGAGAGCCATCTTTTGCTTGTCCGTAAACCATCTTTCACTTCTCAAGAGCCATCTTTAAATCCAAAAACTACAAATGATCACTCTCATATGCAAACCAACTTAACAAAGATCGCCAACCAAATTCCAAATACATAAATCGACTAATTTGCACTCGAAATTACCAACACACTCCTTTTTAAAGCCTATCTAAGAAGGATCCTGGCAAAACTTGCGTACGTTGATTCGACCCATAGTTGCTTCTTTTAAAAAAAGTCACTATTTTTCGTACGCAAGTTTCAAAGATTTCTAAACTACAAAAAGGGGAGTAGACCTAAGAATGGCGAAAGCTTAGTCGACCCATAGTAAAAAGTGCACTAACCTCTTCTTCCCGTACGCAAGTCCTGGAGCCTATCTCAGAATCACAAAACTTGCGTACGTTGATTCAACAAGTTAACACACAAAGATAAATTGAAATCACGAGATCTAGGAATCGAAACTTACATCTTTGAATTGGAGACTCTATGAGCAGATTCAACAGGGATGATGAGTTGAACAAAGGCCATCTTCTCGGACCGCATGAGATCCATTGTTGGTAAATTATTGAAGAACTTCATTTCTATATGCTAACTCCAATCTCATACAGATTCAAACCAATCCCATATATGTTAACTCATTCAAACCAATATAGTGTAACAAAATAAAATACTACATTCAAACCAATTAACATATTCAAACCAATAAAGTCCTTGTATTGTGATGTGAGATATGTTCTTAACATCTAGATGCTTAGAGAGTACCTTGTGGGAGATGAAGAGTTGGGAGAGTTGGGAGAGATGAAGAGTTGACGAGTCGGGAGAGATGGGAGAGATAATAAAAGAGAATAAATAGGACTTAACTACCCTTTTACTATTTACGTGTTTTGTCCAAACTACCCCTAAGTTTGAGAGTTTAACAAATCTCGTTCTTTCCCAAAAATCTCAGCCCCTCTTTATCTTTGAAACAATGGCAAACTTGTCTATTTGAATTTGAGACAATGGCAAACTTGTCTATTTGAAAAACACCATTGTGTAATGTAATATAGACTAGGTTATGAACCCATGATACGCACAGATGCTTAAGTTCATAATGCTAGATAATATGACTAAGTTCTTGAGTGTCCTTCAACCAAATTATTAAGGAAATTATCAATAAAATGATAACATAAGAGTTTTTCCCAAGTTGAAAGTCATGGAACTTCATTCAATGTAAACATTGATAAATTACTTGGAGTTTTCATGCATTTATAAATTGTTCATATCTATATTATAAATCTCAACGATTGTCATACGTGGCGTGTCAAAGCTGACTAGGACAAGATGATGTGGCAAAAAAATGAGTATCTTTAAACTTATTGAAGAGTGCATTTACTATTTAGGTCAAAAGTGATTGAAAAAACCCTTTCTTCTTCCAACTCCCAAAGACTCATTAATGCTTTGGTAAAGTATATTAATGCATTTAAATCTTCATAAACACCATGATCATATCCATGATTTATTTTCTTTACACTAAAAATGAAACTCCTGAAACGTACTCATTATTTTTAAACCCATAAATAATCAATTGCCCATCTATAAAAAATCTATGAAGCTCTTGCATGGAAACTTCCATTTGCATGATTAGGTTCCCTCTATCTTTTTCTCTCTATCTCTCTCTCACACACGCACACACACAATCTCATTGATGCAAATCAAATTTGTAACAAAAATGTTGTTATTTCTTAGTTTCTATTGGAAAATTTGATGTGTTTAATAATCATATATGCTTTTCGATTCTTTTTCGTTTCACCCTTCTAAGATTAGTAGGGTTTGCTAGCTATTCAATTCCATAAATGTTATTTTATTTGGTTGATATATTCTTTCCTCAATAACTCCCATTTTCTTATATTTTTCTAGAAATATATTAGCTTTCCTTTGCACCTAGGTTATGTATTTTGTCTCAGATGGTTCTTTTTTGGGGGTCTTATGTTTATTTTGCTATTTGACATCCATCTTTCAAACTGCTTCAGAACGTGTCCTGTACAATGTACTAACATATTCCAATCCGAATTGTACTTAGATGAGTTAATTAAGTTTGGTGTTAATTGCTTACTCTTCCTGGATGCGGAAAAAGGTATGAATGGGTCACCATTTTTTATGGATCTCTTTGACATAGTTAGATATACAGGAAGGAGTGTTTGACCCCAGGTGATCATATAAAAGTTACGTAATGGGTGGACACTCGAAGAACATCCAGAGCAATGTCGAAGTTACTTTTTCAGCGCTAAACAAATCAGGTGAAAACCAAATAGAGTGGATTACATCATAAAATCGGGGAGACTTCGAAGAATTCAATCGAAGTTTGAACGAGCTAAGTGATGCGAAATAAGCAAATTGATATTGGCTCATAACACAAGATTACATGAATTGGGTAGTTATAAGAGCACAAACTGTTTAGTTCATTGTTCCTAAATTATAATATCTTCGTATGACTCTTATTTATGAATGTAATGTATATTACTTACTAATGAATATTCTCACAAAATGTAAATTTTAGCATCATCAATCAAATTTATCATTTCTTTAGCTGAAACATTCACATGAGACTGCATGCAAATGCACATGTCAAAATCCAGTTAATCAACAAGAAGTCGATAACTGAGATTGAAGCATCTGCAAAAACTAAATCCATTATTAACATTGCATTTGTATATTGATCACTGTTATCAAAACTCTATTTATATTTTCCTTTTATATGTCATGCCTCATTGCACCTATCTACCCATGCATCATATGTTGTCGTTCATTTTTAAGTGCAAATATTACTTTCAGAACATTATTAGCACTAGAAAACCATCAACAATCGTGTGTAGATCACGTAAAGTTCTAAAAATTGATTGTGGTGATAAAGCACGATAGCTTAGTCTTTATAAGAAATGCATGGGTATACTTTGTTAGGTATACTCGGTTTATGTAACTTTGAGCCTTGGGGTTTAATTTATTAATTGTACTACAACTATAGGTCATATATTAATAGATTGATTCTCAGCATTCCTCATAAGACTAAATCAAGGTGTTTAATGGACTGTAAATACCTACAGTACTTATCCTTATTTATGATTTTAATATATTATTATGAACTTAAGCAGCTATGCGCAGCACGGGTATATCACGATTGTTCTATTTGGAGTGAAAGAGCCGACTGGGACAAATGACGTGGCATCAAACATAAGGGCATTAAGTAGTGACTTCGCATTTGACTCTAACTAATGTTACAATTACCTTATTTTTATGGCATTAACAATTAGTAAGTTGTAACCCCCGAGTTCATGGACATTAAAGGAAAAAAACTCTTCATATCCATAATCATTCCACTGTTAGTTTGTAATAGTTCACAAATTTTTTCATGGATCCCATGTAATTTTCCCTTCTATTTCTCCTCCTATCAGGAATCTATCTCTAGATTTTCAGTCTTGAACCGTGATCTATAACTATAGCAATCACGTAAGCTCATACATATCTTATTGTTATTTCATCTGTGTTTGGTCGTTCCTTTTGTAATGATTTTAGATTTGTGTTTACTCTTACAAGTAAAACATATATTTCATATTTTAGAGTTAGTATTTAGTTTTGTAAACTGATTGATCTCAACGATTATCTTACGTGGTGTACCAAAGTTGACTGAGACAAAATGACGTGGCATTAACCATAAGAGTATATTTAAGAGAAACTCAAGAGCTTAGACATCCATGCGTAGCATGGGCTCATAAGCTAGTCATTTACATATCTCAATTTTACATGGTGGATTGGGTTAAGTTTCGATGGATTGGGTTGTGGCTTAATGGATTAATCAATCAATTAAGTTTTACATTGAGCTGATTTTAAATTTTTTGCAGGTTTGGTTGATGAATACATGGAATAGTATTTATTCGAAGTTTGTTGAATGGTAAACATGACATAAGCTTTTGTCATGGTACTTTTTACATATACAACAAATGGCTATTCGGCGAGCCTCCCTTACTTTTGATTTGGTGTATCTTTTTCTGGCCTCCCCTACTTGAGATTTGGTGTTTCTCTTTTTTGCTAACTTGATATGACGTTTACCTCATAGATCCATCATATTTTCCGTGGTGGCTTATCTGTGTTTTTACTTAGCTGCCAAAAAAGAAATTAAGTAAGAAAGAAGAACCATTACATAATAATAATAAAATAAGTTTTATCGATATACAACATTGTTAAAATCATTATTTGCCCAAAATTGTAATCATACATCAATAGATCCAGTTATAGTCCTCAAAGGAATTTAGTTGCAATCAACTGAAGTCTCGATTACACACACGTATATCTCAACTAAACGCAAGACCATAGAAGGGGATACAAAATTAATGCTTTTTCTATGGCTACTGAACTTTATAATTATAACAAAGGATGGTTGGAAATCATAAAAATCGATTATAATCTTCTGAGAAGTGTAATTATAACTTTGCACCTTCTAATTTCAATAGTTAAAGAGCTGAATCATGGAAGTAACAATGTTAATATTGTTCTATAAATGAATTAAGAGCACCTATACGAAGAAATGCTAGATTTTGGTGGATTCGAACCACCATCTCTTGAGAATATTAAAGATATATAAATTTTCATTCTCAAGCACTCTACCATCTGAGTTAAATATCCTCGTCTTTTACAACTTAGCTTTAAAGAGTACAATTTTTACAGTCCACGGTCATGGAGAGTCAATATACAATATTAAATAAAATTAGATATTATGCACATTTAAGAAAGTGGGCATCGAGTCTTCCCCTACCTACGCCCATAACCTCAAGCTTTCTTGCCAAGATTTTTTCTAACGAACATACTTCATAGAGGAAAAATATATTTCCAGTCAATTTCTTATCCCAGTCATTGCCTAAGATGAGTTTATGGTGAATTTGCCCCATATAACAGTCCATATATCCTATGAAAGCAAGTTGGAGTTATAGCTAGCTCATGAGTAATTTACAGATAAAATACATTATTGCAAAATATGTTCTAGCCCATTTTGACACTTATAAAAACATCAAAGAAAGTAAAAAAAGACTCGAACATGCACATCTGGAAAAAAACATTTTGGGGAATGTAAAATTTTACTCTAATATGAATCTCAAAAATAAGAATTTCAATAATATGATACTATAAAATCTGAATATCTTATAGTCATACAAACAAAAGCATAATATATAGGGGTAAGCAAAAACATTAATTAATTACCTATAGGACTAAATCCCCCTTGATTCATGATCTAAAGTAAATGCTTTGAAACTGCCCTTGCTACTAAATCCCCTTCTAGACGACCCGTAACTTTCCCTATGCCCCTATGCCCCTTCCTCAGTTCCCTCTTCAAACTCTCCGCGCATATGCATTTTAAACACTTGATAAACAAAACTGCATAGCTGGTTTAGATACAAAAACTCGAGAAATCCAACACACTTAATAATAAGAATAAGTACCTGTGAGGTACGCTGCACATAGGCTTTTATTGCTCCTACATTGACTAAAAACCGAAAGTGTCGTAGAATTTGAGTGATCAAGAGGGATCCAACACATTCATGAGTAGTAATAACCATAAAAATGTGCCTATTGATAGCCATGCTCTATATGGTGGTTAGTAAAGCCTATTTTCTGCACACAAACACTATAAATTATGAAGTGGACTTTCACTTTTAGTTTTGAAAGAAAATTTTCATACCTTGGTCTTAGAAGTTTGCATTTCTTGTAGTGGTTTACAAAACTTTGAGCCTAACAGTTGTG
Organism: Kingdonia uniflora; assembly: GCA_014058105.1. Taxonomy (NCBI): domain Eukaryota; kingdom Viridiplantae; phylum Streptophyta; class Magnoliopsida; order Ranunculales; family Circaeasteraceae; genus Kingdonia; species Kingdonia uniflora. The sequence continues at coordinate 775,912 of JACGCM010000772.1, read as the reverse complement.
TAGATTGTATGCTAATGCAAATGAAAACAGTTGACATGGGGGAAATTAACCAACTCGCTCGACGAAATCAATTGTTATGCTATTGATTCATAAGGGTAAAAAATACAAAAATATGATACAAAATATATCTCCTTCTATGAACTTAACATTTGATTAAAACTTGAGTAACCAGTACCCTATCACTTTCCATCTTTTCCAAATCCCTCCATTACAAAATGGTAGTGAAATCCATAGAAGAACCTTATAAATCTTATAGTTTTAAGGGGTTTTATTTTGAAGTTAAATCTTCTATTTGCCTTTGACCATTGACATCCGTCTAAGTGTAAACTTCTTCCTCAGAGATGCAATATTTTATACTCGAGATTGAGAATGGTTCTAAGGCATTTGATAATTAATATCCTTGGCCATTGATATCTTTCGCGATTTTAAGTGCATTTGCTATTTCCTATAAGAAAGTTGGAAAGAGAAAAAAAAAACATTTATATGAGTGGAGGTTACTGATTGCAATATAAATGGCACGGATATTGTCGAATGCATTAGATTAATCAAGCTACGAAAAAGTAAGTGTACCAAAAGTTGTTGACTAACATTTCATGTAGTTCGCTAGAGAAACTCAAAAATTTTCTTGAACAAAATAAATAGCATATATGATCATATTAAAATCCAAAAATGGAACCGATAGAGAACATAACTATCTAGAAAATTCGATAGTAGTTTAATGCTTTCAAAAATGGGTATAGGAACACGTCTTAATTGCGTCTTTCATAATCTCTTTTCTATGTTACTTATGGAATCAATGACATTTATAGGAACAAAAATATGACATGAGAATATAGGGTTAGATATCAGATAATACATTTTCTTATCCATTCACAACATAAACTAAGAATAAACTAATTATAAAACTACAAATCATCAGTTTATCCCAAATGGAGAATGAAATACACATATTGAGATAATCCTGTTTGACCTGGATATGCCAGTGATGTGTAGCTTGTAAAGTGTGCCCTTGAAAATGATATGGAAACATCCACAAATCCATGGGAATCTAGCCTATGTAAATACAAAATCCCATCTTGTTAATAAAAGCTAAGAAAATTAGAAATCATAAAATCTAATCCATACAAATAATAATTTAATGTAAGTAAGAGCTAAGAAAATTAACAACAAAGATACATGCACACAATAGATATTTGATACCGGAGATGTTGAAGAGCTAGGAGTAGCAACATGCTATCTAAAATTTAATGGTGTCAATGATGGAGCTTTTATGGTGAAATTTTCTCATATACATTTTAAGCTACAGAACAATATCGAAAAGAACAAAGCAAGAAAATAAAGATACCGACGAATGATGCCATACTTTTCGTAAGCTGAAATTCTTGTCGATCTGTATCTATTAGTGGAGAAGGAATTTAGAATCCTATAAAAGTCGACACAATGATTACGATCATAATTCCTGAATACATACATAGTAAAGGTGTCAATGGTTGATTCTTAAAACCAATGGTAATTAAACCCGAATACCTATTTTGTACATAATAAAAATAAGCCATGAAAAGTATTAGTTGATCTAGAGTTCCAAGAAGGATCTTCAGAGAGAAAAATTATAAATTAGAAGTTTATGATATATACCAAAATTTTTCCTTTCATAGTTTGGTAATTCAGGGAGCTCTTGAAATTCGTGAGAAAGAGAAAGAGAGAGTTATGTGGAAGAGATTGAAGCTTAGAGGAGAACCAATGGCTTTGGATTTGGTTAAAGCCCCAAATGTTACAGAGATCATGAGAAAAAGGTTTGAGAGAGATATGGATTTTTTTTGGAGAAAGTTTTTTTTTCTTTCTTGGAGAGTGAAGTTTTTAGTCGGGGAAGGAGGAATGAAATTTTTAGTCAGGGAAAGCCGGTTTTATATAGGGATCCATAACCTTGAGTTTCTAGCCCCATGAGGCTTCAAACCCATGACCTATCTCTTTTTCTTATCCCTGTTGGACATTGAATTTTTCTTCCTCTTGTTGTTGATGTTTTAGAGCCTTATTGAAAATTCACCAGCCTGTAAAGAAGGCTAAGATGAAGTTGTTGTCTCATTTTTCAAGAAAATAGAATCCTGCATCAGTTTCATCCTTGGGCTCATCGCCCGTAAGTTCTCAAAAAGCTTTTCGACTACTGAAATATTACTCTTTAGTTATTTGTCACTGAAATGGACACAACAAAATAAATTACATAATAAGACGTAAGAACCAACATGTGATATCAGGTAAATTTTACTGTTTGAGAAAATCAGTGGGACCCTACTGTAGTTCATCACTTAAAGAGCCATCTCCAGTATTATAGTCTTCAAATGTTAAGAGAAAATAAGAATAATAGACCAAAACCTGCCTTCCTCTGTCCATAAGGCTGCACACCAGACATATACATATGAGCCTTTCAGACTATTCACTTATTTAATGAATTTAAGGCTCATGGAATCTACAATTTTGGTCCATCTTTTCCATTCAATGGACCAAAATCTGCCTTTTTATGTCCATAAGGTTGCGCACCAGACATATACATATGAGCCTTTCAGACTATTCACTTATTTAATGAATTTAATTAAGGTTCATGGAATCTACGATTTTGGTCCATCTTTTAATTCTTTGAAGTTTTAGCATAACGTTTCATGATTTTTTACACCTTTAACATACATTTATGGATGCCCCTAATGAATGGAAAACAAACAATCATAAAGACATAAATCACAGATAATGCACTAAGGCACATATTTTATATGCAAAGGAACTCGCCTCACATATAGAGCAATAAAGAGTTGCTTCAGGTCCTTGAGTATCTCTGTTACTTCTCCAATTACATCAATCATATTTGGATTACCACCACAGTATGTGTACTAAAATCCATCAAGGAAACGAATAGATTCCTCCACCTCCAGAAATAGATACAATAGAAATTAAACCTTCAGAGATTCATATATTCAAATAATAAAAATAGAAACAAATAAATGCTCACTTACCTTTATCTGTGACACTTAAGAGATAAAGCTTTTTGTGTTCCCATTCTCTAAAGTATGGAAGGTATCCCAAAATGCTGGTAAACCTTTATCAAATAAAGATCCCCTTTTTTGTTCAAGGTCTCCAATATATGATTTCCCTTCTCATTTGTATCTGAACTGGATGGAGGTTTGCATGTGATCATTTTATCCATACATAAATTTTCTGATTCTAATGTAAGATTGTTGAGATGAACTTGGCCAACCTTCTAGAAAATTTGGAAACAATACACTTATAATCTCCTCTCTTGATTGAATCACATTCAAGTCGATGACAAAGGAACCCGGACATGAGATTTCCGGTGACAGTGAATTGAAGGGGATCTACCATGTAGTGGCATGTTTTCCAGAAGGAGAATCTTCGCCAATACTATTCGTAAGGAAAATGCAATAATAGGCTAGACAAACAAGATTCTCTTTCTGGACCAGGTTTGCATAATCAACCATTTTTTTCGTTGTGCGAAATGTTTTGTTGTAATGATTTCCCACGTGTAAAGAATCGACGTAGACTGCCAATTCTTCCACTCCGAGTGTGAGTGGGAGATCTAGACCATGTAGAATTCCTTCATATTTGGTCTCATTATTGGTGGCATAGAAGTTTAGCTTTATAGCTTTCTTTATGCGATGATTAAAAGGTATTACGAGGACGAAGCTAATTACTGATCCTTGTGGGACAACTGATCCGTCTGTAACAAGTTGCCAACCTGAGCTTTTGGACCACGTATCTGGTTCTACAATTGAGTCATCTGTGAAGATTTCTTCGAGTTCTTCCCAATCGGTTCCTGATTGGTCTTCTTTCTGGTGCTAGAGTCTGATAACGCGTACGTTGACTTCCTTGAGTTTTCAATGCGAAAGATGTAAGTCCAAAGTATTGTGAAATCCTGTATGGATTTCCAGATCAGGATCAAGAAGTTTGTAGTCTGTCTTCTCTTGGTTGATCATCTTTTTGGGTCGCTCTTGACCAATGACCACTTCAGGCCCGCAGAGGTGACGTCTGGCGGCCAGTGAGTCAATCTTGAGTTCTTCTTAGTCTCTCTATCTCTTTTTGATGTGCCTGACTCTGTTAGTCCAAGGCTTTCCTTCGTTTGTCTCTTTATGTTTGAAGGGCTTGAGCGTGGATACGCTGATCTTCCAATCTTTAGACTTTTTTAACAGTCCTTTGTTTCTGAAGGTCTACCGTTCTTGGCATCGAATTAATTTCTTGGTCTCTCACTGTGCTGGATTGGCTTCTAAGGTTTATGTTTATCATTTGGAAGGATTTTAGATCAGTGGTGGTAAAGAAAAGTATGGTAATTCCCACAGCCGACGCCAATTATAGTGGCGTGATTTCCAGAAGGAAAATCTTTGTCAATACTATTTGTAAGGAAAATGTAATAATAGGCTAGATAAACAAGATTTCACGTGGAAAACTCTGTTAAAGCTGAGAAAAATCACGACCTCGGGGAGGGTTTTGATATTATATCCAGTATGTTGCTAGTTATTACAAGTTTTGAAGTGATAATAGTGTTAGGAAGTAAAGATATCAAAGTTGCGGATCTCAATAATCTATTCTCTGCCTGTATTTATAGTAGATACAGACAGTTTACAAAAATAAAGAAACAATCTCCTATTTCGGGAGGAGTAGGTGAACTTCACGGATCTCTAACAGCTCTTTCTCGATCGGGAACAATGACTACTTTTGGTAGGTTGAGGACTTGTGGTATTTTTTCGAATGCTATCTGTCTTCGACTATACTGTGCTGGCTTACTCTTGTCGAATTTGGGGAATATGCTACTATAATTGCCCCATTCTCGACATAAGTACTTGTATTTGTGCCGGAAAGAAATTGGAAGTTGAAGAGGTTACCGAATGTTATTACGAGTCATCAGATTGTTATTTCTGAGGTCAAAGTGAACTGTATCTGGTCATATTTTTTCCCGATGAGCAATTAGTGCGGTACATTTGACCTGGAAGATTCAAGTTGGGTATAAATAGATGGTCTGAAGGAGGGTTGTATGGTGGTGGATGATAAGGATACTGCCCCAAGTGTGGCATAACGTGTTGCCTGAGAAAGAAGATGGTGAACAATCTGAGGTAAAGCTTTATCCCAAATCGGCCCTTTGTAACTCTTCAACTGATCCTGTTATGGTGTGGAGGGTAGGGGGAGGTAGAGTCAGAGAATGTTTGCATACGTCGAAACCATTGGGGTCGCCATGCAGTGCTAAAGGTAATGGAGTGTATCAGTTTGGGGGAGAAGGGGTTATTGCTCGTAGTGAAGGCAAGAATGTGTTGGCTGGTTGGACGTCCAGGGATCTTGCTGATCGAAGGAGGAGTCTATAATTTTTTGCTTCCTCTCATCTGCTGAGGTAGCTATTGTTAAATGTTCAGTGACTTGAGATTCATTGAGCTTCTTAGTATATCGTTGCCCCTGCTGCCAGAGATAATGCAAGATTCTGGTGAAAAGATGCAATAATGTCAGATCTTGGTAAAAAGAAGCACATAACAATTAGTCCTTCAAGTCAAATGTAAAGATAGTAGTGTTGTTTTGATGTAATATAATCGAAAGAGATAGTTGTTGAATGTAATAAGTAACAATTGTCCAAGAAATAAAGTTATTTGCTTTGAATTCCGCATGTATATTTTTTTGTCGAACTAAAATGTGAGTAAAGTTATTGCTGGATGGTTTAAATAACTCGAAGTATAGTTGACTGAGTGGGTTTAGGAATGGATTTTGAGGTTGATTCATTTTACTGTTGGAAATGTAAAGTTCCACGGTATAATAAATGTTATTTGTGTTGACTTGGACCGTGGTGGGCTATAAATATCCATTGTTTTTTAAAAGAGAGTTGTGTTTGTTGAAAGAAATGGTGAAGGCGAGATCTCAGATATGTAACGAAGTGTACAGTCGTGTTCAAGCAAAGTATTGAGAAATATATAATCGGTACATCGGTTTTCAGAAGGCTAATTTCCACTTGGAAGATCTTGTGAAATCTGATTATGATGGTATGAGCGAGGTTAAGGCGAAGGATGCTGAAGAAGATTTTTAGTTTCGATGCCAATTGCAATATTGGAGTCCTCCTGAACGTGTAAGTTATATGTGGACTCGTGCGAAGATGCTGATTAAGAAAGAAGATGACGTTGTAGTTAGGAGTTTGTAATTGTCTTTTGTAGGAGAAGTATATGTAATGGTCGAATTGTAGTTAAAATGAGATAAGAATAAAGTTTGATGTCAGATTGTGTTTGTCGATATTTTGTTTTTATTAAATTGTTATCGAATAATTTTTGGCTTGTTAAAATTGTGGAATATAACAAGAAGTTGTTTGGTGTATATGAAGTCGATGGTATTTGAAAATAGATTGGATTTACTAAAATTTTGTCGAAGATATAACGATTTGTGAATGAGTTTAAAATGTGCGGAGGTAGTGAGAGGTTTGAACATGGCGAGGTGTTGTCCTGTAGGTAAAATTTTGAAGCACAAGGAAGACGATGTACATCACTTGTATGACAAGATAGGTTGTGCTTTATGGAGTATGAACGTGCTAGAAGAAATTTTTTAAGATATGGAAGGATTGGAGCAACAATGTAGGGGTTTGTTACTTTTGAGAAGGCGGATAGTCAAAGACTTTGATAAAAGACGTGAATGGCGTTATGTTCGAGCTCTCGAACGGTCGCGAAGCGGTGCGATGAACAGTTGTGTGGGGTCTATAAATAGTTTGGAGGTTGGCGACTCTTTAATTTTTTATTAGGTTAGAGGAGTACCAGTATGATATGATTGACCAAGAAATACCCTTGGGTGGGATTCTAGTTCATCGAGAACAAATTAAGAAAGGGCTGAAGCTTCCCCTTCTAGCTGACCTGATAAAGTTGATGAACTTTTTTGATGTGGCACCTGGTCAGTTCAATCTAAATGTGCATGACCTGTTTAAGGTATGTGGGGTAATAAATGGTTGACTAATGGAAAGGGGGGAGGAGTTGATCACAATTGATGATTTATGTGTGTACCACACGCTGAAGATGAACCCGAAGAAACTAGGTTATCGCTATTTGGCAAGGTTTCTTAAAAGACCACTATTTTATGACATGGTGTCAACGCGCGAGCGATATAGCGACGAACGTCTACTTGTGTCTGGGAACTACGAGTTTGACGAGAAAGAACCTGGGGAGCCCTTAAAGAGAAAGACCTTTTACTCAGGTTTGTGGCTAGGTAACTTAATTGTCGATGTTCTAAGTGTTTGAATGTTATATAAATTGTTGTAACTATATTGTGTATATTTGTAGCTTTGAAGGAGGTCAGCAAGATGTCTGAAGTGAAAGAAGAATTGTACAAAATAGGTAAGGGATTCTTTGGTAGGATCGACAATCCGGTCGTCGACCAAGATCGTGTGAGCACCCTTTTTTAAGAGGCCAGGCTAAAGAAGTTGTGGGATAAAGGTGTTGAAGTCCTTGTCATCGACGGTAAGATGTCGGCGAAGAACAAGAGGGTTGCAGAGGCTAGTCTACCATTGGTAAATCCTTTTTTGGTCGGGTACACAACCGGCACGGAGATAGACGCGATGTTTGGAGAAAGTTTGCGAAAGAATAAGAAGAAGAGAGTAGCGAGTCAAGCTGTGGCTCCTTTGCTTCCTCCGAAGAGGAATACTCAACGATCGATAATAAAAAAGGAGGCGAAGATCGTGAATTCAGTAGATGTGCCAGATAGGCGTCCACCACGGGGTGCGACAAGTGTACTCCCAAAGAAAAAAGGGAGTGATAAGACGTCAAAGAATAGATTTTTCGGAGAGTCTGAGATTGAAGTCAAGAGGACGATGGACTCGTATATGTCTGGGACTGATGCGTTGAAAGACGAATTGGATGATTGTATAGTTGGGACGGAGAGTTTGATGACTTTTCTCAGTGAGGGACATCGTAACATAGATAAGGTGAGAAATTTTTCTGCTCTGCTTTGATTAAAGAAATTGGCATGTCATTCAAATACTTAATTTATAAATTTAATGCAGATTAAGAAGCTGTTGATGGAGGCTAAGGATCGCATTGTTGGCGGTAGCGACCTTACAAATCAGGTTCTGGCATATAAAAATATAGAGATAGATTTGACGAAGGAGAAAGAAGCTCTGATCGAGGAGAAGAAGGGGCTGAATGCAAATCTGAATACCTACAAGTTGGAAGCGCAAAAAGCGAGTGAAGCTGCCCTTCGTGAAGTAAAGAAAAAGTCGGATAAGAAAAAAGAGGATGCTCTTTAGATGCTGAGGACAAAGTTTGAGAAGGATGTGAGGGAGAAGGTTATTGATGCACGAAGGGCGATAGAGCTAGAACACGGTAAGATTTTGGATGAGGTTTAGGCTCAGCCGGACGGGGAGAAGTTAGAGAGATGTAGACAAGTGAGGGCCCATTTTTCTGGGTTGTATGATGAGCTGGGGGAGAGGAAGGATTATTACAAGGGTTTGGTTAAGTCTGGCGGTATTGTATTCGATGATTCTGATCCAGAGGGCGATGCTCCGGAGGCTCTCGAAGTTTCGAGTGGGACCGAAGTCGTCGATGATGTGGTGATGATGGAGACTGATGGGATTCGCCCTGGAGAGTTCACAGAGGTGTTTACTCTGGATGGCGTTATGAAGGTGGATAAAGTAATCTCTCCTCCTGTAGTGTAGAAGAATTTGCGAACCAGTATTTGTTTTGTTTTTCAAAACTGATGTATAAATGGTCAATGGGACCGATACAATTTTATTTATGTTATATGATGAATGATGATGATTTGTTTTTTGGAGAAAATATATTTTGATAAACTTGATGTATATATTTTGAAGTTATGCTAAGTAGTAGATTCAACAAAGTGATATTTGTTGAATGTGATTGTAAATTGTAGTAGATAAGTAAGGAATGCGAAGTAGAATATCTTATTGTTGGATAGTGTTCGTGTAAAATGAAATGACAGTCTGAATGTATACTTATAAAGTATGGATCGGGATCAATCGAAGATTGTACAAATGGTTGACTGTCTAATGCATACTTATCAAGTATGGATCGATATCTAGGCAAGACTGTAAAGAATATTGATTGTCTGAGACATACTTGTTAAGTGTGGATCGAGATCAAGTCAAAATAGTAAAGATGATTGACTGTCTGATGCATACTTTTTAAGTATGGATCGAGATCAAGTCAAAATAGAAAAGATGATTGACTGTCTGATTCATACTTGTTAAGTACGCATCGAGATCAAGTCAAAATAGTAAAGATGATTGACAGTCTGATGCATACTTGTTAAGTATGGATTGAGATCAAGTCAAAATAGTAAAGATGATTGACTGTGTGATGCATACTTGTTAAGTATGGATTGAGATCAAGTAAAAATAGTAAAGATGATTGACTGTGTGATGCATACTTGTTCAGTATGGATTGATATCAAGTCAAAATAGTAAAGAGTAAAGTGACAGTAAACATTATTTATTTGAATTGATGAAAATGGTTACAGTGTTTATCTTTAAAACAGTTTCAGTTGGGCAGTATTCCATGGATATTTAAGTTAGATTTTGCCTTCAGTCATCAGCCAGTAAGTTCTACTATCTATTATGTCGCTGACAATGTATGACCCCTCCCAGTTTTCTTATATTTTTCTCGAATTCTTAGGCCTTATATTATCTTGAATCCGTCGAAGGACAAGGTCTCCAATACAAAATTTCCTTTTTCAAACTTTTTTGTTGTAAGTTTTTTTTAATGTGTCATGGTATCTTCCTAAATTGCAGAGGAGACCGAGTTCATTATCTTTATCAGTGATTTTTCTTCAACTACTTGGTAAATCGAGGTCTGACGGTATGACTGCTTCAGTACCGAAAGCCATCTTAAACGGGGTACAGCCTGTTGAAACTCGAGGAGTGGTGTAGTAGCCCAGAGAATACTAAGTAGTTCGTCGACCCATATGCCTTTCTTATCATCGAGATGCTTGCGTAGACCTGATTTGATACTTTTGTTAATGGCTTCGGCTTGTCTGTTGCCTTGAGGGTAATATGGTGTGGATGTTGATAGCTGGATTTTGTATTTATGGAGGAAAACAAGTACTTTTATGCTAATAAATTGCTTGCCGTTGTCGGAGCGTATCATTTGTGGGCAGCCAAACCTGGTGATTATGTGCTCCCAAAGGAACTTGATGATTTCATTTTCATCGGTATGGCATAAAGGAACTGTTTCGACCCATTTTGTGAAGTAATCAATGGCAATTAGGATGAACCTTCAGTTTCCCGATGCTGGATGGAAATGTCCAATGATGTCGATTCCCCATCGTTTGAACGGCCAGAGGACATTGTTAATATGTAAGTCGAGGGCTGGACTTTTGATGTCCTGAGCATAAATTTGGCATTTGTAGCATTTAAGCACAAATTCTTTTCAATCTTGTCTCATCCTGGGCCAGTATAGTCCTTGTGTGAATGCCCGTTGGGCTAATGATTTTCCTGGAATGTGTGCGCCACAGATATCTTCGTGAAGTTCTCTGATTTTGATCTAAGCTTGTTTTTGAGAGATGCATTCTATAAGTAGTCCTCCTCTGGTGAGACGATATAAGATTTTACCTTGAACTGTGAATCTGAGGCACTTGGCCAAAAGTGAATGGGCTTCTTCCTTATTACTTGGGAGGATGTTGGAGTTAAGGTAGGCATAAAATGGTCTTCTCCAATCTTCAGGGTCTTCATCTTCAGCAATGGTGATCTGCAGTGTTAACAGTATATCGAGGCTGGAATACTTTTCTCATTGTTCCCCAGTATGGCAGCGATGTAAGCTAATACTTTGGCATACCAATTTTCTTACCGAGGTAAGTAAGAGATCGATGCTTGTTTGAATTTGTTTATCTTTTCTTCGTCCAGGTTTGCATAATCAACCATTTTCTCATTGTGCGGAATGTTTTGTTGTAATAATTTGCCAGGAGTAAAGAATCGACGTAGACTGCCAATTCTTCCACTCCGAGTGTGAGTGCGAGATCTAGACCGTGTAGGATTCCTTCATATTTGGTCTCATTATTGGTGGCATAGAAGTTTAGCTTTATAGCTTTCTTTATGCGATGATTGAAAGGTGTTACGAGGACGAAGCTAATCATTGATCCTTGTGGGACAACTGATCCGTCTGTAACAAGTCGCCAACCCGAGTTTTTGGACTACGTATCTGGTTCTGCAATTGAGTCATCTGTGAAGATTTCTTCGAGTTCTTTCCAATCAGTTCCTGATTGGTCTTCTTTCTGGTGCTAGAGTCTGATAACGCGTACGTTGACTTCCTTGAGTTTTCGATGCGGAAGATGTAAGTCCAAAGTATTGTGAAATCCTGTATGGATTTCTAGATCAGGATTAAGAAGTTCGTAGTCTGTCTTCTCTTGGTTGATCATCTCTTTGGGTCGCTCTTGACCAATGACCACTTCAGGCCCGCAGAGGTGACGTCTGGCGGCCAGTGAGTCAATCTTGAGTTCTTCTTAGTCTCTCCATCTCTTTCAGATGTGTCTGACTCTGTTACTCCAAGGCTTTCCTTCGTTTGTCTCTTTCCGTTTGAAGAACTTGAGCGTGGATACGCTAATCTTCCAATCTTTGGATTTTTCAGCAGTCCTTTGTTTATGAAGGTCGACCGTTCTTGGTATCGAATTAATTTCCTGGTCTCTCACTGTGCTGGATTGGCTTCTGAGGTTCATGTTTATCATTTGGAAGGATTTTAGATCAGTGGTGGTAAAGAAAAGTGTGGTAATTCCCACAGACGATGCCAATTGTAGTGGCGTGTTTTCCCGAAAGAAAATCTTCGCCAATACTATTCGTAAGGAAAATGCTATAATAGGCTAGATAAACAAGATTTTACGTGGAAAACTCAGTTAAAGCTGAGAAAAATTACAACCCCGGGGAGGGTTTTGATGTTATATCCAGTATGTTGTTAGTTATTACAAGTTTTGGAGTGATAATAGTATTAGGAAGTAAGGATATCAAAGTTGCGGATCTCAATAATCTATTCTTTGCCTTTATTTATAGTAGATACAGATAGTTTGCAAAAAAAAAAAATTGTCTCCTATTTCGGGAGGAGTGGGTGAACTTCGCGGATCTCTAACAGCTCTTTCTCGACCGGACACAACGACTACTTTTGGTAGGTTGAGAACTTGTGGTATCTTCTCGAATGCTATATGTCTTTGATTATGTATGACTATCTTCGACTATACTGTGTTGGCTTACTCTTGTCGAATTTGGGGAATATGCTACTACACACCATTAATAGATTTCTCAATTGTAAGAGATTGATCGAGAAACAAACACCATAACCAAAAACCAAACTTCTAAAATCCAAAAATCACAGGTAAGGCTTGGGATGAAATTCTAAGATTGAAGAAGAACCTCAACTTAATTTTAAGAATGAAATGGTTTCAAGCACATCCTCTAAATCAAACCCTCGATCGAAATCCTAAATCATGAACTTGAGATCAAAACCATCGAGGTCGCAGGAGGCCGAAAGAACTCGAAGATAAATATAGATGGTTAAGGTTTTTGTAATTGGAGAGAGAGAAAATGGCTTTGTTTGGAGTTTTTTTTTGGTGCGGAGAAGAAAGTGTGGTATTTTTTATCGAGGGAGAAGAAGTGAAAATCTTAGTCGGGATTGGGGTCTTTTAATTTTTGGCTTCACTCTTTTCTTTCCCTAAAGAGCAGTCAGGTTGAGAATCTCGAGGCGTCGACACTGCATTTAGCCCTCTCTTTGTCTCTGGACATAAGGATAGACTTGTCCCAAGTGGCAAAAACACCGTGCCGTTTTAATAGAGAAATTTGTTGATCAAAAGAAAGAAAGACGTGAAAATTACAATCTAAAGCCAAAAGATAAAAAAGACACTAGATCTACTAGTATTAGAGCATCTCCAGCAGTCGAATGTGGGTTCTGACAAAAGACCCACACGTCAGAATCTACCCAACCTAACTCAAACTCGAATCCTTCTCACACTATTTCCTCCTCCTTTATCTCAATTTCACCCAAAACCTTGAAAAAAATTACCAATATTTTCAAAATCAAATGGATATGGCAGAGGGAGACCCACACTCTAGTACACTCCCTGGGTTTAGAGGGAAAAGAAATCCATAATAAGCCGTATCTCGGTCGAGGCCCAGAAGGAAAAAAAAAATGTTGCATTTGAAGAGGTAGAACAAAATCAAGGCCTACCACACCCAACCCAAGATGAAGTTCTGCAAACGCGGTTTATTACCACACTCCCAGATGGCGTCAATCATATATATCACACTGGCAAGGATCTCACGGTAAGTTTTTGTTTAATGGTGACTTTCTTATTTCCATTAATCAAGTGTTTGACAAAATGCTCTAATGAACAGAATCGCGATTCGATGCATCTGCAGAACACATTCACTACGGTGATAAAAGTTTGGAACGAGATTTCGACAATTCTAACAATAAGGGATCCCGTGGTGAAGATATTCAGGAGGTTTATGAATATCAAATTGGGTAATTATGATAATCGGCTAATTCAGGCGCTAACAGAGCGTTGGTGGCCGACAACTCATACTTTTTCTTCCTATGTACATAGATAGGGATTACTCCATTGGATTTCATAATGCTGACATAATTGCCAATCAGTAAATATCCTACACAGTTATAGTATGACAACCGATAGAGTATTATATCTAAGGTAAAGCAATTGCTCCCCCGCATCACATCCAACAATACAAAGAGTGAGAATGTCAACATTGCACATATGAGGGCATACTTGACCGTCACAGATGATCGGTCTAATGACAGTATGGTGGCTCGTGCTTTTATCCTTTTCATGATAGGACTTTTATGGTTCCAAACGGCTAACGACACCATCTCGCTTGGATATCTCAAGGCGTGGCCGATTTGAATGAAGCTCCCTTATATGACTGGGGTTTCGTTATTCTTGCTTCTCTATAACATGGCTTGGATACCGCAGTCACAACCGGGGGTGCCATCCCTGGATTTTTACAACTTCTTGAGGTACTCTAACACTTTTTCTAAAGATACAAATCAAATATCTTGCAATAAACATCTTAAACAGAATTTCTAGGTATTTCCTATGTAATTTGAAAATGCAGTATTGGTTTTACGAGTATTATGGGATTGGTCACCCCATTGTCAGCGATGCGTAGAAGATGACCTCGTATGCTCGCCTTAAAGCATGGGAGAAGGAGAATGAGAAGAAAACAAATGACCAGGCAGGGGTCTTGCTTACTATAGCTAGATGCCTCATTGACCACCAGACTATTAAGTTGATCAACTGGCATCCTTGGGGTACATCTGCGGCTTTATAGTTAGATGACGTACCTTTCGTGCCGAACCTGTCCCGTAAGATGATGTCACTTCAAGTCTTAAATGGAAATTGCGAGTATTACTTGAGGGATAGATGTTGGTGGTAGTTGACTGGCTATGCGGATATTCCGATGGATCCTTCGTCAAACATGTTGCCACATCTTAGTCCAGCTGATTTATAAGCTTTGAGAGAGTCAAGCTTCGTTGATTGTGACTAGTTTATGATGGACGAGGATCGACAGACTTACGACGCATACTAGCGTAGCCAAACTGTTGAGGTTGGCCACATGTTGACAGATTCACAAAAGATGGGGAATATAGATCTGTTCGGACCCATTGCACTCAAGGCTGGTATTACACCCGTGGTGGTTACGTCAGTAGAGGTTCATAGCTTGGCCCATGACTTCACTCTGCTCGACTTGGAGATGAGGCCAGACCTAAGGTAGAACATGGAGTGGACAGGGAGGCATGAAGCGATCCCCATCTACCACTTGAGGGAGCTGTCACCCATGTCTGCCTCCAATGGCTCAGAAGAGCAGTGACACCTAACTCCTGGTATGCAGCAAGTCGCCCTTACAGAGTCTGCACGGGACGCCCAAACGATCCAGCAGTTAACTGATAAGGTTGCTACTCTGGCGAGGTATTATGACATTATAGACGACCAACTATATCAGTATGCAAGTAATTTATTTATTTATTTATGTTTACTTCTTAAGGTCATATTTATTTTGTCAAAATCTAAATAAATTTTCTTTGTATCGTTCAGAACTTATAGCTGCGGAGATCACCGATGGTACAAGTGGTACCACTACCACCTATAGGTAGTGTAAAGACAAAGCAAGGGACCCGTGGACATGGCATTCGAACCAGGGGAGCCAATAGTATCCGCAGGGGACGGGGTACTGAAGATCATATTGGCCCATCTCAGTAGATATAAGTATGAGATGAGTATTCTTGTAGACGTATATTTTTATTGTGTGCATCAGTGCTGAACTATTTCTATTAATGTAGGTTTTTTTTCTCTATATAAGTAGCTTGTACGACGTGATGACTTATTTCTTTATATTCAATAAATATTGATCAATTTTTTTCAGTCTTGAATTTAATTGTAAATGCAATTACAATTACAATTTTTAAAATAGTAGTTCTATGAACAAAATGAAACTCAAAACAGATACAATTAAACTTAATTTATTGTTTACGACTGATGTAGGGATTAAACTCAGACCATTCAGTAAGGAGGAGCGGATCCCATCCATAGTTGGAAAATTGGTAATTTGCAGGAAACTCATTAGGCGTGACATAGTTTTGGTAAAAAAAATATCGTATAGAGTCTCGAATAAAAATGGTTGGTTATATTTCTCATACCATTCATCTCTGCCTTCGCGCAAAATAGAGGCTAGTGGAGCACATCTGACCCATCTATCAATACTCTTCCATATCTCATAAAACTCATCACATTTAACCTTAAGAACATTCTACCTGTTATATAAATATACAGGAGGGTATTGAAGTTCGGCGTGAGCCCTGAATTGAACATGAACTCGGTCCCATAATTGATTGAAGTTGAGTTGTCGGAGATGTGAATTATCAACAAAATACTGTTAGGACGCGGCGAGGGCGCAGTCTTCATTTCAGCCAAATACCACTGAAGAATCCTATGTTAGAGGTAAAAAACTTGGCATTATTGAGTTGAACTGGAGGGACTGTTGTTAGAGCATCTCTAGCCAACATCTATATATCTAAAAAAATAGCCGTTGGGATGCCAAAACTAGCCGTTGAGAAGGACCCATAAGAAGAACTAGCCGTTGTGGGCTCGCGGCAGTGTTTTGATCACCGCGCGGTAATTAAAAGACTGCCACTAGCTCTGATCTCTCACAACGGCTAGTTCTTCTTCCCTTTATCCTTTTACACTTCTCTCTTCTCTCTGTTTATTCCTCCTTCACCTTCAACACGATTATCTTAACTCCACAGCCTCAAATGTCTTCCTCATCATCCTTTTCATCCATTGATGATCTTTCACATGTATTGTCCTCCTCTAACAATCTTATGTTTGATTGTGCGATGGCAATGGCCATTATGCACCCAAATACAATGAACCAAGTAGTATATGATACAACTTTGAGTCACCGCGGGAGTGTTATAGGCCGTAAGGATAAGAGAAAGAAGCGAGAACATAAATTTGGGAATTACAACATTATGCGCGACTACTTCAACACGGGGTACACATATACGCTGGACGAATTTTGACGACGTTTTCGTATGAGTAGAGAATTTTTTATGCGCATATTCGATGCAGCAGTCGCACATGATGATTACTTTGTCCAAAAACCCAGCAACGCAAAAACTATGAGGTTATCACCGTACCAAAAGATAATCACGGCACTACGTTTCCTAAGCTACGATGTCGCGGCAGATCTTTTTGACAAGTATTTGAGAATAGAAGAAAACACAACCTTGTTAAGTATGGAAAGGTTTTGTGTTGCAGTTATATAAATTTTTGGCAAGGAATATCTTCGAGCACCAAACGCGGCTGACGTCGAAAAGTTAAAAGCGATAGGAGAGTCACAGGGTTTTTCTGGCATGTTAGGAAACCTTGATTGTATGCATTGGATATGGAAAAATTGTCCCTTAGCTTAGCACAATCAATTTACTGGTCATTACCCCAAGGCGACTATGATTCTTGAAGCGGTAGCTTCACACGATCTTTGGCTTTGGCATACTTTTGTTGGGTTTCCAGGGGCTAACAATGATATCAATGTCCTACAATAATCACATCTTTTTACCGACCTGTCCGATGGTATCGCTCCGCCTTGCAATTATACAATTGCCGAAAAAGTTTATGATATGGGTTATTACCTAGCAGATGGCATATACCCCAAATGAAGAACACTTGTCCAAACTATATCCCATCTGATTACAGCGAAACAAAAATTGTTTACTCAACAACAAAAAAGTTGTCGAAAAGACGTAGAGCGGGCGTTTGAGATTTTACATTCACGGTTCAATATTGTTAAAAATCTGGTTAAATTGTGGAAACCCGAGGTTTTAAACAATATCATGAAGACGTGCGTGATAATACACAATATGATCGTCAAAATGAACGAGGTTCACAAAACTGTCCAAGGGGAACCTATTGTATGCGAACGCCGAACAATAAAAGCTTTTATAACGAAAATAAATCGAATTCGAAGTCGAAAACTACACTTTGATCTAATAGAGTATTTGTGGGCCGTGAAGTGAAATCTTCGTTCATAGTTTTGCAATCAAGTATTATATGAGTGTTCTTAATGTAATTTAATGTTTCTTGTCGTACAATAATCCACAATACGATTGAGAAGCTTTAGTTAATAAAAAAGTACGAAGAACTCTAAATTGGATGGGAAAAATAAGATTTTCAATTGTATAAATCAAGTAATTACAATGAATAAACTCTAAACCCTAAGCTTCTTCCTTAGAACTTTTCTCTAGCTCTAACCTAGAAAAGAAATAACATAAGTCCCCTTTATATAATAGGAAACTTAAAATACTAAAAGAACGCATCTCGAGGCAAAACACACCTAAAAAATATAACCAACGCCTAAAGGAAATAGACTGAATCGCGCCTCTGTTCGAACAGAACGAGTTTCTGTTTGTATAAAATAAATGTATTCGAATAGAATAAAAATCTATTCGAATAAAACACCTCAGGCAGAAATACCTAAAATCTATTAGAATAAAACACCTCAGGAAGAAATGTATTCAAATAGATTTTATTTTATTCGAATAGAACACCTCAGGCAGAAAAGTATTCTAACAAAAACAATTCTGTTCGAATAGAAACTTAAAAACCTTAATGTCTTCTTCAGATCCTCCTGGATCATACAAGCTTATTGAACAAGTTTTTGATATTGCATTAATCTTGTATTTGTTTTAACACAATATTCTCAGAAATAAACATTTCTTCAAAAGATTACATTCTTCAATAGCAAAGTACATCTTCAAACGAATACATTATTAAAAAGTAAACTACGTTATTGGAAAGAAAACTTCTCTCTTCAGCAAAGTTAAATTATATTTAATAACGTGAATATAACACCTCAGGCTAAAAAGTATTCGAACAGAAACAATTTTGTTCGAATAGAAACTTAAAAACATTCATGTCTTCTTCAGATCCTCCTGGATCAGTGAACCAGTACTCGGTCCGCCATTCCTGTTCAGACATTCCATGACCTCAGCTTGCCTTTATTGATAGTATTGCAATACATATCCAAAAAGATTACTCAGGTCTTTATCCATGATTTTATGATCATCATTTGCTTGTTCCAAATCCATTTTGGCTTGCCATTGTTGATTTGCTTATTCTCTTCTTCTTTCCTTTTCTTGTTTCGTTTGTCTTTTCTCCACCCTTATCTCCGTAAGTATTGTTTGGATACCACTACTAGATGCAATAACCTCATCCAAGGCCTTTTGTGTTGCAAGATTTTTTTTAAAGAGTTTTTGGCCGATGGGTCTCTCTCCACCCTCATACAACGAACCATTTAATTCATAATTTTGAGGAGCGGATTGAGGTGTGGGTGGGTCGTCGAGATCCTCCGATAGGTTGTTTGATCCAATCGAGTTCACAAGAGAAGAATTGTACGATGTTCTCCTGGCTACATTTCTAGGTGCATTCCCCGCATGGTTTAACCCATCATCCTTTAGGTTGGCCCATTGTGGTTCTCGCGCCAAAATCTTATACGCTTCACAGTGTTTGAAGTCATTACCGCCATTCATACCATGATAACTTTTGTGTGCATCATTTTCCTACAATTCACAAAATTACCAAATACAAATAAATAACGTGTATATCCAAGAAAAATAAACGAAATTGAGTTAAAACAAATTAGAACGTACCCGATCTTCATCAGTTTTCCCGTTCTCGTGTCAAAATTGTACTTAAGCAACTATCCCCTTGTACGTCACACATTGTGCATTAAGGGGATACCACTGAGATTTGGTTGACCCACATGATCGTTGTGTGGGGCACTCGGGGTCTCTGTTAAAGGCAATGTTGACCTTTTGATCGAAAGTGAAACCCTTTGTGCACCCCGTGGTCTGGACAGAAGTTGTTACCCATGCCCTTGCGAGACACGTGAAGTCTGCATCCATCCAATGAAGTCCAACATCATCTGCCTCATCCAAAAACTCAGCATCATCTGGTACTTGCACGTTTTGTCTTTGTTTTACGGGTGCTACTTTCTTTTTTCCTTTTCCTTTTTCTTTCTAGGGCGTCGCCGTTTCAACAGGTATTGGCGCATTTGTGCCACTTTGATTGTGCTGAGTAGATTTACTATTGAATAGGTAGTTCTGAAAGTAATTTAGAAGTTGAAAACCTTGAGGTTGAGTAACCAGATAATGTTGATAGTACGGGCTAAACGCTTGAGGTTGTAGTTGAGAGAGGGTAAAGGGATTTTGATATTGTGTCATTTGAAGGTATCCCCTTGCGACATGGTAAACGGAAGTGGGGTATGTGATTGGAATTGAGATTGGAATTGCAATTGGTTGTGGTATGGAGTGAATTGTGATGATGAGTGTTGAGAGAATGGTGTTGAAGGTAGGTTCTGGGAGGATGGAGTCGACGGTGTTGAGTTATTACTGCTAGTGCCGGAGTTTGCCATTTGGGGACTGCTAGAGGTTCTCTTTAATTCTCTGAAATTGGGTTAGAGGAGAAAAGAAGTAGCCAGGAGAGAGCTCGGCCAACCATAATGGATAAGAAGACTTTTAAATACGTATTTAAAAGTCTGCCAAACTCTTTTTTTTTTAGTGGGCGGAGCTCACACCCAGTTAGGTTCTGACAGCGCCACATCATCAAACCCAAACTCAATTTTTGGATGTTGGGAGGCGTTTGAGTTTGGGTTTGGGTTTAAACAAATCCAATCCAAACCTTGCTAGAGATGCTCTAAAGTGCCCCACTACCTTGGAATCCAAGGTGCCACATAGGATTTTCGACCTCCAACAGTGCCTCCCTGATTTGGATTTGAATCTCAAAAAGCAAGGTTGAGATTCCAAGACTCAACTTTGCATTTTTAAGTCGCGATTGGGCGCTTAAGTGTTGGGCGCTTGTTTGTTTTCTAATCGGGGGCCTAAGGTTTGGGCACCCAATTATTTATTTTTATTTTCACAAAAATTCAAATCGGGCGCCTAAGACTTAGGTGCCCAATTTTTTATTTAAAAAAAAAAGAAATTCAAATTGGGTGCCCAAGTCTTAGGCACCTGATGAAAAAAAATTATTATAAAATAAAATGAAACAGGAGCCATGAACGCCTGTTAAAATATCTAGGTCAGGTAGTGTTGGAGGAAATAGAGCCTCACTGACTTGGATTTGGTTTTTTTTTTCAACCAAGTCAGTGAGGCACTTTAGGAGATGCTTTTAGAGTAGCCAGTCAGGAAATGAGTGACAGATCTGGATGGTCCCTAGCTTGGAGTCACTGAGCCACAATAAAAAATAAAGGGAAGCTAAGTTATATCTTTAGCTCTTCACCCTGATAACGAAAAAAACTATTAAAACAAATCAAAATTCCTGATATCCCGATTTCTGAAATTCTCCAATTCCGGTCAAACATTGTGCTCTTAGACTTCATACAAGCTTCTTTGTTTCTTGAATTAATGTTCCTGCATAGATACTACTTTTTTAGCAAATGATGCTAAAGATCTTCCAGAGCTATAAGGGAGGCCAATGAACTAGTTCCTCAACCGCAGACAACGCTGAAGTTGGAGTGAACTTATTCTCACTGATATACAACTAGTATAAGTTCAAAATGTAAACTCATCAATGATCCATAAAAGACATAATTATTATATAACAAGTGATTTCTGAATTTACATGTTTTCTATAAATTTAGATGAGCTTAACTTCAAATTGTTTTTCGTGAAGGTACATTCACAGATCAAAATCTGATATTTCAGTAACCGTTACAGTTTGTTATTGTATCTCATTCGTATACAATACAGTGGGATCAATTAGATTTTAATTTCAAGGGTCTAAAAAAAAAGAGGAAAGAAAATTGCATTGTCAAGTTAGCACATCCCCCAAGTTTGATAAATATATTTGTTGAAGTATCCACTTGAAGGAACAGATGACTGGCACTTGTAGTTTTGCCGAATTCTTGAAGGGAGTCTGAGCAACGATGCCAAATGCTCTTTAAAGAGAACTATAATGAAGATTTAAGCTATTTGTTTGTTTTACGAGCAAGAAAACGATCCCGAGCTGCCTGTATTCTGCTGTCACGATCATCAGTAGCCTTAACAGCATCAGCCTCATTCTTCTGCAAATCTACTGCAAGTTCTTCTCCCTTCAATCTATCTTCAGGAATACTAGTCCCACCACTGCTTCATGAAAACAAACGCACTCAGTAAAGCCATGGTTGCAAACATGGTGGTATATACTCATCATATGTACAGTGCACTATGTATCGTATTAAGAGCATCACTTTTTGCGGCAAGTTATTTCTGAACGAAACTATATGTATGTTCACAGTATAGATTAAGGAGTACCAGGCTCATTTCCATGTGCACACTAATCATCTACATAAGATGTGAACATACATATAGTTTTGGAACACCTAAAGATGTTATGTAAAGCATGTAAAAAAGTTTAAAGATGTTTAAGGAAGTGTGCACATACATATAGCCAAAGATTTGCAGATCATAAACACCTTCATAAACACCCTATTTTTTGGAACACCTAAAGATGTTTAAAGAAGTTTTAACCGTATGGATGTGATCTCCTTATCATGTTAAGCATCCTTACAAAAAATCAAGTCATTCCAACATTTCTATCACCATTAAAAAGATATTTGAATTATAATGTATTATTCCTTTTTTAGCTGTCGATTTTATATAAATTTTGATGTTATGTTTTATGATGTAAGAATGTTGGAATGTCCTAATAATTTATAGGTATGATCTAAATGATAAGGAGATCACATCCATACGGATAAAACTTCTTAAAACATCTTTAGGTGTTCCAAAAAATGGGGAAAGATGTTTCAAAAAATGGGGTGTTCTAAAAAGGGGTGTCCACGGATCCTCTCCCACTCACACACACACACACACACACACACACATATATATATATATATACCTTTTAACAATAATTGATTTACCTGAGCTTGTTGATATCCAATTTCTCCAGCTTATCTAAGATGGGCATGACCCATGACATCTCTACGGAACAGACATTGCGCATGAATGGGCGAGAGGTAGAAATTAGCTCATGGTACACGACGTAGTCGGGAAATCTTCCATCTTCTTCGTCAGCTTGAAGCACTGAGGATGGATGCACCTGAATATACCAAATAGGCCTCAACATATAGCTGTTTCATTTAAAAATGAATCTTAAACAAGGGTAATATGTGTAAACTAACAGTATACCATTGGTGAAGTCTATACCTAGGGCTATTGCAATATCTAGTCGATTTAAGAACAAAAACCTTTGCTTTTCTACTGTATCATTTAGGCGATGCATCTCTGATGTACGGCATCTACCAAATTCTTTTTTGTATTTCACGGTATTGAATAGTTTGGTGATGTCACGACCCTGCTCTACACGCACCGATTCCGTCCCTACTTAACCACCCCCTAAGGAGGTGAGGTTTTTATCTTAAAAAGACATTGGTGACAAGTAGAGTGAGATCCTAACTAACTTAAGGATCTTACACCTGGCATGATCTTCAGCGACGTGAGACTAAACACCGGTGCAACCATCACCACTATCATGTTAGGCGCCTCTTTGGATTAGGGTGTCACAGGTTATATTCTATATTGAATGCTAATAATATAGAGTTCAAGCGACATATTGGATTAGCAGTATATTGGCCAGCAATTGAACCAAGACTATGACATATCGGCCAATATATCACATCTCTATAACAAAGAAAATAATAAATATATTGATTTTGGGACTGATATACAGCCTAAAAAACAACTCAAATTTATAATTGAGATAGCATTATTTTGTACCAATAAAAAGTATCATGGGCTTATACCTGAACGAGTTGTTGCTTGAAACCTAAGGTTCGATAGCCATTATGGTGCGTCATTCTCTCAGCCAGCTGGCCTGCATATCCTGCGCTCAGAGCCCTCCGCAAATTCTTGTAGTCTTTTTGTCTTTCCTTTCGTTTTATAATTGTTTGGACATCCATTGACCCTGATTTTCATAAAATAAGAGAGGATATTGTATTACAATTTACAACAGGAAAAAATTACAGGGAACAAAGCATGGGGAAATTCACCAGTAAGAGTTGAGATGGGTTAAGATAACTTGAGACAACATTTATTTTGAGCCTTGGGTAGAAGGTGAAGCTGGAAACGCAACTGAGGGACACCTTAAGTTTTGACAACAGTGTCCTTAGCATGATATGGCATTCACATACATGAATGGTAAAGCTTGAGAAAAAGAAAACTATCTCATTACAATAATTAGGACCAATGGAAGTTATATATTTGATAAAAATTAAGTTGCCATGACCTTAGAATCCTAACCTTTTGCCGATTTCTGCATTATTTGAGATAACTGTTTCCTGACATCCTTGGTAAACAGCATTCCCCGTACTTGTAAGTTATTATCTGAGCACCAGCGTGGATCGTAATTGACTTGATCCCAACTTTCATATATTTGGAGCAACTGGATGTGATCACCCCAACCAGAACCATTTGGCAAGTCCTGAGGGTGTTTCCTCTTCTTCTCAGTGACCTTACTTCGGGTATGTAGCAGTGTGGTTTCTGCAGACAACATGGCGGCAACAGTCAAAGCCTGGGACAAACAACCACACTCATTTGCCTCCAGTAAAGTCCTTGAAAGTGAGGGCTCTAATGGAAGCTCGGCCATTGTTCGTCCAACTTTTGTAATCACTCCATTTTCATCAATTGCATCAATTAGATACAACTGCCTAAGAGCATCTTCTAATGACTCACCTATAAAAATAGGATTAAAGCTTATCAGTATGTTCAAATACTTTGAGCAAAAAGAATCATAAATGTGAGAACATACACATGAAATAGAATAGTAAACCATGAAAGTATTGAAAGTGGTTCTATATGCACAAGCTTTAGCATCCTAGCTTCAGCAAGAAATCCTCGATTTCGCGCTAGGAGTTTGAGCTAGAAGCGTGAAATCATCCTGATTTCTCGCTGGTTGAAGAAAGGCTTCCTATATAGCATAGCTCGATATAACTTTGATCTTACAGGAAATAAATAGTAGACTATGTTTTTTTACGTGAAGGTGGATCGAGAAAATCAAATTTGAGGATATCAATATCAGGGACATCCAGGGATTTTAAATAAAGAACACTTCCAGCAAGAGAGGAACGTTGTATCTCGGGGACTGTGACATCAGAAAATTCCTCACGGTAAAAAATGGAGGGGTATAGCCGATAACACTTTCCGGGACAGGTCCTTCCGGCTCGTCCAGCACGCTGATCCGCCTGGACTCTAGAATCAGGAAAATAACAGTTAAATAAGATCCTGAAATAAACAACAACAACAGCAACATAAATGGGTTTTTGAGAAGCAGGAAAAACAAGTACTAGCTATGCGGTAAGAAAAGGACAGGACAGTTAAACCAGAATATGTTGCTGGTAAAACTGTCTATCTGTTAGACTATTCCGATTTTTTTAACCAACATAACTGCCAGTCGAGTTTTCAATATATAAAAATATTGGTCAAAACCTGCTGTTTTGATAAATTGTAAATATAAGGCGCTCTATTCCCAATACGTCTCGACTTATTTGATATTATTTATCCGTGCTGCATATAAAGTTTAATAATAAAATGATTAGCTTGTGTATGGTCCAATATATCGATAGGCGATAGTCAGTGGAAGCCAGGAATTTGGTTGAGCGGGGCTAGAGTGATATAGGAAAACGAGAAACAGGGGTTTCCAGGGCTTCCGCCCCGAAACTTTTTGAGGATATTGTAAAGGTCTACATGAACTATTTTCTTTCAAATCTTATCTTGGGATGGGTAATAAAAATATATTAGAGAAGTATTGAGTTACGCTAAGCTTAATGGCATCACATATCTTTTTATTGGGGGTGTGGAGCTATGTTATGGTTTTAGTATCCAGTGGTAGTCATCGTTGCTACAATGGACAAACAATGAGGGGCATAACCAATGTTTAAAAAGGTGGAGGCGGAGGCGAAGGCGTTGAGTGTTTAGTGAGGCGCAAGGCTCACTAAAAGTGAGGCATAAGTTTTTTTTCATACCCTAATGATTTCTTTCCATAAAAATCGTTTAAGAAATCACAACTTTAGAAGGGTTATTTTGTAGACATTATTAATGAACGCAATCCCAAGGGGTATTTTCTAGTAAAAATAATAAGTAAAGGGCTAAAATTTCAATTTTGAGATTTAAGCCTCCATAATAAGTGAGGCGTAAGCCTCAGTAAGAAAATCTTTATGAGGCAGTGAGGCGGTTCGGAGGTGTAAGCCTCAGTGCGTTTTTTAAAACCATGGGCATAACAATATGTGGTAATCACTGATAAATATAAAGGAAAAGATAAGAATTACAAGTTTACAACCATATACAGTACTAAAGAAAAAGAATTGAAACGCCTGACTATAGAGTCCAGTGAAGGAAATAATTACAAGGAGAAAAGTTTGGAAAACTTTAGGAGAAAGATTTAAGGAGAATAGTTACGAAATATTTTTGGGGAAAATTACAAAGGAGACAAAATTATGAAAATTCTAGAAAGGCAAATATATGTTTGAGATGTTTTTGCACTAGAAAGCATTTCGAAATTCCAGTGGGAGAAACTGTCGTCACACGTCTCTACGTAGCTACTCCACTGGTGATTTTAATATACTGCGTGTTCATATACACCCAAAACTTATCCCATCAATATATCCATTCCCCCAATCTATCATAAGGTTCCTTGAATTTCCAATGTCGGTACTATAAAACAGAGTATCGATCTATATTTTATACCATGATCTCAGGTAATTACAAATCCACAAAACAACTAATGCAATGAGGGAGAATATCAAACAGGGCATACATCAGCAGGTTAAGAAAATGCATATAAGCCTCGGAGAACAAAGAAAGGCGGATGAAACCACTTACCTACTGATTTGAACAATGTCAAGGGAGTACATGCCAGTTGATGGGTTGTATTGCCGTTGCTTCACATAACCAGAATCAATAACATACCTAATTCAACATAAAATAAGAAAATCAATTTCATGAGATCAAAATAACTAAAATAACTATAGAGCTGACATAGACACATTGGGACCAAGTCATGAACAAGAAGACAACAATGAAGTACGAGAAGAAGTTGATGAAATTTGGAGCTCGACAAGGATTATTGTGAAACAAAGAAAAATAAAAGTTGAAGCTAGGGGTACTTGAGTGTTCTTAAATGAAAAGTAAGTCATTAGGAGTGTAGTTGTCTTGTGTCATGAAAGTATGAGTATATTGGTATTAATTGAAGTCTTAGTGTCCGGGCCTTTTATGAGTTTTACTTTCTATACTATTAAGGTTTAACTAATTATTGGTTTCTAGTATTTAAAGGGGTAGAAAGCAACACAAAGTTTTAGTGTTGGAAGATTGAAATAAAAAACGGAGGAGTTTAGATACAAAGATTTCTTGTGGATTCGAGAGAAAGATATCATGGTACTAGATATTTTTCATACAAAAGTTCCTGTTTGATTAGCGTCATGAGCTCCCTCTCAATCGAGAGAAGCCTTGGTATTTATTAAGGATTAAGGAACCCTTGTGAGGGAAAAATGCAGTTATGATCTACTTGAGAGAAATAAATAAAAAAGAGGGGAAAAACAGTATCTAGCGCCACAAAGAAATAGTAGAACTGGACCATCAAAAGTGATAAGAGTTATGATGTAACGCAATGTGAAAACACATAAAAGGACAAGACAGCATAAATTCGTAAGAAGAGTAAATTTTCTTACACTACACCGTCAACGGTTAAAGATGTTTCTGCGATATTTGTGGCAACAATAAACCGTCTACAGTTTGGAGGGGCAGGGCTGAAAACGCGTATCTGTATGACCATGTCAAACACAAAACTTCACTAAGAAATGCAACAATCTTATGTCATTATAACTTAAACCCCAATTCCCCGTCTATTAATAGCCAACAGTTGCAAAGAGGTTACAAATACTTCATTTTTTCAAAGCAGTAATCGAGGCGGGCGCTAAGTGCATTCAAGCATACTACTAATGGAGAAATAGGAGTAAATTGTGTCTAAGAAAGTATCAATCATAACCCAAAATGCACCTCAATATCTATGTAATTGAAAAAGTGAAAACTGAAAAGACAGCAACAAAATGTAATAATATCCTGCACCACAAAAATATTGCGGATACTTACTTCTTAAGTTTTGATCCACAGATCATATTTAAAGGCATAAAATGTAGTGCTGAAGATGCACAAAAAGCAGGTCATTTCCACGTAGAATAAAGTATGGAAGCACCCGTTTCACACAGATAACTTTATGGGAAGCATCGTAAATACGGGCAAAATCTAGCTAATTATACATATCTGAGAAAATACAAGAACAAAAAATAGGGAAGATGTTGAAGAACAAGCAGCACAGTTCTGAACTTAAGACGGGTAAGGAAACCAAGATGAACCTTCATATCACGATGAGATGCAAGTTGCAGGAATACACATAAGATGGTAAGAATCGAGATAGGCCAAAAAAGGCATGTTAATGACCACCATCAAACAGAAGGTACATATATCAGGAGAGTTCCCCTTGCCTCACCCCTTTTCTTCTATGTATCACAGATATGACATATTTTCAAAAAAATCCATGACGACCTTATTTGACACTGACACTCAAACAAAAAGACAATCCAGCATATTTTTATGGCACTTTTCTCGCCTTGTTTGACACCCTGTACCAGAAACCGACACGTGTATCCGTGGCACTGTCACATTTTTTTTAAGAAGTCCCTCAATAATAAACAATATCATCCACTCTGGAAAATACTCTAACTTTAAGGACCCTCTAGTTTGCAGCCACCAACTTATGGTCCACAAACAAAACTACCACGAAGTTTCATGGTGCATAGCATTTAACTTAAGCATTTCAATTAGCCCAATTTTAGCATTCCTGATATCGCAGGTAGCAGCGGCAGGATTTGTTTTTATGCTCAGACTTCAGATCAATGGGCTCACCAATTGAGCTGGTTTATATGTAAGCTAACTAAGAGAGACATTCTTTTGTTTATAAAGTTTAGATACAATCCAAGGCGAATAATTTTATTGATGTTGAGGGAACCCGCAAACAACGTGGGGTGAGGCAAGTAGTTTTTATAGAAGAATCTAGACAATAAACTGTGGAAGAAGTCGAAATGAAAATAGGAACTTGCCTGCATTTCAGGTGGTAATGAGCCATGAAGTGGAAGAATAATGGCATCCATACAAGACCCCTCCTCTAAACTTTGCACTCCATCCTCCAGCTTCGATACCAACTTCTCTATATCATCCTACAGAAAATCAAATAAAATCAGTATGAGTCAATCAGACGAAAGAAATTAGAACGTTAAGATGCATAAATATAGACTAATAGATATAGCATCCATCTTACAGCCTAAATTATTTACCTGTCCTGTCATAAATATTAAGATATCTCCTGCCGGTTCCCGAATGTGTATATCAAGAGATGCTTTCAAAGCAGACTCTAGATAGCTTGTTGGACGCTCACTGCTGTATAGTATCTCTACAGGGAATAACTTTCCAGGAACAGTAAGAACGGGACAATTGGAGAAGAATCTCGATACCTTCCCACCATCCAGAGTTGCTGAGGTAATTAGAACTTTTAAATTAGAGGTGCGCAACTTAACCAAGCGTTTCATCAGTCCCAACAATATGTCCCTGCCAATAGATAGTGCAAGAAATCAATCATAATCCAAATGAGCCCCTAATTGCAGTAAGCCAGTCAACAACAATGCAGACTACAGCAAGAAATAAAACAAAATAACTATACGTGTTCAGGCTTCTTTCATGAGCTTCATCCAAAATAATCACTGAATATTGATTTAGCTCTGGGTTGGAAAGACTTTCACGAAGAAGAACTCCATCAGTAAGGTATCTGGGTCAACAAATTAAAAGTAAGAAACCAAGATGAGGTCCCAAAAATGAAATACCTTGGTATGTATAAATAAACATATGTATTTACATAAATATAGACTAGCAGGTTACCGTGAAAATCCTATGTTGGCAACCTTTATAGGACCTATGCAGAGATAATTTAAGAGATTACTTCTTTTTGATTATGATCTCCTTAACATGAAGATCAACCTCACTAGAAAAGGTCATTCGGACATTTCTAAGAACAAAACAAGGATAACAAAATTAAAAAGGTTGCACCTATTCTCGGCTGTCCATTATATCAGAACTCAAAACCGCAATTGATGTTATTGGAAATGTCAAAACGAATTTTTGCTTTGTGAACATTATCTCCATACTTAGAGATCGCATCACCGAATGAAAAATTACTTAAATTGTCTCTTAGTGGGCCCCATGCAGTGTGATTCAGCATGTTTGTCATAAATAATCTTCAGAAAAATAAATAATATCCTTATACATGTGGTGTGCGCAAAATAAATTAAAGTAGGGCTGAAATAAATACTTGATACAAGTTTTCTCTGACGTCCTGTCCTCAAATCGAATGGCATATCCCACTTCTTCACCAAGCCGAACACCAAGCTCTTGTGCTACCCGCCTATATAAGAGCAGAAAAAGAAAGCATGTGAGTGATTCCCACACGCATAATGCCAATATGATAAAGTCCAACTGGAAAAGACTAGCAATTCTAACTTATACTTGGAATCAGAAATCACTTTAAAGAGTTGATTACTCCGTTGTCACAATACCCCAACCCCAGTAGTCACGATGTAAATCTTAACTTACGCTTAAAGCCTACAATTATCATGTTTCTAACATATGGTTCTTTCCATTACACTGATCATATAACACTAATACACAATTCTACAAGTGGGTAGTATTACAACTAAACCAAATAAAGTAAATACACTTTAAAGTTCAATTCTAACTAGGTCCCTAACTTAAGCAAATTACTAACCCTGGTAGTTTTTTTTTAGTTTTTTTTTCAAAAACAAATTACGCCGAATTATACAACATTAGTACCTAACTCTACAACTAATCCAACTAAATAAATTAACTCAGCACAAATTCTTCGAGCGTTAACGAGAAACTGATGTAAAAAACAAAAAAAAACCATTCTTTGAAATTACCTTGAAACAGACACTGCGGCGACTCGGCGAGGTTGAGTTACAGCGATGATTCCAGACTTTGTGTAACCCCTTCGATGCAAAATCTGAGAGAGTTGAGTACTTTTCCCTGAACCTGTCTCTCCAATCACTACTACTATCGAGTTTTGTTCGACAATTTCGATGATTTTATCTTCAAATTGGATGATTGGAAGAATCACAGCCATGATTGATTGATCAATCACAGAAATTAGGTGATTTGGGAATTTGAAGTTTACATGAAAGTGATTTGGGAATTAGGGTTTTTCAAATTTCTCTCTACAATTGCCTCGAGCGCGGGAAATTAAACCATAAGAGGGGCTCGGAGTCTCCCCATAATCAGTTTGCGACATGGATGCTTGATGTCGTTTTATAATAAAAAAATCAAAATCAAAATCAAAAGATTAAAAGCCCACTGATTTGGCCTCTAGAAAAAACGAAAAGTGCTGAATGAGTTGGTGTTTTTTATTCATTGATATTAAAAAGCAAACTGATCAAATAATATGGCATTTTCAGGAAAAGTAAGAAAGTATGAAGGATCGAAAATGGCGAAAACAGTATGATTTTGATGTGGCACATCCCTCATAAGATCGTTTACCTACTGTACCACCTATGTTTATTTAATGCTTTTAGTTTTAGTTTTTAGCTTAAGACCTGTTGGAGAGGCCCAACCTAGGTTATTAGCAGTTTCCCAGTTTAAGTAGAATTCTATTTCAATTAGAATCGGGGTTCCTAATTCTAACCACCCTTGTGTTCTATAAAAGGGGAGGTCTAGGTTATTTGTGCTTTTAGTTTGTTAATACAGTTAATTCAGTTGATTAAGTTTTGTTTAGAACAAGGGTTCTAGTTAATAAAATTAAGGTTTCTCACGAACCTAATTCCGTTTATTAAAACTTGTGTTATTCTTGATTATTGGCTTCCGCGTAATCAGTTTACATCAAATTTATTTAGTGGACAGAATATTGCATTTTACGGGAAAACTGAAAATCAAAGTGTGGAACTAATATGAAATGTCTTTTTAACGAAATTGGTGTTTCCTCAAGGATGAAAAGTTTTTTAATATGTTTTTAGTAACATATTTCCATACATAGAGATGATATTAGGGCGATACATTATAGTAAGACATTTTTATTTTACCTGATGAAAGAGTTCAAATCAGCAAGTCTTTAAATTAATCTAAGAGCACCTGCAGCAGCTAGGTCAATTATGACGTGGCAAAGTCGGTTTGCCTACGTGGCCAAACACAACCCACCTTGAGGGTGGTCTCTCCACCCTCTGGGTAGATTTTTGGTGGATCGATCCCGCGCAGTTCTGAACTGCGCGTATCCTTTGAGCCAATAGGATGATGACACTTGTCAAGCTTCTAGTAGCTCCTATGCTGCGCAGTTCAGAACTGCGCGTATAGTGTATGCTCCAGATGGAGACACGTGGACAGTTAAGATTCATACTTGGCCAACGGCTAGATCTTGTCGCGCAGTTCAGAACTGCGCGGCAAGAGCCTGGATGAAAAATTTTAAGCCTCCCCTCTCCATGCTTAGTTTTTCTTTTTGGTGATCAAAATGCCTATAGTTTTGGGCATAATTGTTTAAGCATCTCACCAGCTATATTTTTTAGCAAGCATCTCAACGACTAGTTTGTTGGCTAAACATGTTTGACAAAAAGCTTAATGACTAGTTTTTTTACTAAACTTGTTTGACAAGAAGCTCAATGGCTAGTTTTGTTCATCTATAAAACCATTCATCTTGAACACTCTATTATCTTACTCTTCTACACTCAACTATATTCTCTTAATCTTCTAAACTCAACTTTATTCTCTTGTTATCAATTTTGCCCAATCATGTCTGACCTAATTTTGGAGGACCTAATCATGTCTGACCCATCACTCTCATCCTTGTCATCATCATCTTCATCATCGTCCGAAAGCGAAGAGCTCTTCCGACGTTAAATTGAGATGATGCACGAGTATAGCAAGATTATGATTAAGATGGGAAAAGCGGAAAAGAGAGAGCAAGAGGCGACATCATCACGGAGGCGGGGCGCTAGTAAAAGGGGAAAGATTGATAAATGGAAAGGCCGTGATAATAAATTGGGCGAGTTTAGCCTTAATCGGGATTATTTTGGTTCCAACCCAGTCTTCGTCGGTTTCCCATTTTGTCGTCGGTTCCGTATGAGCGAAGGTGTGTATCAACGTATTCATGATCATGTTATTTATGCAAACCCCAATTTTATTCAAAAAGAAAATGCCTCTAAGACGATGGGTTTATCCTCGCACCAAAAGATAACGTGCGTACTCCGCATGTTATCTTACGGTACGAGCGCAGACACCCAAGATGAATACGTTCGGATTGGGGAGTCTACGGGTAATTTGAGTTTGAAAGAATTTTGTAAAACAATTATAACACTATTTAAAGCTCAATACCTTAGATCTCCCGATGAAAATGATACATTACACTTGTTAGAAGTAAATGGATCGCGAGCTTCCCGGGGATGCTAGGTAGTTTAGATTGTATGTATTGGAAATGTAAGAATTGTCTTACCGGGTGGGCAGGGAAATATACCGGGTATATAAAAATCCCGACAGTGATTTTGGAAGCGGTTGCATCGTAAGATCTTTGGATATGGCATGCATTCTTTGGGGTGACCGGTTCTAACAATGATGTGAACGTCTTGCATCAAGGGTGGATTTTCAACAACCTGTCTAATGGAGTTGCGCTGCCATGCAATTATAATATATGCACGGTCCCGCACACCATGGGGTATTATTTAGTGGACGTAGTCTATCCAAAATGGCAAGCAATTGTTCAAACCATAAGAAATTCGTTGAACGATGCCGAAAGATATTTTGCAAAGATGCAAGAAGCATGCCAGAAAGACATAGAGTGTGCATTTTGGGTATTACAAGCTAGGTTCTAAATATTGGCGCACGGTGCGTGATTTTGGAAGCCACATGATCTAGCAAATGTTATGTATGCATGTATAATCATGCACAACATGATCGTTGAAGATGAACGTCGTACTTACGTCCGGCAAGTGGACATTGATCTTGAGTTTAAAAATTCTGTGAAGAATTGGAAAAAGGACTTAAATTCAAGACACGCGATCAACACTATGGCACAATACATCGAGAAGATTCATGAAATTAGAAATAAAGGTGCTCATTTCCAATTACGGAATGAACTTGTCGCGCATTTATGAAATAAAAAAGGGACGGAGTAATGTATTTTGTTTCGAAGTTTGTAGTTTTATGCTGAAGTTGAAATGTATTTGGTTTCGAAGTTTATAGTTTTGTTTTGAACTTGTAATGTATTTTGATAGACTTTTTTGAAGTTCATTTTGCCTCTTACTTAACAAAAATAACAATTTTATTAAAATAATGAAATTACACAAAACTTAAGAACTACTATTAACGCTAAGGATTACATCAATCTTTATTACTAGAAACGTTGTCATCACTTGGACACTGCTCCTTCAACTTCTTCGAATATTCATTAATTTGCTTCTTCATCCAACGCTTTTGTGCCGATAGTAGGTGACTTGGGTCCGTTGTCATCACCTTAACCATATGCGCATCTTCGATGGTCTTCTTATCTTTTTCTAGTTAGCTTCGCTTCACGCCTCTT
This sequence comes from Kingdonia uniflora, assembly GCA_014058105.1. Classification (NCBI taxonomy): domain Eukaryota; kingdom Viridiplantae; phylum Streptophyta; class Magnoliopsida; order Ranunculales; family Circaeasteraceae; genus Kingdonia; species Kingdonia uniflora. Next base: position 741,745 of record JACGCM010000772.1, on the reverse strand, counting down.
TTGAATCTCTGCCTCTCTAGACAACTTTTGTTCCTCTCATGCTCTAACTCTAGCTTCCTTTTTCTATTTCTTCTGCTCGTCTCTCTTATTTTATGCCTTCATCTTGTTTGTCGTCGTCTCAAACATTTTCTTTCCCCAAAAACCTATACTTGACTTTGCCGCTTCTTTTGCCTTATATTTTTTTATGTCGTCCGATCGTTCTTCCCCACAAGCATATTGTGGTGCATCCAAGTCGATTGAATCATTCAGAAAAACCACATTTGGAGTGCCGGAAGTAGGTATGGAGGGATCGGTTCTGGATGTGCCCGATGCTCCAAAACTTTGTAAGCCTCCCCCAATGTAAATGGTTTTTTTTTTTTGTAGTTTTTCGAATGTCTCGCATGCCATGCGTTTCTAGAAATTAAGTTCGAAATTCTAATGAGTACTAATTATGGAACAAAATTAATGGAATGAGAAAAAAAAACAAAATTACTTACAACGTCACCCGTTCCAATGCAGGTAAAATATCGGCTTTCGAGGTCTTGAATGATGTTTCTAAAAATCAAACATTCCTTATTGAGCCGCCTCTTATACGTGCAATTGACATTGTTGTATGATCGCCACATCGATTAGTCATTATAGAATTAGTTGAATTGGTCACGCACCTTGAACCAAAATGTAACGTCTTTTTTATTATTCGTAATAGTGAGGTTTTGAGAGACTTGAGACCAAATGCATGCGAGATTAACGAAGTCATCAGACGACCAATTTTTAAAGTTCATGTATCTTTCTTTGTTGTTATCAACTTCATCCTCAACCTCAACTATATCCTCAACTACAATAGGTGTTGGTGCTATCTTTCTTTTAGGTTTCGCCTTTCCGCACGTATTACTTATCGTGAGAACCGGATTGAGTACCTTAGAGATGACCAGAGAGATGACAGAAGAGATGACCGGTGATGTATTGAGGTTTAAATCATTTAAACCCCATATACCTTTTATCGGTGTGGTACTCAAACTTCTACCGGCTTGAGATGACAAATATGGATTTCCCAGTTGAGAGTACGATCTCTTATGAAGATCAAATTCAGGGTAATATCCTTGGTTTTGGTAATAAGGGTAATATCTTTGGGTTTATGATAGAATTGATTGTCGTATGGTAGAAATAGTTGTTGAACATGGTGATCACGATATTGGGAAGGGTTAGGCATTTGCAACGAATCATATGTGCTGAATTGCGTCGAAAATACGTTCCCTTATTGGTTCGTATTGGAGGATTGAAAGTGGTTTTGAGAATTAGATTGGGAGCCTGAAGGTGACATGATGGTTTTGCTTGTAAGCTAAGGGGGAGGAGATTGTAGAAGGTTAAGAGAAGATAGTGTAGAAGATGAATGACATTTATAGATGAAAAATATAGTCGTTAAAAAAAATATAACCATTACACAAAGGACAAGTTTTGACAAAAATATAGCCGTTGAGCTACTTGGTAAACAAGTTTCCCCAAAAATATAGCTGTTACACAAAAGACTAGTTTTGATAAAAATATAGCTGTTAAGCTACTTGGTGAATAAGTTTCCAAAAAAACTGGCCGTTGAGATACACAGAAGACAAGTGTTTACTAAAATATAGTCGTTGAGCTACTTGGTGATCAAGTTTCCAAAAAAACCCTGTTGTTGAGATACATAGAAGACATGTTTTTACTAAAATATAGTTTGGTGTTTTTATGCATTTAACTAAATTCTCTATATTTCTGAGCTCACAAATAAACTAAGTATGAACCAATGCACTCTTAATAGAGGGTTAGGGAATGTATTTGAGGAAATACCTCAAAGAAACTAACCTAAAAAAAACTAAGTGTGGAGAGAAAAAAAAAGAAGGCAAAAGTTGCAGGCTCTTGCGGCACAGTTCAGAACTGCGTGGCAAGCTTCCTCAAACCAGATTAAGCCACGTATATCATATCAAGGGACAAGATTAAGCCACGTGTTAGAGAAAGCTTGCCACGCAGTTTAGAACTACGCGGCAAGAGCCTATAACTTTTGCCTTTGTTTCTATTCTCCATAATTAGTTTTTTTTTCTTTGAGGTATTTCCTCAAACACCTAATGTCCCTTCTATTGTATGTGCATCTCTTCATACTTAATTTTATTTTTCAAGGACTTCGATTAGGCATTTCATTAAATACTTGAAAAAGCCTAGTATTTCATTCAAACACTTGTTTTTTCAGGTCCTCTTGCCATGAAATTTCTTTCAAACACTTCAAAAAATATATTATTTCAAGCAAACACAAGTTTAAGCATAATGCATAATCAATTGACCATAAACTCAATAGTCTAAACAAAACATAACATACTGGTAGATAGTCTAAACAAAACATAATATAAATTCGATAGTCTGACAAAATAAATTAAAGCATAGCCTAAGTGGGACGACTTCTCTTCGTTTGGCGGTCGTATCTGGTACTGGAGATACTCTCATCATAAGTGCATTACACATTTGGCTGTGTCTGGTAGCTGATGGACATCTCAGCTAGTCTCTCTCTCGTGACTCAGATAATATCTTGTGACTGGCGCAGTTGTTCTGCTAACTCCTCATTTTGTTGATACAATTGCCTCGTATCTTCATAAGTCGCATACCATATTCCTTGGTTTTGAGTCCACAACTCATCCACACTGTACATAGGTGGATACAGGTGTAGTACCTACATGACTGGGATTGGTACACGCCTACGTGAACCACTGCTTCCTCCCATCTCCATGAACCATCCTAGATCCCCCACTTCCTCGCTGTATACCTCAACACCATAGTTTGCACCTAAGTAGACGTGTCTAAACTCAAAGTAGGTGGCAGAGCAACATCGGGCCTCACTAGATCATGCCGACCATCCAAATATTCCCGGCCATCTTCACTAAACTAGAACAGATCTTGGGATTTAGATAAACGGTTCGCCAAAATGTCATGTAATCCACGTAAGCAACGATATAATCGTGTTCATCATAGAAGTCCAAATCTCTCAGTCCCTGATAAAGTGCTTGATTGTACCGCGGGAATTCCATAATCTCTTATGGGGGATCATATGGAACACTATCAACCCCGGTGTTCTGACGCATACACCAGTCTTCTAAATACCAAAGTGTACCATGCCCATATGAGACTGAAACTAATGGAATCCTTCTATGTCTAAGCTCTGTGGCAGATCTTACCTCTGGATGGATTGATTGTCTACTCCTCAGCCATGGTTGCCTATCAATGTTAGTTATATCCTTCCATTCTATCATTTTTCTGATCACAACAAATGAATGATGGATCTCAGCCTCTGAACTAGCCCTTTCATCTCTCCACACACTCATACGAGGATAAACATGGTTGAAGTTGTTCACCTTGACCTGGTACATTCCAACGCGACAGTACTCGAAGAACCAAAACTCTAACCGAGCATAAAAGCCAATGATTGATCTCTTCCCCTTTCTACTCTTCAGGACTGAGACTTTGTCTAGTCCCTGATACAAATGTGGCATGATCGGAGTACCCCAGTCGAACACCGATGTACCAAGAATATGGTGGTCTGTCGAAGCTGCAAGATAACCGGCCGGTAGAGATGTATTTGCATTCGAGAAGAAGATATTACCCACCATGTATGCAATAAATGCCCGAGCATATACGAGGTCTATGCCTTGGTTGTTACTGTTGGTTTGTGGATTAAAAGAGTCTCTCCAAGTTTTTAAATAAACTATTGTGATGTTGCCGTACCTGATGTCGGCCTGACTGATTTCAAGGAACAATGTTTGTACTTTATCAAACTTGGAGTACTTATCGTTGTATGGGAGTTCAAAACCACGCCCAAAACTTATACCCGTTAGCATTACAAAGTCCAACGGCGTAATGCCAAGTTCCCCGCAAGGGAAGTGAAAAGTATGGGTGGAAGGCCATCACCGTTCCACGAGAGCATGGATTAAGTGGTTATCTGAGTTACCTGCCTTAATCATAATTTTTTTTTCAAAACCCATATTGTCGACCAAGGTCTTCAATGTGGGGTACCTAGAATCCATTAGTACCACTTTAGGACCTTATCCAGTGATCCCTTACATATGATTTCATCTTGGTTCTGCAAAAACAACACATTAACACATTAAATTCTCATTCGGGCATTTCATCGAATATTTGACAAATAACGTTAATTACACATAAATTTTACTTAAAAAACTTACCGGCAAGTCCTCTGATCTAATAGAAATGTGGACCCAGTTGTCCGGAAGGATATCCACTCGTTGCAACTCCTCGAGGGTTGGGTTGGGATCATTATCCGGCGTGAGGTGTAACGGCCAAATATGTGTGACCAATTTTTTACTTCTTCATTTAACTACATCACTTTAATTTCTTCTAGTTTAAGGAATTAAATGACTAGGTCCCGATATTGTTAATCGTAGTTTTATGGGATTGAATTATTAGAAGGTGGGGTTTGGGAAACTTGTGTTAGAAGTTGGAGTTGGGAAAAAACTAAGTTTGGGGATTATGTAAAAGAGTGTGTAAAACTAAGTGAGTATTTGAAGGTATTTCATGCAGGGAGTACCTGCACAGTCCTGAACTGCGCGTGGGATTTGGACGCTCCAGATGGAGACACGTGGCCTTATCTTATATATTGGTTATCCCGCGTAATTCAGAACTGCATTGGGTTTAATCCACCTTGATTTGGGAAGTGAACTATTGTGGGGTGGATTTGGGTTAATCTACCCTTCGACTGCTGCAGTTGCTCGAACGTACATTGTAGTCGAAAGTAACAAATTTTATTCAAGATCAACATGCCATCTACAGACTTTGGCTTTAGTACAAACATAGAAGAAACCAAAGAAATGTTGAGTTGCAGGCAATGGAAGCCGAACTGGATCGATTCGATTAGAGTATAAACAAACAACAAACCAATAAAGGGAATACATAACAACAATCAAACACAATGTTTAAGGTGGTTCGACAATAGAGAGAGAATGTTTATTCAAGATCCAAGGTGAAAATCTTACAAATCAATTTATAGGTTTTTCTCTCAAGATTTCTTTTACCAATAGATCTTACCAAGGGTCACTCATAAATAACCTAATTCTCCCTTATATACTTGGGAGAGGCAAATGCAATCACTCAGATCTCCAGGAAAACTAGAGGCTTTAAACAAAACTCAAAAATTGGGTTTTACCGAAGTCTGTTTGAATGAGAGTTCTATTCGAACAAAACCATAAGTGTATTCGAATAAAAAGTACTCAGGCTGTTCTGTTCGAAAAGAACGTGGATCGAGCACAACAAAAAAACATTAACAAGTCAAAGATACCTGTCTCCCACGAACTCAATAGTTACTCAGTCAAATGCCACTTACCTCACTGTTCAGGGAACGTGCTTTAGCACGATAACGAGCTGCGGGTAAAGCCTATATAAAGAAAAAATTCCAGAAGAGACAAAGACCATAAAAATATGCGAGAAATTACCAAGAAAACTAGATTTTTAATATTCTCAAACACCAAATTTCTTATTTACAAGATCAAGAATTTTTAATTCGAGAGATCACTTACAATAAGATATCAGCCTCAAACATTAAAAATTACTATTACTAAAACCCTCAACTCGAGGTTGCGGGTTTTTTTTGTTTTCTTTTTAACCTTTTTAAAGGTTTTTCACGTTAAATCACCCGTGTCATTTCTTACTTTACATTAGTTTTTGTTACATGTACATTGGTGTAAGAGCTAATTTCGAGCCATTTCGAGCTAACGAATTAAGTCATTATATTTGGCGCCGTCTGTGGGAAAGAAGACATTTCCACGATATCCTTAGGCATACTATCAATCTATAATTATGGTAACTTCCAGACGACCAACAACCGGAATCCAGCTCGATCTTTCAGTTAAGCTGGAATAGCTTACAAAACTAATGGCAAATCTCCACACCAAAGCAGATAAATGTAATGAGCTCGAACGTCAGTTAACTCTTGATCGAGAGCCCCACGAGAAGGAGCTCGAAGTCGAGTAACAAGCTTGTTTAACAGTATTCAAACGACATGAAGGCGAGATTAGACTGCATTATAAGAACTACAACATACTCAACAGGCTCTTCAAACAAGAGATCTCGATCAAGTGCCAGAGACCTCTCGGGTTTCTGCGTGGGATAGATTAGGACCTCGAGGAGTCACTAGCAAAGCTATTTCCAAAAATATTCAGCACGAACATCAACCTTTAATTCATTTGGGTGGTAGAGTTTAGTCTGAAATCAGTAGAGGTTACCAATTTTCTAAACGTCAGGAGGAACAACGACCTCAGCCTCGAATTCCAGCACGTGATCATTTGAGTAAAGGCACTGGTACTCATAATCCTCAACCACCTCGCCAAGCCACTCAAGCGACATGCCAATACGTCACACATGAGCATATGGATCAGTGCATCAAGGAGTTGATTGAAGCGCAAGTTTTAGGCACTACAGATAACCTTACCAAAATACAGGGAAGTCCAATTACCAAAGAACTATTCGATATGGAAGTACCGAAGGGTTTCCATACTCCAAAAATTCGTAAATACAAGGGTATCGATCTAAAGGAACACGTTGAGCAATACCGTGATTCATTGGGATTGTACTCCAATCTCGACCACATCCTCTTCCGTTTATTCGCAACAAGTCTGCAGGAAGAACCACTCTGGCGATTTCACTCTTTACCTGAAAATTCCATACTCACATTCGATCAACTGTAGAAACAGTTCATCAAGACGTATGCTCACGGCGGAGATAAAGTGGATAATTTATATTCTCTTATTAGTCTTGAAAAGTCACAATGAGAAAAGCTCAAGGCTTTTGCAAAGAAGTTTTTGGAGCTCGTGCGGAAAGTAGACAATCTCGATCAGAAAATAGTTGTTACTACTTTCACCAACGCGTTCCAGCTCGACTGCAAGGCCAAAGAGCATCTCTTCCTCAACAAACCTGTATCCTTGGAGTATATGATCACCAAGGTTAATAGATATGCCAACCTAGAAAGGATGATTATCAAAAGGCATAAATCTACTAAATTCGTCCTAACCGCTAAAGGTCCAACTACAGATCGAAGCGATGAACCGAAGGAAGATCAAGGTGATCAAAAGCGTTCAAGGGCAACACTGGCAATTTGCGGAAAGGCGGTACATTACCTAAACCGGTCCTCCGAAGATGAATTTTCGAATCTCCATAATTTTTCTAATTCTATCCATAGATAAGCTATGCCGCCCATCTCAACCATTAGAACCAATCGAAAGCCGCCCGTACTGCATGCATCATAAGGTAAATCATCATTCTACTATGCTTTGCAGAGGTTGTTAGAATTTATTTTCAAGGAAGGGCAGATTTACAGATACATTATCGACCTGGAGTCTTAGAAAGATGGCAGCTATAAAAAGTAGCTTGAGGTAGTCCAGGTCGAAGATTAAGCTGAGGAGAAACATCCCTACTATATGTACCACAGTAACATAATCAAAATTTATCGGATCAACAACTCTTATAGATTCAAGCGCAGGAGACTATCAGAATGTTGCGATCTCACACCTCAAGATATAGATGCCAAGCTTCTACCTGAGTCAAGCAATCGCCAACTTGGGATCTCATTCGAAGATTGCGACATTAGTCATGTAAAATTTCCATATCATGATGCATTAGTCATAATGCTCAAAATGAAGAAGTTTGTCATGCATACAATGATGATCGATACTGGAATCGGTATTGAGATTCTCTTTCAAAGCACAATCGGCCAGATGGGATTGGCCGATCGATCAAGTTATTCTGAGCGACACTGATATCAGTGGATTCAATGGTTCGAAAGAACAACAAGTAGGCAAGATAATGTTACCTATTACCACTGGACCAGCCATAAACGATGTCATCTTCTACGTCATCAATGCTAAATCTCGCTATCTTGGGATTATGGGCCGCTGCTGAATTCACAACATGGAAGCAATCACTTCTACCTATCATCAAGCATTCTACTTCAAACATAATGATGGTATTTATGAAATCAAAGATAGTCAAAAGCTTTCTCAAGCTTGCGAGAATACAGTCTCTGCCATTCTAGATACCTCAGGCAGATGCACTGTATAGCAATTACAGAAAGCTGATCACCTTGATGATCAGCCTTCCACAGAAGAGCCTACAGAATATATCAACATTGATGGACCTAGCAGATGTACTTTTATCTGTACCAAGCTGGTCCAACACGATAAGGATGCTCTCATTCAATTCTTATGACTGAATCGAGACGTCTTTGCGTGAACTTTTGAAGATATGCCTAGGGTCGATCCAACCAAGTCATGCCACAAATTGGCCATCAACATCAACGCCACGACGATCAAACTAAAATAGCGATGCCTCTCACCTTATCTTTGAGATGAAGTCAATATTAAGATTGAGAAATTAATCAAGGTGGGATGCATTCGAAAAGTCAAGTATCCAGATTAGATATCCAACATCGTCACTGTTCCAAAGAAGAATAGAAATGTCTAAGTTTGTGTAGATTTCACTGATCTAAACAAACACCTTCCAAATGACAGTTTCCCTCATCCCATCATCCATCAAATTCTTGATTTTACAGCAGGTCACGAACTCCTATCAATGATGGACGTTGCTTTTGGATATAATCAAATTCCTCTCTTGGAAGAAGATAAAAAAAAAATCACTTTCATCACTGAAAAAGGACTTTACTGCTACAAAGTCATGCCCTTCAGACTCAAAAGCACAGGTGCGACTTATCAATGGTTGATGACTACTTTGTTCAAAGCACATTTTGGGAAAATTGTGGAAGTCTACATTGATGATCTCTTGTGCAAGAGCATACAGTCAAGCAACCACATCACAAATCTCAATACAATATTCAGCATTCTTTGATCTTATAGGATGTGACTCAATCCTGATAAGTGTCAATTCGGAGTACATTCATGCCAATTTCTCGGCCATCCTATCAGTAAAAAGGGGATTGAGGCTGATCCAGATCAAATTTGAGTTCTCCTCAACATGCCATCTCCAAAGATGACGAAGGGCGTACAAAAACTTGCTGGCAAGATTGCCACTATCAACCGATTCATTTATAAATCTTTAGACCGCTGTCATTGGCTGTTCCTATTTCTCTGCAGTTGCACCAAACAAGGAAAAGTTTAGCCTTGATCCAATGGACATCAGAATATAAGGTAGCTTTTCAGGAACTTTAAACCTATTTGGGGAAGTCTCCCATTATGTGCACCCCAAGTAGATAATGAAGAACTGATCATCTACCTGGCATTGACATGTACTTCTATCAGCTTAGTTCTCATTCGACTTGAAGGGAAGATAACAAATCCAGTCTACTTTATCAACAAAACCCTTACTCTAGCAGAAATGAGGTATTCTAAAATTGAGAGATTCCTTCTAACTCTCTTTTATACTTTACAGAAGCTTAAGCACTACTTCCAAGCTTACTCAATCAAAGTCATAACTAACTACTCACTCTGGGAAGTTTTTTCCAAGAAAGGGAAATCCAGGAGAGTACAATAATGATCAGTAAGTTTGGGAGAACATGAAATTAGGTTTGAACAAGGACATTCAAAAAAGGGTGAGGCCATTATCGATTTTCTCATAGATTTTCCAGTGGAAGATCTTGAGTGGGATGAGCATGATCCTGGCCTTACAGAAGAAATTATAGAAGATCCCCCACCAAATCATTTGACGAGCGAGCTGAATGGGTTACAAGGAAAGGGTGGAAATTTCTTACAGATAGCTTAGCAGGACCTGCAGTGTCAGGAATTGGAATCGTATTGATTACCCCTTCCAATGATAGAATCAAGAAATCAATCTGCTTGAATTTTGAAGCCTCCAACAATGTCACCGAGTACGAAGCTTTTATTCATGGACTCGACCTTACACTCGAGCTTGGCGTTCTAGAGCTTTCAGTATGCACCGATTCTCTACTCATCGTCCACCATTACTCAGAATAATACAAGAAGAATGGCAAGATGATTGAATATGCAGCCCTCGTTGTAGATAAGATGAACAAGTTTGCGAAAGCAACTCTCGATTATCTACCTCATGGTGAAAACAGACACGTCGATTCCTTGGCTTATCTAGCCGGGGTTTTGGGTACAGAAGCCAGATATCTATAGATCGAAATACTGTCAACCCCCAGCATTGATCGACATTCTGTATGCACGATCAACAATGGGGGTGATGAAGAGGAGGCTGACGATTGGCGAAAGCCTTTCATTGCCAACATTGGCACCGATAGAAAATACAAAGGGCCCATCCCAGCAGATACAAAGGAGCGTCGACAGTTGATCGAAAATTTGAAGCGCTACACAGTTTAAAATGGTTTTTATATCGTCGTTCAGTCACGGGGCCTTACCTTAAGTGCATCTCTAGGAAGAAAGTACACAGAATACTCACTGATTTACATGAAGGAACTTATTGCTCCCATGCCGCAGGTTGATCACTCGCTAATAGAGTAATTATACAAGGAATATTCTGGCCAGGCATGTGCAAGCAAGTAGAATAGTACTTACGCAAATGTGATTCATGTCAACGACATGGACGCATGATCCGTATCCCTGTGCTCAAACTACATCCAAGCAAAGTGTTCTGGCCATTTAAGCGGTGGGCACTAGATCTCGTCAGGGAATTTCCTAACACTCCAGGTAACTAACGATACCTACTTGTAGCTATAGATTATTTTACAAAATAGGTAAAAGTAGTTCCACTCTATCAAACTAGATAAGAAGAGGTCATCTCTTTTATCTGGGAACACATCATTATTCAGTTTGGATGCCCCCACCTGATTTAGATCGATAATGGGCCACAATTCGCTGGAGAAAAAATCGTAGCTTTCCTCAACAAACACAACATCATCCACTCACCATCCAATCCCTACTACCCTTAATGCAATGGCCAAACCGAAATATCCAACAAAACCATCGCGGATGGACTCAAGAAAAAGCTTCAATCACAGAAAAAATGAAACTGGATACGCGAACTTCCTCATGTTTTATGGGCATATCGTACCACTCCATGTCAATCAACCGACTGTACTCCATTCCTCCTTGTATATGGTACATAAGCCGCCATTCCAACAGAATATCATCATCCCAGTCAATGATCACGGGCTTACCGACAAAGAAAATAAGTTCGAATTGGGCTGCAACATGAATTTGATTGATGAGACTAGGGAACGCTTTGTTGCCAACCTAGGTCGATATTACCATATGTTGGCCGGCTTGTACAACCGAAGAGTCTGAAGCCATACTTTCTAAATCGACCATCTCGTCCTCAGAAAAATCCCTCAACACCGAAAAGAGGCGCATGCCAGGAAACTGACAGAAAATTGGGAGGGTCCATTCTTTATTATTGGTCAAATTGGTCTGGGATCATATTATCTCCTGACAGAGCAAGGAATTCAAATTCCCAATCCATGGAATACTAGGCGACTGAAACGGTACTATCGTTAACTCCCTTACTTCTCCACTTCAAAATTTTCTTTCTTTCCATTCCAAATTGAGATTTCATCTTCATATAATGTATATTCTATTTTATTCAATGAAAACTTTCAAGTTTTTTCCCACATTACTCTTTACTTACGTAGACAATACAAAGATTAAAGTAAATGTAATACTAGCTTTCAATCGACCTCTATTATGGTTAAAGCAAAGGTAAAACTAGCTTTCAATCACACTTTATGCATATTCTGCGATTAAAACAAAGGTAATACTAGTTTTCGATCAATGAACTCTACTAAACATAAGATAAAATAAAGGTAAAACTAGCTTTCATCTCTCAATATGGCTACGACAAATATACTGATTAAAGCAAAGGTAAAACTAGCTTTCAATCGAACTCTATACATACTCTGCGATTAAAACGAAGGTAATACTAGTTTTCAATCAATAAACTCTACTAGACATAAGATAAAGTAAAGGTAAAACTAGCTTTCAATCGAAATCTATACATACTCTGCGATTAAAATGAAGGTAATACTAGTTTTCAATCAAAGAACTCTACCAGACATAAGATAAAGCAAAGGTAAAACTAGCTTTTATCTCTTAATATTTATGCGATATATAATTTTACAGGTTACATATATAGCTACTACAAAGGATTCTTCTCTGTTGATGGGAGGTCAGCTATACTTTCCCTTACAATAGGTGGACAATCAGCCATAAAATCTCAGGCTCGAGCAGCTACCGTAATCCTACCTTGCTCTACTAATTTAGTAGGTCGAGATCCTAACTCAATTTCCATGGCGTTTATGCAGTTTCCTCGATCTACGTCAGATCTGCAAATATATCATCTATCCGGCAAACAGTCATGTAAGGTATCCCTCTCTAACTCAAGCTTTCTCACTTCCTTTACAAAATAGGCGATAACAGCTGCTAGCATCTGCGAACGTGGCAGCTCAGGCAAAACTAGCTTGGAAAAATTCTTTCTAACTTTCTGATGACGTTCTTGCAACTTCTGGTACCGCGCGTCATGCCATTCCATTCAACTATCTGTGTGAGACATATGATTGATATGTTCTCTCGCCTTCTCATCCGCCTTATCTGACTAATCCTGGTTTATTGTCTTCAATTTTATTACCTGAGCATGAAGTTCCTTAAGCTCTCTGTCTACACCTTCCCTGGCTGGAGATTTCTTTAACAATTCATCTTTTTTCCTTATTAAGAGATCCTTACCCCTAATCACCCGCTCTAACTCCTGTTCCCTGACATGAGCAACATTCAACTTACTTTGGCACTCCCTTAACTGCTAATTTCCTTTTTGTTCATGAGCTTGAGTACGAGCTACATCTCCCTCCAGCTCTCTAATTCGAGTTAATAGGCTAACCACATCCCCTTGAACAATGGGGACACTGGCATCACCTTTATTCTTCCTCGAGCACTCTTCAGCCTTAAAATTTTTGACACACGAATTGGCCAAACCCAAATCTGTCTTCAATTGTGCCACTCTCTCATTCAACTCATCACAACGTCTTTGCACCAACTGGAACTCTATATCTTTAGCATGTAAAGCTGCAGTCAACTACTCAACCATAATTTTGGAGTTAGATAAGTCATCTTGAGCTCTTCTCAGCTCGCTATCTTTCTCAATCATTTTTCTCTTCAATCGCTCCAATTCGCTTTTGGAACTTACTAAATCAGCTCGAGTCTACTCCTCTTCGTTCCTTTTGATGATCATTTGGTCCTTTAGACTGGCCACAAAATGGCGTAACTCTTTCTCGGTCATTTCTAATGACTAAATACGGTATTGAGTCATGTCCGCCTCTTTACTCTTTACCATCAAGACATCATTTCGACTTTTGAGCTTTGCTGTCTCTTCCTTCGCCACCGCGAGCTCTTTTTTACCTCTTATTAATTTCTACATCTTTCCCTTCGATCTTTCGATTAAGGTCATCAACAGCTTGTGTTGCCTCGACAAACTTAAAATGTACACTTATGTTTTGATCCTCCTTGTCTTTATTTGACTCTCTCATCCTATCAAACTCCGCCGCAACTTCTTGGTTATACTGGCGCGTCTCTTGTTTACTCATGCGAGCTGACTCCAGTTTGACCTACAGCACAGATACAAAATATCAAGTTTGATTCAAGAACATTCAACCGGTACTTTCAAGCATGATATAAGACTCTTTTTTATAATAAATATATATTTTTTGACATCTACTGTGTGAAACTGCTTCTAAACTTAAGGTCGAAGTATGATCACAGTTTGATGACAACAACATGTACTTCCAATTTCAAGGTACACATTCTCTATGTTCTAACTTTTTCAGCACTTTGATATTATCTGTACACAGTTGAGTACCAGTGCCCCTAAACTATTAGTACATTTTTGGCCTATCTCTATACTCTATTTTTCACTTTGTAGCTCTAAAGTAATGCAGCATACAAGTCAAATATTTATTACTCTTCTCTAACTTGTAGCTTTGCTTGCTAAGTCAACAGGGATGCTGAGGAATCTTTTTCCTTAGCGAGCTCATTCTCTAATTCTTTTATTCTGAGGCGCATATCCTTAATTTTCTACAAACAAGGTTTAACAACATCACTTATCCTGCAATGATCTATACAGTTACAGTTCTCAAACCCCTCATAATCACACAACCAAAGAGTCAACAATTTTACTCTACCTTCTCATTCTCATTCTCTGGGATCACATTGTCATCCCCTTAGTTCTCTCACTCGTCTGGGGGGGAGACACCATCCAACCCTCTTACAACTCTGGCCCCATCATCTTCATCCTCTTCGCCTTCAACATAGGTACCCCCCATAATGTCATTCACCTCAGCGTTGGAATACCCCATTTTGAGGAGGTGGTGCCCAAGTCTATCACGCTGGATTATCACCTCATCTAGGTTCTTCTGCGCTTCCTCTGTCAGCCCGCTAATCTCCACCTCTTACGCAACCTTTACAGAATCAAGTCGTTTCCCCTCCCCCAAAAAATTAAAATTCAATCGAGCTATCTTTTTCTCAAGCTCTGCCTTCCCAATCTCGAGCTTAATTTTTTCCTCCTCCATCCTGAGGCAGATCCCCTTTATCAAACGAGCAGCCTATAAAAACAAATCGATCACATTTTTAGCTCGAATCACAATACAAAATTTGCAAACATACAAATCATCAAACTTACCACTTTGCTCATCTCCTCCACACCCTTGCGAGCTGCAAACCTAGACCTATTCTCCATAGCTCTTAGTTCGTCTTCCTCATCAGTTTGAGTCTCCGTGACTTTCACCCCATCCAATTCAGAAGGAGGGCCTTGACCTCACTACTTCATGTAGTTCCAAAGGCCGAACCACACTTCAAATTCCTCTTCTTCACAAACGTCTGAGCTAGCCTGATCGACGTAGTAGATTCTGGAAAATTTGCGAAATCTACCGTAGAGGCCTTTGGCAATACCACTCGTCTCTCTCTGTCAGCCCCTCTTTCTTACCAGCCCCGACCCCCGTCATTAGTCTCGTTGCTTGAGACTTCTGAACCTTCTCAGACTTGCTATTAGCTCGTTTTTTTCTATTAATACCGAGGTCTTTCAATACTACCTCAAGCTCAACCTCTTCCTGAGCAACAATATCTAGCAAGGACTTCTTCTTCTTCACCTTCGACAAAGGACCTGTCAAAACAATAACGCATTATCAACAACCGAATAACATTCAATTTTAGCAGTTCAATATTATACATTATTACACTTACTTTTCTTCATATTTCAATGCAGAAGTTCTATGGGTTCTTCATCATCTCTTTGAAGATAATCACCTTTTACCCAAACCACGTTATCATTCTATATTCGACCTGCTGAATTCAGATCGAAGAAAAGAGGTTGAGTCAAACTCACAAAAAAGTATGTCTCTCGACTTACAAAATAATTTTTCACTCCATAAAACTGCAAAACATCTTCAAGAGATATTCTCCGTTCTACCTCATTCTCCTCCCACAATCTATTCAAACTCTCACAAACATCGATCACCTCCCACATGTTCCCGTTCAACTGAGCAGGACATGCCCCTATAATGTTCATTATCCCTTTCGCGAGATTGTTAAGGGGCAGACTCAAACTGTACTCCAACTGAGACAGGTAACACAAAAAACCCTCTTCCAGGTCGCCCTAGACATTTCCATTATAATACTCCAAAGAGACCGATTCGTCTATTTCCCTGTCCGATTTCTCCTTCTCTAAATCAGGTAACAGAAAAAAATGCTCCTCCCCGGATACTACAATACAACTTCTAAACTATCTACCGACATGTTCTACAAAGTTTCCCCATCTTCCCCCTATAAGAGGTTTGGATTTACAAAACTCTCTAAACACATCAGTGTTTGGAAGATATGATACCAATTTTCCAGGGAAATCTGAAAATTGAACAGCTCCTACTTTATCCTCCCTCTCAGATACTACATTTTTAGACTCAGCCGAATGACTAGAGGTCGAGGCCTCCATAACAAGAGAAGTCTCCATATCAATTACAACTCTAAAGATGAGGTATGACTCTACACAAATAATCCTCACGCTCAACCTATATAGTGGTCCAGGTATTCTATAATTATCTTTTGCACATACATTATACATATATCATTCACATATCTTTTTACGCATATATCCAACAGATTTTTATAGGTTACTATAAATAGTAATTTTTTGAAATTCGAAAACCAACAAAAATATTTCAAAAGCACATTTACAATATCACAAATCATCTACTAACCTTCAACGTCTGAAAACAAATCTGAAGCAGCGCTAAATTTTTCTTTCACAATACTGATATGCAGCCACCTTCATGACTTAGTCTCTGCTGCCTTCTCTTGCCTTGACTGTCGATTAATCGCGTGTAATCTCTCACGTGAATCTCTGATATTTTTTTTCTCTTTTCTCTTCCACTGTTCTTCAATTTTTCAGATGAAGCAATATTTATATTTTTTCTCTCTAACTGCTAGCAGTTATTGGGCCTCGCACGAGCCGCCCTCGGTTTTGGAACCAAGACATCCCTTTCGCAGTTAATGTCAGACGTTTTGTACTTTTTCGGTGAAAACACATTTCCATCATTGTCCCCTGCCCTATATTTTAATATATTCTCATCTCTCCTACCCAAATCTTCCTCTGGCCTCCCCACACTCATGATGCCTCAACACTTACACGCAATCGAACTTTCCTTGTACTAACACAATCATGATTCCTCAGCGGCATAATGAATTCTCTTAAATTGAGTCCACACTATCTTCTATGTCTTCATCCTGTCTAAAACTCATTTTTTCTATTTATGCAATTTTCTAGATCACTTCAAATCTCTCACAATTCGCATATATATTATGTTTTTCCATAACAGCAAACCCTAATATCTTGATTAAACTTGATTTAAACTTATCTATCCACATTGACCTTCGTGGATTTGACCTACCTCATTTCAAACTTATTTTCCCTAAATTCAATATTTCAAAAGAGATCTCCTTGAGCTCGAATTTCCAATTCCTACAAATTCAAAATCTTCTGCAGTTATCTCCCCCCAATAATTCAATGTTATTCAGTTCAAAACAAGTTTTTACACATCTTTTATTTCTCAAACACATTTGTATTGCTCGATGGCTAAAATGTACTTTCTAGTCCGGTCATATATATTATATTTTATCATCTATTCATACATCTCCGAATTACTCATAGCTCGATTTCAATCATTAAATTCATTCTATATATCAACACAAAGTTTAAATACATTTTTTAATTAAGCTCAAATATAAATTACAGGTGTTTTACAGATAATAAGTCTTTTAGGTACTTTACAGATAATAAGTCTTTCAGGTACTTTACAGATAACAAGGCTTTCAGGTACTCCAAAAACAATAAATCCTTAAGTTCATCTGTCTTCAATGATATTTCACTTTGAGAATCTTCTGAAGCAAAACAGGCATTGGAAAACACAGAACATCCTTCCTTCCCCAAGTTTGATCTAAGTTTAGATATGGAGCTGAAATTCAAATGGAAACTATGGAAGAAAGGAAGTCAATGCTTGAAGTAACTCTTCAAACAAAAAGACTTCTAAGAGCCAAAAAATGATGATTGTGCAGGGTTAGACTTCCAATCTCCGTCTCCCTTCTTCGCTACCACTATTGCCTCCTCTATAACCACCACCATCAAAGAGTTGGTAGAGATAAAGAAGGCCCTACCTTAGAATCCAACGCTATGCAAGATATCGGCGATACTGCCTAGCAGTTACACCGATCCCCAGATCTGTCTCCTCAACCTTGTCCTCCGCAAGGATGTGGAGATACCTCCAACGTTGCTCGCCTGTCAAGACAACGCAGTAAAATCTCCACATATAGTAAAATTCTTCTTCAGCTTTAGCAATTTCTTCTTTCGACATACCCTGATATGTCGGTAGAACGGGAATGGGGATGAACATCTCTACAGACTGATCCCCAAAGTATTTTAGTTTGAATCTCTGTATTTTAGCAACAACCCTCTCTTCATATACCATCCTTCAAGTTTTTACCATTATCACTCAAGGATTACATAGAATTTTTCAAACAATAGTGTACATTGCCAAAATCCTTGGTATAGGTGCTATTTATATAACCCTCATATTTAATGCGCATGTACGTTTCCAAAATAGTCATTATTAAAACCAGAGCCACTTTCAGAACACCAAGCGTTGCGTACATCTATACTTTCCATCATCATTCAATGCAGATACATCCATCTATAAAATTACCCGTTTTCCATACCAGTCAAATGAACATTAATATGTCATATCTTTTTAACTTCCAACACCACATAGCCACAAATTCTTTCTCAACCAAAGCTACTTGTGACTTCAGTTGCGAGGGGGCGATTGGAAGGGTCTCCCTTTGACCTAACCCTATTCGAACTACTTTCAATTTGAACTACCTCTATATCAGACTCTCGCATTTTACACGTGACATGAACAGTCAACAATTCCTCCTAGCCCATGAACTGATAAAGAACGTGGATCGAGCACAACAAAAAAACATGAATAAGTCAAAGATACATGTCTTCCATAAACTTAACAGTTACTCAGTCAAATTCTACTTACCTCACTATTTGGAGAACGTGCTTCAACACGATAACGAGCTGCGAGTAAAGCCTATATAAAGAAAAAGTTCTAGAAGAGACAAAGACCAGAAAAATATACAAGAAATCACCAAGAAAACCAATTTTTCTATATTCTCAAGCACCAAATTTCTTATTTACAAGATCAAGTATTTATATTCGAGAGATCACTTGTAATAAGATATCAGCCTCAAGCAATAAAAGTTATTGTTACTAAAATCCTCAACTCGAGGTCATGGCTTTTTACCTATTCAAAGGTTTTCTACGCTAAATTACCTGTATTATTTCTTGCTTTACATTAGTTTTCGTCAGCCATTTTGAGCTAACGGAATTAGGCCATTATAGCACCCAAATCCAGAATCTATTCTTTTTAATCAATAATATATGCACTAGATGATATAGTCAAAGAGAAATTAGAATCATTACCTCCATTTGCCGTGTCTTGTGCCACATTTACTGAAGAACCCAATTTTTTTCCCTTTCTTCTTCTTAAGAAGCGTGGGACATTCATTTTTCCAATGACCCATTTCTTTATAAAATGCATATTGGTCCTTTCCCATGTTATTTTGGTTTCCACCATGACCTATCAATTTTGACCGAGAGTTGTTACCAACCGGCTTCCTCTTGTCCGAAGACCTTCCATGAACTGTCAATACCTCAGACATCGACTTATAAGACTCATACTTTTCCTTCATCTGGTACTCATGATTTACAACCACCGTAGTTACATCTGAGTATTGCAATAAACTATTCCCGTATGTTATCATCGTAACAAAATGCTCAAACTCTTTGGGAAGCGAGTTCAAGAATAAAAATACCTTATCTTTATCGCCAACAATCTCCTCTAGGTTCGCCAAGTCACCTAATAACTTGGTGTAGTCATTCAAGTGCTCTAACATAGAAATCCCTTGCCTCATCGTGAAGCGGTAAAACTTCATCTTCAAATGGAGTCAATTTTGGATGCTTTTTACCAAATATATATTCTCTATAATCCTCTAAATTTTCTTTGCCAAGGTTTTATTAATTATAAAGTATTTAATGTCTTGAGCAAGGCATGAACTAATTTGACCACAAACCCTCTTGTTCATCTTCTTCCATACACTCTCCTCTATATCCTCTGGCTTGTCCTCCAATACCTCATCTAAGTCTTGTTGACTTAGGGCATCAATAACCTCGTATCTTCACATGCCAAAGTTATTTGTGTCGTTAAATTTCTTAACTTCAATTTTTGCATTGTTGAAAATCACCGTTGTATTCCGTATAGAGGCCGATAAACTAGGTACCATTGAAGAACTAGTTTCAACTTCTACCATGGTTCCCCCAATTTTCATATACTAACCGTAATCAAAAGCCCAATTGAACTCAAGATAAGTTGACGTTACCTCAATTTCGCGTACCACCGAGGAACCAACCTTGCTCTGATACTAATTGTTGAGTCACAAGCCGCCGAAGCCAAACTCGATCGATTTGATTATAGCATAAACAAACAACAAACCAACAAAGGGAATACACAACAACAATCAAGCACAATGTTTAAGGTGGTTCAACAATTGCTTATATCTACCGTATAATAAAGTAAAAGTTTATTCAAGATCCAAGGTTACAATTTCACAAATCACTTTAGAGGTTTTTCTCTCACGATTTCCTCTACCAATAGATATCACCAAGGGTCGGTTATAAAAAACCTAACTCTCCTTATATACTTGGGAGAGGCAAATACAATTACTGAGATCTCGAGGCAAACAAGAGGCTTTAAACAAAACTCAAAAATTGGGTTTTGTCGTTGTCTGTTCAAACAGAGACTTCTATTCGAACAAAACCATTAGTGTATTCGAATAAAAAGTGTTCAGGCTGTTATGTTCGAATAGACATATTGTCTGTTCGATATGTCTATTAAAAGTTCAAAGTTGTAGGTTTTTTTCATTTTCTGCTCCATAATCTTTTGCAAAAAAATCTTCTAATCAATAATCAAATCACGCTCGAGTATTTCTTCAAAGTTCTCATATTTCCCGCTGTATTTATCATAACCAAATCTCATTATCCTCCAATTTCTACATTTGACATTCTGTTCCGGCCCCGTGACCAGGCTTGAACTCACCCTAACTCCGTTTATGTTCCATTATTCGTCTACTTTCTGGCCCATCCACTTTTCCAGCGTACCATACACTTCAGATTCTTGAAAAACTTATACGTTATTAAGAACTAATACGTGCTGCTTGCCATTGCACATTATATCTGAAACATCTATAACTCCAACTACGCCTCTGCCCACTTAGGCCATGCCAATACACAATTATCCCACCTTTTCTGCGAGAATACTCTACATGGGATTGCCCAAGTATCAACTCAACTTGTTTTCCCATAATGTTTCCTTTTAAGAAGACTGTATTACTAAGGGACTTTGCTAGACGTCGAGGTTGAACCAATCTATACTACTAAAGGAAAAGCAAAGGAATGAGACCCGATCTCGGCCGTCGATCCGAATCCCCAACACAAACTTAGGAATATCAAAGCCGATCTTTATAACTTTAAAATGAGGAGTCATTGGATGTATTCGGCCAAAATCATTGAAAACCTATATTTTTCGCCTGCCTAACTTACCCTTATCAAATTTTAACTTTTTGTCTAAAATAGGTATACAAAATTGTCATATTTGATTTGTTAACGGGCAGTATTGTATTCCTCATTTTGCCTCTGCCAAAAAATCCCTAAAACTGACTCCTCAAGGGTATTCTGGTATTTTGGACATACCAAAGGTTTGAGGACTCCTTTCTATCTCTCACCGTACTTCTTCTCCATCCTCCTAAGCTTTGAGAACTCCTTTCTCTCTTTCACCATACTTCTTCTCAATCCTCCTAAACCTTGAGATCTCCTCTCTTTTTAGGGTTTCATGTAAGTACATTTTGCTTTGATTCTCTATGTGTGTTGTTTGAGTAGTTCTGAAATGGCGATTTTTTCTTCTTCAATTTTTAGCGTTTATTGTTTCAGAAACGCTCAATTGAAGTATCATAGTATCACTATGTTGAAGTTTGATTCGAGAATGGCAATTTTGGTGATTTCTAGGGTTTGATTTGAGATTTGTAGGGTTTTAGTGATCTTAGGTTATTGTTAAAGTTGGTGATGGATTTCTTCAAAGTTAAGAGATACGTGAAGTACATCATTTTTGTACTCTTGTTGGCTTTGGCGTTGACTCCATATACCCTTATTTGGCTGTAGAAGCAATCTGGAGATTACAGATTGATGGAAAAATTTCACCCAACTCAAGTGGCATGTTCCATTCAAAAGAGGAATTGGTGAAGAAGTATTTCAAAGCAAGAAGTTATGGAATGATGAAAGTTCTTGCTAAGATGGGGATATCTACCTTGGCTTCCTACAAGGGCGTTCAAATATTCGAAGCTCTTGGTCTCTCATCTAAAGTGATTCAGAAGTGTTTTAGTGGTACACCAAGCATAGTTGAGGGTTTAACATTTGAAATGTTTGCTCGTGATACACTTAGTTTGCATAAACTGGCGTTTCCTAGCCGGAGTTTGCCTCCTGGAAGTGCCGATGCAAATGCGCTGCCTAATCTTGGAGATTATCATTGGAGGAATGGCGGGGAAGTGCATCTCAATGACTCACTTGCTATAATAAAGTTACAAGAGGCTACTAGAGAAAATAGTGTAGCTGCTCATAAAGGGTACTCCAAGCATATACAAGAGTTGAGTAAGACCTGTAATTTGCGTGGTATGTTGAAGTTCAAAGAGGCATATGTCAAAGTTCCTTTGGAGGAAGTGGAGCCTGCTACTGAGATTGTGAAACAATTTTGTACTGGGACCATGATTTATGGATCAATATCGTTAGAGGCATATACAACTTTGGCTATTGCAATGAACAAAATTGGATGGAAATCAAATACAGATATGCATTATAATCTTCTCTAGTAGATTATTTTTCTTAAGTAATTGTAACATCTATGGTTCAGCAACGTATAAAGGAAATTGAGTGGTTAAAGATAAGAGTATCTTTCAGTTGGAAGCTTTCCTAACTGGTTATTGCTTAGGAGTCATTTCGAGTCTCTGTAAACAATGATTCTTTGAACTTTTATAATTAAATAATGGTTCCAAATGTTGTCATACATGTTGTATGCTATAGATTGTAAAGTAATATAGCAGTTCTATATGTTAAATTTGACAGATCACAAATGATAACAAAATCTTGTAGGTAAATACCATTCACGAATATGTATCACTACTATATAACTTATCACTATTTAAATCACAAATAGGTCATATTATATGTAAAAATATATGTTTGATATATCATATAGCCCTACATTTTATTGTTCATATGTCTCGATTTAGGGACAAACTGTGTAATTAAGTTTACAATATATCTCTGAAGCCATGGTTTATATTACCCATTCGTATGGTTTCTTGAACCTTGCCAAATGTTACACAAAATTAGACATGATTAAATATCTGGATAGTGGATACTGCTACTCCAAATATCTATACTACTAAAGGAATAGCCATGCCATGAGAATCAATCTCGGCTGTTAATCACACTACCCTCCACATGTTGAGGAAAATTGAGGGTTTAGGTTATAACAATAAATATATGGAATCGTTATAACCCTTAGATTATAAGGGTTATTTCGTCTATTCTCACAATTTATTTAATCCTAAAATGCCCCCATTTGTCAATACTGAATCCCTTAAAGAATAGGCATCTCAATCGTAATTACTTGATGAAATAGTAAGTATAAATGGGAATCCAACCCACAACTTTTCGTCTATGCGAAATCAGGGGTATTTTGGAAAGTCTAACTACGAACTCATGGATATTTCACTAAATCTACCTTGGACATTTCATCTAAACCAAACCTCAATTCCTTCCATCTTCCAAACCTACCAAACTTCTCTTTTCCAAACCCAAACAAAATCTTCTCATGGTGGTAAATACAAATATTCCTCTTTGATTGAACATTAGCTCACCGAAGAACCAAAACCCTTTGATGATGAGATGGTTACTGCATCTGTCGCCTAAACCAAACCTCAATTCCTTCCATCTTCCAAACCCACCAAAATCCTCTCTTCCAATCACAGCCAAAATCTTCTCATGGTGGTAGATACAATCAACTCCGGATTGGAGTAACAGACCTCCAAAAGAAACTATATTCCTCTTTGATTGAACATTGGCTTATTATAATGGAGTTCACCGGAGAACCAAAACCCTCTGATGACGAGATGGTTACCACATCTATCAAGGCTGTTACCATTTTATCGAAAGGTATGATAGATTACATATTACCCTTTGTTTTGCTGAAATATTGTTGATTTTTTTGGGATTTTGACAATGACGATGGGGCGAATAAGAATATCTCTCTGCCATGGTATAATCATGGTCAAGGTTAATCACCTTTGATTTAGTATAATTGGTTCTTATGTATATTTAGTTAGTGATTGCCTACTGTTGGGTTCATGAAAACATCATTGATTAGGGTTTGTTTAGTTTTAATTTGGTATAATTAGTAAGTGAATGTTTGCTTAGTCTGATGAAATAGTGGGTGTAAATCCCTTAAAGAATATGTATCTCAATACCAGAGGAGAATAATAATACACGATTGAATTAACTAATGTCGCTTCAGATTGTATTGGGAATTACAGGTTGCTAACGCAGAATAATTACTTGGCATCTTAGAGAAACGTAAAATTATTACATTGTTTATTGGAGACCATTAATTAAAAATTACATGCATATTTAGGTATACAATGGAATATCTTAAACTAGTAATATCTTTAACTACTACTACTACTACCAAAAGGATAATTTTTTTATGGAACCAGTTTTAAAGGGGATGCAGTCACCGTCTATGTTCGCAAAAATATTAGACGAATGGGGTCAGGTGATAATTTATAGAAGTTTGATCGCAAACATACTCATAGTCTCATATCGCTTTTGATTAAGGTTTTTAGGGCTAAATAACAAATCATATGGACCTATGGTATGTCAACGAGGACTTTTAGACTTAATATAGTTGATTTGGGTCAACAAATACAAATTCTCTATGTTGGCTGAAACTGATGTCCTCCCAGAGGGGCTGATGTCCTTAAAGACGAATTCCTCTTACAGTGTTGCGGGGTATATACCTTTTACATAAGAAGAGAAAATACTAAAGCTTCAGAGAACAAACGTTAAAGATTTTTAATCGTCCTCGAGATAATAACCTTGCTCTTTTATTAGAGTAAAGTTTACGGGGTTCAGTGGAGCTTACGTTAAGAATTTTGTGGTGGGATGGGATGTAATAGTTGAGGAACTAGAAAGTACACATGTCAGCCGGGAGGGTAAAATCAGCTACTTGGGAGCTGATACAGCATCGTTCCTCATAGTGTTTGGCCTATTGGTACTATTCCCAACCATTTTCTTTCCTTGATATTAGGCTTTTTGATTAACATAACTTTTACTTATAAAGGAAAATAAAAGGTGAAGTATAACTTATGTCTGGTCGGTTTTAAGATGGTATTTTTTTGATTATCTATTTGGGCATGTTTTATCTCTTGTTAATGTAACAAACTGAAATACCTTAAATGCAAAAAAAAAACTTGAACTGTTTAGTATCACTTAAGATCCCCTATGTCGGGGACTCATTTTGAAAATAGTAATCTTATAAGTCTATTACGAGAAGCTTATCATTATGTTTCTTGTTAGGAAGGCTATGATTTCACCTAGTTGTTTACTTGTATGTATCGTTATGCTTAAACACTTCTGTTGATGTTTCTTTTTGTCGATCTAGGGGGTACAAAATTTGCTAACTACTTTATTTGTAATGAGAATGAACATCTGAGTAATAACAGCCCCAAAAATACACATAGAATTTATCCGAAGGTATTCTTAAATTCATTTGTATTTCAAAAGGTTGTCTGTGCATATTGTTCCACATTATAAGAAGTAATGTTTTTGGCATTAGTAGTGGTGGAAAATTTTAGTTTTATGATATTCTGAAATTCAGTACATGTGATTAAAGGAGAGATTCAAGATCCAAGATCTAAGAGTAGTTCAACTAAGTCGCACCTTCCCCTTTTGTATTTGGCAACTCCTTCATAGAATTGGGTCGCGCCCACAAAAATCAACTCGCCGTATCTCCAATTACTTTAGTCAACTCTCCACTTTCCAAATCACTTTCTATATGTACCAATGAATATATGTGATATTTGGTTGTAATTTTCAATATTCGAAGTGCATGTTAATGTTGTAGTGGCCCCAAAGTCAAAACATCCATAATATTTTATTTCTTCCCCTCTTTTTTGAAAGACAAATATCCCTAGTATTTTCAAAATTCACTAAAAATAAATGTATATATGTGATATTTGGTTGTACACTTCCTTATCTATTACTCACATTTTGAAGTGGTTATTATCTGTTAAATATAAATTTCTTATTTTGCGTTCATTCTTTCAGGTGTACAAATAAAGCTTTAGAGGCTAAACCCTGTTACTCACATTTGTTTTCTACAGGGTCGTTCCTGTAAAGAGTGTGGTGGCATCACACACTTGGCTAAAGACTGTCTTAATAAAGGCAACAAAAATTTTAATGCTAAAAGTGGTAGATTCAAAAGCCGGGTGTCAGGTTAGTAAGCATTCACAAATTTATAGGATTTGACGTTCTCTATTCTAAATATATATCTGGTTATTGTGTACGGATTATAGGTAGATGCCCCCTATTTTTAGTCACCTTTTTTTATACACTCCTTACCTTCTGCGCATTCTTTAGTAAGAGATACCCTCTTTTCATCAACAACAAGGACATCTTTTATCTAATTAGTAAAGGAAGGCAGCGGTGGTATCTAATAAAATTGTTTCAAAGTGATCCACCCTGATTTAGGTGTCTGCAGTAATTCTGCACATACTGTTATAGACAATCTCAATCTTGAAATGTATAACCTAACCAAAGAATGTCTGGAATCTTTAGTAGTGGGTTACAGTTGTATTGAAAGGGGTAAGTCGGAAACTTGGGAGCTCAGCCAACTTAACCAACATTAACTTTTAATTTGGAAGAAAAATTTAGATTGGACTCGTGCATTTTTATGATAATTTGTCACATACTTGAGGCCAACAAAGAGATAATTTAAGGGATTATGTCTTTTTGGATATTCTTCACATAAAAATCCAGGAAATTCCAGCACTTGTTACAACATAAAATGTGGTTCTTAATTTAAGATTGAATGGATTGGCACAATTTCAATTTTTAATTTCCCATTCAGATGTTGTTGTTAATGTTGGAGTTGCCTGTATCTCTTTATACATGATATTCATGGTAATGGTATCATACCCCAAGAAGAAAGTTTCCATAAGTTGTTTTCATGTATGCCTCGTGAAGGGTGTCGAAAGTGTGTCAACCATGTATGTGTATTATAAGCATGTCCATTTTGGTGAAGAAGTTCAGGACTACAAAAAAATCCCATGGATCATAGATTTCTTGGAATGAAGTTTGCTTAGTCTTGTTTTGCTTTTTGGTTGATGTAATCAAGGTTGATTTAGTGAAGAACAATTGATGATGCTTTCATTCAATTATAAAAAAGAGCATGATTTGGGTACAACTTTGAAAAGGTTAGTGACTATAGTTACACTAGAAGATCTTGGACATATGCTAATACTATTTTTCTTTCGTTAATCTTTGACAATTTATAGTCATTACAGTTAGCTGTATTTATGTGCACTTTGTTATCTTATAAATTTACAGTCATTCTAATCAATCTATTTACTTCAAAGTCCACTTTGTACTACTAATGCCTACTTCTACCCGAGGGGCAAGAATTGGAAGATGTTACCAACATCTCATCACAACTTGAATAGTACAACTCTATATTCCCAGCTTGGAATACTATTTTTGAAAAAGAGAAAATTAACACTCCACTTCAAAAATATTTGCCAAGCAATGTCACTTCTGACGGTTTCTATCATTTTTTGATCTTTCATGTACTTTCCTGAAGGCATTGATATATACTTTGAAAATGTTGGAGGTAAGATGCTTGATGCTGTCCTCCTCAATATGAGAACTCACGGGCGTATCGTTATGTGTGGTATGATTTCCCAATACTTCCTTAAACAGCATGAAGGGGTGCACAACTTTTTCAATACCAGGTACATATGTGAGTATAATTTGCCACATAATAATTGAATATTTATGAGAAACAACGTATGCTTTGTATATAATTTAGTGGGGTTTGAATGAATTTTTACAGAGCGCTTTGGGCGTTGGGATCA
The DNA here is from genome assembly GCA_014058105.1 of Kingdonia uniflora. NCBI lineage: Eukaryota > Viridiplantae > Streptophyta > Magnoliopsida > Ranunculales > Circaeasteraceae > Kingdonia > Kingdonia uniflora. The sequence goes on along the minus strand of JACGCM010000772.1, from coordinate 713,981 downwards.
AATACTTTGAAGAAGGTGGACCTACATCAGGTATGGTATCATCAGTCTTGATAAACCAGCAAACCAATCTTCACATGAGGTTTTTGCTTAGATTAAACTTATTTTTCGAGTTGATAAGACTGGTCACAGTGTCACACTTGATCCCAAAGTAACTGGAAATCTCAATTTTTGTATTGATATTGCTACTCGTCTTATGAACTCCTAACTTAAGGGGCCAGGAAAGAGTGTTTGGATTACTAGGCTTCATTCGGCGGTACTCGATGTTGCTAATGTGTTTAGAGCGCTAGAGATGCTTACGGGTGTTGTGTTTCAGCGTCCACCCTTATTTCTGTTGTGAAGCGTCAGCTTCGTATTATGATAATTTATGAGAGTAATCTTATGGAGTATGATGCTGATAAGCATTTAGTTGTGTTATGGATATCATGGGAAGCTGGTACTTATGTTATGACACTTTGTGGGTTCATTTGGGTTTGATTTTAGGTGTTGGAGGGTATATGCAGGAACCAAGGAGGGTAAGATATGGGGTTTTGGGTGAGAAGGAGAATATGGTTACAATGCAGGATGTGTTGGATACTCAATGGGCATATGGTTTGAGAGATTCTTAAACATAGAAGAGGTTGAAGAAGCTAATAAACCAGTTGTTGAGAGCTTCAAGCAATTCTCTCTCCCTCTCTCTCTAAATCTAAAATCTTCATCCGTTTTATTGAATGTTTTATGATTTTTGATTTTGGGCGTTTGGTTTGGTTATTATTTCTAGCACAATAACATTACTCTACATTCAAACTCAATTTTTTTAATATATTTTTGATAATTTTTAGGTGAGCGATTAGATTCCTTACATTCCAACCGTATCATCCATCGTGGTATGAAGCCGCAGAATATTCTCACTGGGGCTGGATGTATTCTTAAGGTAAGGCTTACTACTTTTACAACTTTTGTCCAATATGTTTTGCACATGGTTTATACTTGATTATGTCACTCAGCAACACGTTTACTGAGCATTTGCTTTGAAATTGCAAAATAAATTTCTTGCTAAGGTTTTGCAAGTGCTTTAATTGGCGTAAGGGGTTCGATTAGATTACATAAAGGGTGGTCTGGTCATATTTTAAATTATGAAATGTATACAATCCAAATCAAGTGATTTATGAAATACAATGAAAAAGTGGTTACAGTTCAGTTTGACTCTTTTCTAAGTACATTGTCACATGTTTTAACTCCGTTTTATATAGATGACCTATGTTCATCATGAAAAGAATTCTTCTAAGCTGGATCTTTGATGTTATAATTGTATTTTGTATCCAACTCACACTAATTATTCTCACATTTTCATTGATATGCAAGCACATTGTTCCTGGAGCACTCTTACAGAAAAATCTGGTTACTTTTATCTTATTCTTATATATTTTGGTTTGTTTTGTAGCTTTGTTATTTTGGTTTCTTTTCCATCACTCTATTTTATTTCATTTTGTTTTGCGATGCTATATTGTGCCTATCCACATAGTGTTGTCCTCTTGAACTGATCAATATGTTCTTCACCGAACCTGCAGCCCATTTTAGAGGCTTGAGTTGAATTCCACTAATGAAGGAAGGTCAGGTTTCAGCTTTTCGTCCTATCAATTACAGTAATTCAAAATCCTAAATTCATTTCAGTGGAAAGGCGGATTATTAAGTGGGAATGCTTCATCCATATTTGCTTGCTAATATTCGAGTTTGTAGGCACTTTACGTAACAACTTATTCGTTATGGAGAAAACTAAAAAGAACACGTACAAGAAGATTAAGACAGCAGATGAATGTGGGTTGTATTGTAACAACTATTTTACACATATTTGGTAAGTAAATTCATATATTTTTTATTTTCTCTTATCATTTTTATTGCATACCAACTTTTATTGAAAGTTTCCCGGTGTGACGAGTCTATTTCAGTAAACTATTATTGTATTTTCTCGCACGATTTAAGTTTCCAAGGGTTGAATCGCGAATTAAGTATCAAATCAGATGTAAATGTAAAACATGAAAAATTGCAAGGATTGACTATCACCGTCTCGACTATCACCAGTCTAAAACATACGTATTTAGCATATCGTATAATACACAAGTTAAGTAGATAAAACACATTTTGTAACAATAAGTTTAAATTTCTTTCAAGGAAAAAACATTGTAAACGTGTTCTTCAACTTAAGGCTAAAACACATAATTTACCTTTTTACTTGGTTGACAAAAAAAATTACTATGGTGAAAAGGAGGGAATCCGCAGTGTAAAGAGGAATTGTACACTAGAGGAATTGTGCACTATTCATTGCTTGAGTATCTCAACTAATAAGGTCTTCACTCTTAATCCCTCTTACCAATGTGCTCCTTAACTAAAGCTTCTTTTGATATTTGTTCTATGGCAGGATTCTTCCTCTTATCTCAATGTTGCTCCAATTGTCGGCATTGCTGCTTATTTAAGCTGGATACAAACAATTGTATGAACCTACAGTTCTTTTTTTGCTTCTCTTCGAGGTAACATAATTATAGGAAACTAATTAGATGGGAAACAATAAAAACAAGATGATAGCTAATTTGTAAATAATCCATAAGCACGCATATATGAACCAAAGAATCAATTTAAGCATTCCTTCAAGTCTCAGACAAAGTTTTCCTGCGATGATGTGTTCAAGTACTGTGATCAAGCGTACTCTAAAGATTCCTACAAGTATAACTTGAAGACTTGTTTTTCCGGTTTCCCAATATCGAAGACAAAAAATAATAATTCAAACCTTAGACTTGCAACACATGATTTTACGCATAATACCAAACTCCATTCTACCTTGAATCGAAGTAAATTAATGTTGAACGTATGATCGATGCTTGAGATATCGGCTCTATTATTTACATTTTGTATAACACTTGAAATATTAAACTATTTGAAAATATAGGTCAGGATTTTACAAATAATTGTAGGCACACGCGATAGCCTTGAAGAGATATCTTCATCATTATCAGATTTAAGTAAAGAACTTTCAAGTATGCCCGAAGTGAATAGTCCAATGAGGCGTCATGTTTAATAGGGCTTGAATATGGTATGTCAACGTCCTGGACGTCATTGTTAATTGAACTATATTGAATGTCGTAGGAGTCCGTCAGAGAAACGATTTGTATATCCCCATCATAGGAATGTCCCGGGTTAATATTTGCCTTCATCCATTGCAAATAATAATGTGTATCAAAACCATCGAAGTTCCATATACATATCTAAGTTCCCATCACTTCCTCTTCAAAAAATGCTTCAAATAATCCAAATCTTTCGCCACTAAAATCTTTACTGAATGGTGAACATTTATGTATAGTTTTCTGTAGAAATAAATAAGAGAAGATTTTATTTCTCTTGAATTAATTTATTAGATTACATCATAACCTCTCTTTATATAGTAGAGAATCATTAAGCTAATTCTACTAGTACCCAATGTGGGACTATGTTTAATATTTTATATTTAGTATATTCTATATTCAATACTCCCCCTCAAGATGGACCATAGATGTCAATCATGCCCAGCTTGTCAATCACTTCTTTAAATATTTATCTACAAACTCCTTTCGTAAGAATATTTGCAAGTTGATCTTTCGACTTCACGAATGGAAAACATATGCACCATTTGTCAATATTTTCTCTAATAAAGAGCCGATCTACTTCAACATGTTTCATACGGTCATGTTGAATTGGATTGTGTGCAATCATAATCGCTGCTTTATAGTCACAGTGTAGATCCATTGCTTTCATGAGTTTAAATCCAAGATCCTTCAATATATTCCATATCCATAGTAGTTCACATACTCCATGAGCCATACCCCGAAACTCATATTTTGTACTTGATCTAGCAATAACCTTTTGCTTATTAGCTCTAAATGTCACCAAATTCCTACATACAAACGTAAATTAGCCTGAGGTTGACCTCCTGTTCGTCATATCTCCTGCCCAGTCTGTATCGGTGTATCCCATTACTTCTATATCACCACCTTTCCAGAATAGGAGACCTTTTCCTGGAGATTTCTTCAAGTACCTTAGTATTCGAAAGACCGCCTTCATATGTTTTTCACTTGGATTATGCATGAATTGACTTACGACGCTAATGGCATATGCAATATCCAGTCGAGTATGGGATAGATAAATTAGTCTTCCCACTAAGCGTTAGTACCTTCCTTTGTCACATGGAACTTGGTCGGGAAATATTCCCAAGTGATGATTCGCTTCAATCGGTGTATCTACCGGTTTGCAATCAAGCATCCCAGTTTTTGCAAGAAGGTCTAATATATACTTTCGTTGAGACATGAAAATACCTTGACTTGATCTTGCAACTTCAATGCCTAAGAAGTATTTTAACTGTCCCAAATCCTTCATCTCAAATTCCCGTGACAAATAATTCTTTAGTGCCTTCATTTCTACTGAGTCATTTTCAGTAATAACCATATCACCAACATAAACAATAAGAGCGGTAAGCTTGCCCGACTTCCGCTTTATAAACAAGGTATGATCAAAATTACTTTATCTATATCCAAATGCCTTCATGCTCTTCGAAAACCGTCCAAACCAAGCTCATGGCGACTGTTTTAACCCATACAATGTCTTCTTTAATTTGTATACTTTTCCTTCTTCAGAATTCGTGACTCCAGTGGTATCTCCATGTATACTTCTTTTTCAAAATCTCCATTGAGAAATGCATTCTTCACGTCAAACTGTTGTAATGGCCAACCTTGATTGGCTGTAAGAGAAATGAGTACACGAATAGTGTTTATCTTTGCCACAGGGGCGAAGGTCTCCTCGTAATCCACACCATACGTCTGCGTATACCCTTTGACAACTAGTTTGGCTTTATACCAATCAATACTTCCATCTGAATTCATCTTTACAGTAAAGATCCAACGACACCTAATAATACGATATACGTGGGGTTTATCAACAAGTTCCTAGGTGGAATTCTTCTGTAATGCATTCATCTCTTCATTCATGGTTTTCTTCCATCGTGCATCTGATAGTACTTCCTACAAATTACTAGGAATAGATGCAGAGGATAATTGATTCATAGTGCATATAAACGACTTAGCCAACCTATGGGTGGACACATAATTAGAAATTGGGTATTTGGCTTTAGAATTGATATCTGGTTCATAAGTAGATTTTGGAATACCTTTAGTAGGCCCTTCTGCATGTCTAGGTTGAATATCATTAACAGTGTTAGGATTAGGTAATACCTGAGGTTCTACATTCTTCGGCAGTGCTTCAGAAGATGGTGTTAGAATGTTGGAGTTACAGACAACTTCTACTACTTCAGCTTGATCTCCGCCTATCGTCTGATCCTCTCTATTCATATGAAGTTCATCTTCAATACCCTGATCTCCCCCTGTCATCTGCTCTGCTTTACTTTCCTTTTAATCATCAGCTAGGTTACTATGCCTGTTCAAATTACTCGTCAAATCCTCTAGTTCCTGAAACATATCCCCAATAATAGGGAACTTTCCTTCACCATCATTATCTTTCTCCCCCTGAATGGAAGATCCTACAAAATACGCCTCTAATTCTCGAAACGAAACATCCAAAGAGATATACACCTTCCCCTCCACAGGATCATAACAACGATAACCCTTTTTAAAATTAGCATATCCAAGAGACACACACTTTCGAGCACAATGATCCAATTTTCCTCACTGATGTTTAGGTATATGAACAAAGACAACACATCCAAAAACACGTGGTTCTAGGTTTGGCATTGTAGGGATGGTGTTAAGATCATGAAGTTTTTGGAAGGGGTCTGAAATTCAATGACCCTAGATGGTGTGCGGTTTATCAAGTAAGCAATAGATTTTAAAGTTTCTCCTCAATAATTCAATGACATATTCATTTCAAAAAGAGATGCACGAACAACTTCTAGCAGTTGTCTATTCATTCGTTCAGCTAACCCATTTTGATGTGGGGTATAAACATTAGAGGTTTGATGTCGAATGTCATTATTTGTCAAGAACTCCGTTATATCATTACTAGTAAATTATCCTCCATTATCAGATTGGTGCACTTGTATCCTCTTTTGGAATTGGGTCAAAACCATATGATAATTTTTTTTAAATACTTCAAAGACTTCACTTTTATGGGTAATTAGGGATACCCACATCATACGAGTACACTCATCAATAAAAGTCACAAAATAACGAGCTCCAGACAATGAAGGAATACGTGCAGGACCCCATACATCAGAGTGAATAATACTAAAAGGTTCTGAAATTTTAGTAAAACTTGGAGAGTATGTAATACGATGACTCTTAGCGAGTTCACAAATATCACACTTAAACTCTGAAATACTACAATTCGAAAATAACGACGAATTTAACTTCTAAAGATACCCAAAGGAGAGATGGCCCAGTCGCCGATGCCATAACCACACATTAGCTTTTGCTTCTTCAATTCCTCCGACTTTATTCACCTGATGAATTCTCTGCTCTTTACTATTAGTCAGGTCCAAATAGTAAAGATTGCCTTTTCTAACACCACAACCAAGAACCTGCCGAGTCACTATGTCTTGAAAAATACATAATTGAGGTCAAAACGTCACGGTACATGTAAGTGCAACAGTAATCCTACTGACAGACAAGATATTGTACTCTAGAGCAAGAACAATAAGGACAGGTTTAATGTCAGGGATTCAAATATGTCAGTAGAACCTTCTCCAATTACAGGAGAGGAACCACCATTTGCTGTATATATAGTGGTTTGGGTTGAAGGTGTAATGGATCATAATATGCTAGAGTCGCTTACCATGTGATCTGATGCACCAGTATCAATTAACCAAATACTATTTAAATAATTTACAAATAAAATACTACATTTAGTTTTCATACCTGACTGGGCAACATTCACTGAAGTCGAAGCCTTCGCAAGGTGTATGAGACGCAATTGTTCAGTTAACTGCTCTATATTAGCAGATAGCTTGGAAACTATTATTTCCAAAATTGTAAGTCTATCGTTGCAATCGCCCATCTCCAAATCGTTCTTCTTCATCGATTTAGGTTTACGATAGATCGTCAACGGACTCACAAAACTTCCCATTCGTTTGCGTAGATCTGAAAATCACTTTAGTTGTCTATAATTCACTGTAGCCGATGCCAGAAAATACTGTAGCAGTCGTCGATTTCATTGTAGCAGACAGAAATCCACAATTCGATGGAGAAGAACAGAAGAAATAAAGAGTTTTAATTCGATATTCGCAGCGGAATTCAATTCAATTCAATTCGAAAGAACTAGGTTCAATTATCGAACCCGCTCTGATGCCATGTAGAAATAAATAATAGAAGATTTTATTACTCTTGAATTAATTTATTAGATTACATCATAACCTCTCTTTATATAGTAGATGATCATTAAGCTAATTCTACTAGTACCCAATGTGGGACTATGTTTAGTATCCTATATTTAGTATATTCTATATTCAACATTTTCAAGTAAGAATCTACTAAAGTCTTAGAATGGTAAGTGGTGTCGAATTCCATATTACATCTGTAAAAGTTCACAATCGGGATTTCAAAAATCTATTTCCCTTCATTCAAAGATCTTGACAAAAGGCCTATTGATCTTGACGTAGTCGTCTGTGTAAGAATAAGGGCGTCATATCCAAGTCTCGTAGCTGCACTATTAAACCTGCAACCTTGTATTCCGATTGGATCATCTCTATGAGGTATCTCGGATCTAAAATAAAGCATTCTCGTAATCTCTTTATGCGAGATACCATGCCCGTTATCAATAAGTGTCATCATAGGTATATTTTCTACATAACTTGAAAATACGTCTTCAATACAAATTTCCAACTTGGTTGCCTTTGCGTCCCTAGATATCTCCACCAATTCCGCAATTGCGTCAAATACCTAAGTACGATCTTGTGGTGTTCTCAGATAACTTGCGTCACAAGCTTTCTGTTCCCACAAAATCTTCGCATCGATAGAACTTGCGCCAGCATGAGGGACTATGTAAAGGATATGTAAATTGGAACCCGCAATACCAACCTTATTGTACTTTTGGAAGAACCGTATAAATGCAATCCATTGTTTTCGCTGCTGACTATCTGCAAAAGCAGAACGCAAAGAAAAGCAAGTCAATCTAGAAAGGTCTAGGGCTGAGGTTGCTTACTTGCTTGTATATCATAAATATCCCAATGACCACATTGATCATCTGGCGGATTAATGCAGTATACGTCGGGATAAAGATTTGTTGTCCTTGAATAGCGAGACATATTTGTGGCTTAGAGCATCTCCTAAAGTGCCTAACTTGGTTGAAAAAAATCCAAATTCAAGTTAGTGAGACTCTATTTCCTCCAACAGTACCTGTACCTGACTTGATTTTTTTAACAGGCGCCCAAGTGTTGGGTGTTGGGCGCCTGTTTTTATTTTTTTTGAAAAAATAAAATAAAAAATGAAAATTTTCATCAGGTGCCTAAGACTTGGGTGCCCGATTTGAATTTTTTTTTAAATAAAAAATTGGGCGCCCAAGTCTTAGGCGTCTGATTAGAATTTTTTGTGAAAAAAAAAACACAATTGGGGGTGTCCAAACCTTAGGCACCTGATTAGAAAACAAACACACGGCCAACACTTCGGGGCCAATCGCGAAGTAAAAAAACTAAGACTCAACTTTACTTTTTTTGAGTTGGAAATCCAAATCAAGTGAGGCACTGTTGGAGGTAGAAAATCCTATGTGGCACCTTGAATTCAGTAATGCACTTAAGGAGATGCTCTTAGTGTTGTTACCACTCATTGTATATCTAATGTTTGCACAAGAGACGTTTATATAAATACAGAGTATGTTTATATAAATACAGAGTATGGTAAGTAGGAGTTTCCTATTTATATTGGAATTAGAAGTCTCTTATTACTAATTATGCTACTCTTAATATAAATTGGAAACTCCTGCTTACCATACTTTCTAACATATATCAGTAAATAACGCAACACAGGAAAAGATTGGATATTTTTGGAAAACACTCATGCAACTGGGTCCTGAAAAAGCGCAGAAGAAATTAAAGTAAATATCTAGATGTAACAAACGCGTCACGCGTGAATTGATTTACATCCTTTTGTCAAAATACTGTTACAATAAGTTCCCGAGCTAATAATAATAAGAATCCAACATTCCAAAAATGGCTATTCGTACACTAGATATTTACAAACAAAGGTCTCATTCTTCCAAATCTGAAGGAAGATTGTTGCTATAATCTGCGTTTACAAGCATCTGAGTATTGAGCATTTTCTTCACTTTCTTCTCCAAAACTTTCTCAAACTCACTATCTGAAACGGACAAAACCTGGTTCAACAACAATTTCACACCACTCTCCTTCACCAGTGAGTACCTCGGTTTAATTCTCTCCTCCAAACTGTACCCAAAATACTGAGGAAACTTAACTAGCTCTGATCGTGGATAATCCATTGTTAAAAAGAAGTCCCACTTTGGTATCAAGTTTTCAGTCAAACTGAAAGTATAGAGAGCCCCATATCTTGAAACCATAATTCCGATTTCTTCAATATTGTAACCTCTCTCCAAGAAAAACTGTGTCACCGGCTTCAGATTTGCCTCGATACTTAGTCCAAAAGTTTGCGGTGACCGATGGAAAAGAACGGCAACATCCACTCCCAATGAGCGGAAATATTCAGCTGTTGGACGCAGCTTATCATCCACGCTATAACTTATTATGTGCGGGCATCTTGTAAGAACCTTACCTAGACAGTGAACGATTTATGTGAGTGTTATGATTTGTGAAGGAGTCCGTTAAGATAAATGTTAGCAAAAATATAAGGAAATACAATCCGATGTGTAGAAATTCATGTGACACGTGGGAACAACCAAATAGAAAACTAAATAACTTTGTCTCTGTAAAAAGAAGCATATCAATTCTAGTCTTAACCAAAACAAGAAGAAAAAAAATCATGAAACGAGTAATCTGTCGCGTAATAACCCATTCCATCGAAGAAGTAATGAATAACCTCATTAACTCTTTCGACCGTTTAAGTACCCCAAAAAACCCCAATCCAGGCTCAACCTTCTAGAGGAAAAAGTATTGAATACTCCCTAAGAACCAGGTAACTGTAGTGGTACACATACAACCTACCTCGGGCCCTCGGGGGACTGTCGTCCCACTTCCCCTCCTGAACCTCCTATAATTCCAAGCATAGCAGACTAGAAGTACCTACTGATTTAAGCCGAAAGCATTGTCCACCACAATAAACAGACAACACAATTATGCATTCAAAAATTATTTGCCAATTCTAAGAATCAGAAAACCGCATAGTAATTTAGCAATACCCTTGTTTAAGGAAAACCTAACTTTTTCTTCCTAATATCAAGAGAGCGTTAAGAGTATGCTCACCCACGCTTGTAGCAGAGAGACCCAGTTCGTGGAGGTAGTCCACTGTTGCTTTCAATTTTTGCCTACTGTACGTGAGTAATGCGGGAAACCGGTGAATCACCTTTGCCCAACTTCTCTTATCAATGCCAAAGCTTTCCAAGTATGTCATGGTGGGTATAAGATTCTCGGTGAGACTTATGCCACACAACTGAGGTCTTTTGTTTAGAATTGTTGGGATATCTGATAATGGTATTCCGAGATCACGTAGAAACTCAACCACGGGCTTGATTTTCCCCTCCAAGCTATAATAGGCAAACGCAGGGAACTTCCGGGTCATCCCTTTAATTTGATCAATGTCCATGCCAATTTCTATGAGGTATAGTATATGAGGTGGCAGTTGCCCGTTGGACCCTATTTCGCTCACTCGAGACATGGCTTTTAGTTTTTTAGCGCTAAGAGTTGGATCCGCAGGAACCGGCAGAATGATGCTTCTTTCTTTCCCTGGAGGGTCTGGAAAATTTTCTACCACATCTACTAGAATCTCTCCGTGTTCTTCAAGGAGGGATTCAAGGTATGGAATAAGGGCATCTCTTATCTCGAGGGTGGTAAGTTCCCGTCCTGCAAAGAAAAGCATGTTTTTATTAACTGAATATAAAGCATGGTCAATATATTTTTTACATATCAGATATATCAGTCACACATACAAACAAAATGAGGATATTCGATATGATATTATCGAAGATATATACTGAAAAAGTCCTTCTAACATCGATATGTCTACAAGTTATGTACAAAAATAATTTCCTTTGCCACTTCTGCTGAAAAGTATGCTCAACGCCCTATAATATATGTCTATATTCCATTCTTATACAGAGGAAGAATCATAATGATTTTGCACAGATAAATATCAGACATGTTACAATACAAATTTAATCTGTAATCAGCATTACAGCAATGTCTAAATATTGAGTTTTGCGTGGAGAACTGGAGCACCAAAAACAGCTGGGGCCACAGGCTTGAATGACCAAAGATATTAGATAGGTGTTTGTGAAGGTAGCCTCAAATAGAAGGAGTGAGGCAAGTTGGGTTGATCAAATCATGTATTCAATATTGAGATATACCCAATACAGATTTGTTGGTGCAGGATGTACTATGAAATGTTTCATAAAAATAATGATTCTGGTACATAAGGATATATTGTATCAGAAATATTGTGGTTCCTGAATAGGATTAACGTGTTAGAAGACCAAACCTACTAGATAATAGGTCTTGTGAATCAAATGGAGCTTTGATACAAGGTGGTCAACGAAATGCTCCGACTTGTTAATCGTTCTTGTTGCAACTGCATTGCTCAAACCTTGTTTTTTAAGGAACAAGTTTAAAATAGCCTTGGCCTCTTCTTTTTCCGCTGTTAACACGGTTAAAGGCACCGTTCTGACACTGTGAACTCCATCTACCCCGAATTCGGCTGCTGTTACATACTTAAATTAGAAAATGGTTATTTTACTTGTCTATTTGAGTAGAGAGAAAATGGTATGAATCACGAAAGAAAAAGAGAGAACGCCTTACCACACTTTACTCGAAAGAGGAAAAGTTGTCTGGGAAAAGATATCCGAGTCCTAAACAAATAAATAAACTAAATTAGAGCATAACTTATCTAATGTTGTGAAGAACAGGAACGAGAATTCACTCTTTTAATCAAGTACAAAGTAATTATAATTTTAGGTAACAATAAATAGCCCCAGTGAGGGAAATAGGACGTTAAAAGTAAATAGAAGACAAATAATACTAGTTAAAGCTCACCATCATTATCAGACCCAGTAAATAGAAGACTTTAAAAGTTCAAATTTTCGTGTAACCACGGATTTTTACTCAAACCCATCTCCTCTCTTAATTCATAAATATAACTACCCACCCATCAGTCACTAAAGAATTAAAGAACACTTACATTAGTCACTACATGTACATGGGGAGATAAAAATGTAAACATGAGTTGAACTTACCTTGTAACTGAAAAAGCTCTTTCCCCTCCTCCTCTACCTCTGGGTATAGTTGTAAGCTTATTAGGACATTGAAGAGCTGAGGAAGCTCTCATTTTGCACTAAAAAATGGTGATTTGAGACTTCAAGAGTTTGGTGGGATTCCTTCTTTCAGATGTTTCAACAAATGGGGTTTTGGTTTTGGATGATTTGAGAGAAGATGACAAATTCTTCTCGTGTTGAGAAGAAAGAGAACTCTAAGAAAGGAAATATGAGAACGGTGTTGAGGTATGGGCTTCTCAAATATCATCTTAAGATAAAATCCAACAATGCCTGATCATATGGTGTCTTTCAGCAAAGATAGTAAGGGCTGCTGTGGCTTGCCCAATTCGCAGTTGGTAGGGTTATTCATTGGATCATTGGAAAACCACGAGGTCCTACAATCAATTTTCATTATAAGAAGCATATCTTAATTTGGGGTTTGTTTAGTTTTTTTTTTTTTTTTTAAGAGAGAAATTGAGAGACGCATAAATGAAGTTTCACTGTATTTTGGATTTTCGATATAAAAACCATGGGTTAGGTGGCTGGGTTGGATCGGGTCGGGTCGGGTCAATTCGGACCGGGTCAGTTCGGGTTCGTATCACAAACTCTAAACCTAAATCCGACCCAATAATTTTCGTATCAGGTTTAGCAAACCCAAACCCAAACCCAAACCCGACCTGCTAATTTTCGGGTTGAACCAATCCAACCCGTTTGATCGGGCCAGGAAACCCAGCTTGACCCAACCCGGATCTGAAAAGAATATTGTCTACATATTTTAAATGCAATAATCTAAAGACCTAGCCAATTCAAAAGATAATCTTGTGTATATTTCATCTGTGCAAGTAAAATAATGCATAAAAAATAAAACAAAACTTGGAAAATATAGACTTTACCAAGTAAATTAAAACATAAACTTCACAAGTTAATTATTTTTAAAAACTAAGCGATCCAAACATGCATAACATAAAATTCACCAAAGTATAAAAAACATCAAGAGGTCCTAGGATCAATTCCCACAAGCAGCTTCCAACTCAATTTTTTTTTTTTTTTTTTCGAGAATACTTTGGTTACATTGTTACAAGATACTACTACTGCATTATTCTCAAAAGTTTGTACTTCGTAATCAAATAAAGTTTACTTTATTAATTAAGAATCCCAAAGAGATGAAACCCGCTGAGAGAGAAGAAATGGTAGAATAAGAGAGAACGTTTTCTAACCTTTGGGGTTATTTTGGGTTAACCCATAAAGCTAAAGTTAAACCCAAACCCAACCCGTTTTGGGATCGTGTCTTCGGGTTGACCCAATTTTGACCCAAACCCATGAAGAGTAAACCCAAACCTAGAAAACTCAGGTCGATATCGTGTTGGGTTTCGATTTCAGGCTTAAATTGTCATCCCTATGTTAGTGTTGTGTCGTGGACGACTCAATTATCGGAGAAGCGCAAAATACAGAGATCGTCTACAAGAAGTAATCAACAAACAAAGAATCCCTTCGAGAGTGAACGGATAAGTTTTATTCTCTATGTTGAAAACTTAGAAAACGGTTTTCCAAGTAAAACTTTTACGAGTTTAATTTTTTACCTTTTTCGAGATTCTAACTCTTCTGATGATTTTTAAAATTTGGTTATTTATTAAAAATGAAAATTAGAAATCAAGAGCTCTCTCCATCAAAATTAGGGTTTTACACTTTGAAGAAAACTTCTTTCTAACCCTAGAATCAATTAATATATATAATTCTCTTTTAATTGTTAACTCCATTGTTAAAGAAGAGAATCTAGATAGTTAATGTTGAGCCACACAACGGAAACCAAACACCAATTCAATTTGATTAGCGATGAACAAACTAAAAGGATAAACATAATCAAACGAGAACACACAATTTATCGTGGTTCGACAAAATTGCCTGCGTTTACACCAAATAAAGAGAAAGTTTTATTCGATGATTCGAGGTTACAATTACTCACCAAACAAATTGAGGTCTCTCAAGGTTTTTTCTCTTGCACATTAACTCATTAAAAACCTAACAATATATATAGAGGAAGAGTTCCTAAAATAGGATTCCCATATCACGAGGCAAAACCAACCATGCACCTTCATGTATTTACATCCAGACGCAAATTCGGATCATAAGGTTATCTGGATTGTATCCGGATCTTACTAGCCTCTTATCAGCAAAGTTAGTATGGAAATTTGGATTTGCTTATCACCCGACTTCTATCCGGATTCCTTCCTTATACCCGATAATTCTCCATCTCGGTTGTAGAGACCTATCCCTCGACCTAATCCAAACTTGAACTACCTCAATATCATATTCATGCATTACACACGTGACATATACGATCAGTATTAATACCTAGACCACGAACTGATAAAGAACGTGGATCGAGTACTACAGCAAGTATGAACAAGTCAAAGATACCTGTCTCCAGCGAACTAATAGTTACACATTTAATTACCACTTACCTCATTATCAGGAGAACGTGCTTCTACGCGATAACGAACTGCAGGTGAGGTCTATATAAATAAAAAGTACCAGAGGAGATAAAGACCAAAATTTCTAAGATTCTATCACATGAATTTATAGATTCTAAACACCACAAGAATTCTTATTTCATGATTAAGCATTTCTAGTTAAAGAGATTACTTGTAATAAGATATCAGCCTCAAATAATAAAAGTTACCATTACTAAACCCTCAACTCGAGGTCGTGGTTTTTAACCTATTTAAAAGTTTTCTACGCTAAATCACCTGTGCCATTTCTTGTATTACAATAATTTTTGTTACATGAACAGTTGGTGTAAGATATAATTTTAAGCTATTTCAAGCTACAAAATTAGGCCATTACATTTGGCGCCATCTGTGGGAAAGAAGACATTTTTACGATATCCTAAGGTATACATTTACTCTACTATTTATTTCCAATCATGGTTACTTCTCAGCGACCAACAACAGGAGTCCAGCTCGATCTTTCAGTTAAACCAGAATAGCTTGCTGAGCTACGGGCAAATCTCCACTCTAAGAAAGCAAAGCGTAATTAGCTCGAGCGTCGGCTAACTCTTGACCGTGAGCTCTACAACAAATAGCTCAAAAGCGAGCGTCAAGCTCGTCTGACAACATTCAAGAGACATGAAGAACAGATGACAACTATGCAGACCACATTGTAAGCTTTATAGGACACTCAACATGCTCCCCATACCACAGATCGTGACCAAGTGCCAGCAAACTCCCGAGTTTCTGTACGAGAAAGATTAAGACCTCTAGGAGCAACCAGTAAAGCCATTTCCAAAAATCTTCAGCACGAACCTCAAGCTTCAATTTATCTGGGAAGAGAAGCTCAGTTCCATATCTGCAGAGGTCTCCGGCCTTCCAAGCGTCAAAAAGAGGAGCAACGACCTCAACCCCAGGTTCCATCACGTGTACACTTGAGTGAGGGCACTAAAATTCATAATCCTCGACCAGCTTGCCAAGTCACTCAGGCAACACATCAGTACATCACACAAGAACATATGGATCAACGTATCAAGGAGTTGATTGAAGCTCAATCTAGGCAATAAATACGATTTCACCAAGTTGCAAGTTGCAAGTTGCAAGGTAGTCCGATTGCCAAAGAGTTATTTAATATGGAAGTACCAACAGGTTTCCATACTCTAAAGATATGTAAATACAAGGGCATCGATCCGTAGGGGCACATTCAGCAATTTTGTGATTTACTGGGATTGTACTCAAATCTTAACCATATTATATGCCGTATGTTCACAACAAGTCTACAGGGAGAACCACTATGATGGTTCCATTCTTAACCTGAAGATTCCATCCTCACATTCGACCAACTACGGAAGAATTTTGTTAAGACTTATGCTCACAATAAAGATAAGGAAGAAAATTTATAATCTCTTATTAGTCTCAAGGAGTCACACGAAGAAAGCTCGAGGTCTTTGCAAAGAGGTTTCTGGAGTTCGTACGAACAGTTGATAATCTCAATCAAAAAATAACTTTTACCACTTTTCCAAATGCGCTACAACTCGATTGCAAAGCAAATGAACATCTTTTTTTAAACAAACCCGCGACCTTGGAGGATATGATTACCAAGGTTAATGGGTATGTCGACCTGGAAATGATGATTACCGAAAGGCATAAATCTACTAAATCTGTCATAACCACTAAAGGTCAAAACACAGAATGCAACAATATACCAAAAGAGGACCAGGGTGATCAAAAGCATTCCAAGGTAAACACAGGAAAACCTCAGAAGGGAAATTTATTTCCCAAGCCGGTCCTCAACAAGATGAATGTGCTGATCTCATCAATTTTTCCTATGTTAGCAAATGACAAATTCTACCGTGAATCTCAACCACTGGAGTCGATTGAAGGAAAATCGTACTGCATGCATCACAAGATAAATCATTATGAAATTGACAACTCTTATGCTTTGCAGAGGTTGCTGAAATATATTTTCAAAGATAGGAGAATGCACGAGTATATTGTCGATCTGGAAGGATACAAAAACGGTAGCTACAAGACGCAAGTCAAAGTAGTCTAGGTAAAAGATCAAGCTGAGGAGAAGCAATTATACCATATGTACCACAACAATATGATCGAGATCCATCAGATTAACAACTCTTCCAGATTTAAGCGACAAAGATTATCTGAGTGCTGCAATCTCACACCTCAAGATAAAGAAGCTAAACTTCTTCCTAAATCTAGCAATCGCCGACTTAGGATTTCATTTTGCGATATTAGTTATGTCAAGTTTCCTTATCATGACACACTGGTTATTATGCTAAAGATGAAGAAATTAATTATGCACATAATGATGATTGATACTGGTAGTTGTAATGGCATAATTTTGTAGCTCGAAATTAGATCTTACACCCAATGTTCCTGTGAAAAAAATAGTGTAATACAAGAAATGACACAGGTGATTTAGCGTAAAAAACCTTTAAATAGGTAAAAATTCACGACCTCGAGTTGAGGGTTTAGTAACGGTAACTTTTATTGCTTGAGGCTGATATCTTATTACAAATGATCTCTTTAACTAGAAATGTTTGATCTTGAAATAAGAATTCTTATGGTATTTAGAATCTAGAAATTCTTATGTTAAAATCTTAAAAATTCTGGTCCTTATCTCTTCTGGAACATTTTCTTTATATAGACCTTACATGCAGTTCATTATCGAGTAGAAGCACGTTCTCCTGATAATGAGGTAAGTGGTAGTTGAATAAGTAACTGTTAGTTTGTAAGAGACAAGTATCTTTGACTTATTCATACTTGCTGTAGTGCTCGATCCACGTTCTTTATCAGTTCGTGGTCTAGGTGTTAATGCTGATTGTATATTTTACGTGTGTAATGCGTGAGTTTAATATTGAGGTAGTTTGAGTTTGGATTAGGTTGAGGGATAGGATCCCTATGACTGAGATTAGAGAATTGTCGGGTATAAAGAAGGAATTCGGATGAAAGTCGGGTGATAAGCAAATCCGGATTTCCATACTAACCTTGTTAATAAGAGGCTAGTAAGATCTGGATACAATTTGGATGGCCTTATGATCAAAATTTACATCCATTTCTGCCATTCTTGACACATTTAACATATATGCTACGTAACAATTACAGAAAGCTGGTCACATCGACGATCAACCTTCAACAAAAGAACCTATAAAGTACATAAGCATTGATAGACCCAACAGTGGTACTTATATTGGTACTAACCTGGTTTAGCATGACAAGGAAGACCTTGTTCACTTCTTACAAATGAATCAAGACATCTTCGCTTGGACTTTCGAAGAAATGCCCGTGGTCAATCCATCCAAGGTGTGTCACAGATTGAGCATCAACAACAACGCCATAGCGGTCAAACAAAAATAACGAATAATCTCACCTCATCTTCGAGATGAGGTAAACATTGAAATTGATAAGTTGGGATTCATTCAAGAAACTAAGTACTCGAATTGGATCTCCAACATTGTCGCAGTTCCAAAGAAGAATGGGAAAGTCCAAGTTTGCGTAGATTTTACAAATATAAACAAACACACTCCAAATAATAGTTTTTCTCTTCCAATCATTTATCAAATTCTTGATTCTACGGCAGGCCATGAGCTCTTATCTATGATGGATGCTGCTTCTGGATATAATCAGATACCTTTTTTAGAGGCCGATCAAGAAAAGACTACTTTTATTACTGAAAGGGGACTTTACTGTTACAAAGTCATGCCTTTCAGACTAAAGAATGCGGGAGAAACTTATCAGTGGTTAATGACAATAATATTCAAAGCATACTTGGGGAAAATTGTTGAAGTCTATATCGATGATGTCCTGTGTAAATGCTTACAGTCAAAAGACCATATCACAAATCTTTCCACGATCTTCTATATTCTACGCCCATATAGAATACGGCTCAATCCTGATAAATGTTAATTCAGAGTACACTCAGGTAAATTCCTCGGCCATCTCATTAGCAAGATGGGGATTGAAGTTGACCTAGATCAAATTCAAGCTCTCCTCAATATGCCCTCTCTGAAAACAAAAAAAGACGTACAAAAACTCACAGGAAAGATTGCTACTATCAATCAATTCATCTCTAAGTCATCAGATTAATGTCGGTGGTTGTTCTTATTACTCTGAAGAAGTACCAAATGAGGAAAAATTCAGCCGAAATCCAGTGGATAGAAGAGTGCGATGCAGTTTTTCAGGAACTCAAAACCTATCTGGGGAAGTCTCCCATCATGAGCACCCCGGTAGACAATGAGGAACTAATCATCTACCTCACAGTTATAGACAATTTTATCGGCTCAGTCTTCATTCGCCTTGAGGGCAAGGTCAAAAAATCAGTCTATTTCATCAGCAAAACCCTCACTCCGACAGAAATAAGATATTATAAGATTGAGCGACTCCTTCTAACTCTTGTTTACACTTCACAAAAACTTAAGCACTAATTTCAAGCTCATTCAGTCAAAGTCATGACGAACTACCCACTCCGGGATGTTTTGTCTAATAAAGAAAAATCACGAAGAGTGCAACAATGATCAGTCAGTTTGAGAAAACATGATATCAAGTTCGAACAACGCCATTTTAAAAAAGGTCAGGCCATTACAAATTTTCTCATTGATTTTCCTGTGGAAGATCCCGATTGGGAGGAGCACGATCCTGATTTTACCAAAGAAATCACCGAAGATCCACCCACCAAGCCATTTGAGGAATGAGCTGAATGGATTACACGAAAAGGGTAGAGGCTTCTTAAAGATGGTTCAGCAGAAATCATACTGATTACCCTGTCCAATGACATAATCGAGAAATCAATATGCTTGGATTTTAAAGCTTCCAACAATGTCACCGAGTACAAAGCTTTAATTCATGGGCTCGACTTAACACTCGAGTTTGGAGTTCTCGAGCTATCAACCTATGCAGATTCTTTACTCATCATCCACCATTACTCAGAATAGTACAATAAAAAGGCAAGATGATCAAATATACAACCCTTATTACCGATAGGATGACCAGATTTGCAAAAGCAACTCTCGACTATTTACCTAGAGGCGAAAACAGACATGCCGATTCCTTGGCTTATTTGGATGGGGTCTTAGGTACATAAGCACAATATCTACAGATCGAAGTGATGCCCACCCCCAACATTGGTCTTCATTCTGTATGCACGATCAATACTGGGGGCGATGAAGAGGAGGACGACAATTGGTAAAAGCCCTTTATCGCTTACCTCGGTCCGAAGAATAAATATGACGGGCCCCTTCTAATAGATCCAAAAGAACGCTGACAGTTGATTATCGATGGACTCAAGAAACGGCTTTAATTACAAAAGAAATGTAATTGGATATGAGAGCTTCCTCATGTCTTATGGAATATTGTACGACACCAAGACAATCTACTAGATACTCCCCCTTCCTCCTTGATTATGGCACAGAAGCCATCATTCTAATAGAATGCCACCATCCCGCCAAAAATCACGACCTCGCAGATGAAGAAAATGAGTTTGAATTGGCCTACAATATGGACTGGATTGATAAAACCCAAGCTCAAGCTATTGTCAACCTCGGTCAATATCACTACATGCTGGCCAGCTCATATAATAGAATAGTCCAAAGCTGTGAATTCCGAATCGACGATCTCGTCCTCAGAGAAATCTTATAGAGCAGAAAAGAAGCACATCCTGGAAAGCTTACAAAAAATTAAGAAGGTCCTTTCCTCCTCGTTTGCCGCACTAGTCTTGGATCATACTATCTCATGACAGAACAAGGAGTCTGAATCCCAAATCCCTAGAATATTTGGCAATTAAAACGATATTATCATTAAATCCCTAGTTTCTCTATTATAGATTACTCTATTCTCGTTGTTTATATTCCAAAAGTGAGATTTTAATCTCCAACAGTGTACATTCTATTCTACTTAATAAAAACTTCCACATTTTTTCCCACACTACTCTTTACTCATGTAGAATCTACTAAATCTCATAGATTAAAACAAATGTAATACTAGCTTTCAATCGACCATCTATACAAAGATTAAGGTAAAGGTAATACTAGCTTTCAATCGAACATCTATACAGATTAAAGTAAATGTAATACTAGCTTTCAATCAACATCTATACAGATTAAAACAAAGATAATACTAGCTTTCAATCGCCTATCTATACATATATCAACGATTAAAATGAAGGTAATACTAGTTTTTAATCAATGATCTCTATCAGACACAAGATAAAATAAAGGTAAAACTAATTTTCATCTTTATACATGTCTACAACTACAGAAACTACAAGTCACTTCTATAAGTTTTTTGCTTATGGGAGGTCAGCTGCGCTTTTTCCTATATAGGAGGTCATATGGCCATAAAATCAGGAGCTTGAGCAGTTGCAACAATCCTACTTTGCTTTACTAATTCTGCAGGTTGGGAATCTAACTTCATTTCCATGTTGTTCAAGAAATTTCCTTGATCTATATCAGCATTACCAATATAGCCTCAAAATGCCATACAGTTATGTAAGGTATCCCTTTCAAGCTCAAGTCCCTTTACTTCGTCCATAAAATAAGTAATGATAACCATTAGCTCCCTCGAGTACACCTCTTCTAGGCCAATTTTCTCTCGATTAAGCATAACTAACTTGGCAAACTGCTTTCTTAGTCTCTGATGACTCTGACACAATGCCTTGTGCAGAGTGCCATCCTGCTCTACGCATTTCCCTAAGGGTGGTATCACCTTAATTTGCTATGCTATTGTCCTCGCTACTTTATCCAGCTCGGATTTATTCATCATCCTCAGCTCTTCTACTTGAGCATGAAGTGCCACCAACTCCAACTCATTTACATCACTTTCCCCAATACGAGCTGTGTTCAGCAGCCCATCTTTCCTTTTGATCACACCCTTTAACTCTTGCTCTTTACGAAGAGAAACATCTAACTTATCATCACTCTCTCTTAAACATTCATTTCCCTTCCTTACATGAGCTTGAACATGAACAGGATCACCCTCAAACTCTTTAATTCGAACTGATGGGTTAACTGTGTTACCCATCACAGACGAAACCTCGGCGTCATTCTTTTTCTTTTTTGACCACTCTTCACTCTCGGCCTTCTTAGCACGTGAATCGACCATGGCCAAATCTTCCTTCAACCATGCCACCCTCTCATTTAGTTCGTTACACCATTTTTGGGCCATCTGAATATCAATATATTCACTCAACTGTTCGACTACACTATCAGAAGTAGCTAGATCATCTCGAGCTTTTACAAGTTTGCTTTCCTTCTTGGCCATTTAACCCTGCAAACTAGCCACATGGCTACGCAACTCCTTTTCAGTCGCCTTTAACCACCTGATACGATATTGAGCGACATTCGCTTCCTTACCTTTCACCATCAACAAGTTTATCCTACTTATAAGTTTTTCTAATTCAATTTGTACACCTTCGAGCTTACTTTGCAATTTTTCTAATTCAACGTCTTTATTTTCCATCTGCTGGGTCAGATCATCCACAATCTTCATTGCCTTGGCAAACTGGATTTGTACTTTGACATATTTATCCTCCCTATCTTCATATGCCTCATTCATCCTATTAAATTCAGCCCCAAACTCATGATTGTATTGAAGCGTCTGCTGTTTGCTCAAATGAATAGTCTCTAACTCGACCTGCATCATCAAGCTCTATTTTTTTTTGAACGAATGTATTTTTATTTATTGAGAAAAGCAATAAGACATGTGAAGGACATAAAGCCTGACCACTATTTTACTGCCTAATTGTGGATATTCCTAGTTTATCCATGAAGTATGTTGCACGTATCTGCCTAGGAAGAGTGGATGCATTCTAGAAAAGTTGTGAATGTTGTGAGCTGCCTAGCTTAGAGAGGCCATCAGCTGTACCATTGCCTTCCCTGTAAGTATGTATCAGGGTAATTTGTAGCTCCCTTCCTAGCTGAGTAATAAGCTTCCAAGTCGTACTGTACTTTATGAGACAAATATACTGACATCTGTGCCAGTTTACCAGAAGTTGCGCATCTACTTTAACAATGAGTGGAAGCCAGTCCTGTTGTTTACAATGCATTAAACCATGAAGGAGAGTGAACATTTCTGCAGCTGTATTAGTGCCATGACCAAGTGCAATGCTGTACCCAAGTTGAAGTTCACCCAGATTGTTTCTAATTACTCCTCCAGCTCCACTCATTCCAGAAGGAATTGTTGAATCATCACTATTGAGCTTAAAATGACCGAGAGGTGGGAATGTCCATCGTACAAGCACAAGTCTTTTGGTACACATAGATTGTTTAACCAGTTGTAAGATTTGTAGTAAGATGTGATCGCTGAAGTTGCCTTTTTGCATAATTTTGAGTTTAGGCATGCTCACTTTTAGAGCTTTGTTGATGTTGTTGATGATAACCAAGGGAGAAAGAAGATTTTCCTCAAACCTATAAGTACATCGAGTTTTTCATAATTCCCAGATTATGAGGCAGGTAATACTCCTATTACGATACCCATTTGATTACCGGAACTAGCTGCCTAAAACCAAAAACCCTGTCGAGTCTACCAGCCATCATTTTCCCCATGTCGTACACCGCAAACATTGCCAATGAAAGCCCAAACTGCAGTAGCAACAGTTACTTGAACAAGCAGATGGTTTAACATTTCAGTTTTACCAGCCAAGCAACACTAATACTGAGTAACAAGAGGGATTTGTCATTATATGAGCGCGTCCGCAGGTATAACTTCCTTCCAAGCTTTCCAACTGAAGAATTGTACTTTTGCCGGTATAGAGTTGTGCCATATCGATTTCATACATCCATGTTTAACCTCTGCGCTGCGCCAGAAATTCCAGGCAGATTTAGCTGTGAAGTTTCCTTTGTCCGACGGATCCCCAAGTGGTTTATCTTCATCATCATTCAGGAAGAACTTGTGGGATAAGGTATGCTTCCAATGTGGCGGGATCTCATGCTCCAGAAGCTCCCATTTCCAGGTACCATCAGTCATAGGAATGTCTTTCACCATAAACTGTTGCGTGCATTTGATGTTCAGAATATCTGATAAACTGCCTTCCCCGATCTAATCGTCAAACCAAAATTTCTTGTTTCCCTTGCCGAGGCACCAAGTAGTGTTGGATTCTACTATCTGAAGGAGGCCTTTCATCTATTTTCAAAGAACTGAATCCCCAAAGCGCAATCTGCTGGTTTCACCTTTGATGGTATATTTGTTCCTGTAAAAAGATGCCCATGTAAAGCTGCTATATAGAAAATTCCAACACTTTTTAAAGAGGAGACTATATTTGATATCTTTGAGTCGTCATATTACAAGTCCTTCCTCATTCTTTGGATGACAAAGTGCATCCCATGCAACCCAATATCGCTTATTTTACCCATGAAAACTGCCCCTAAAGAAGTTTGAAAACATTGTTTCGATCTTGGTTATAACACCATAAGGTACCGTAATACATTAGAGGAGATGTATATGCATTGATTTCAGAACATGGTTGATCAACACTAATTTACCTCCCTGTGATAAGAACTTTCCTTGCCACCCTTCGATTCGCCGTTGAATTTTGGTGAGCAATGGATCAAAATGAGTAAGCAGTACCAGACCGTAACTTATAGGAGCTCCCAGATAGGTCATTGGAAAAGAGCAATGCTGGAACCGACAAGCATTATGTATGATAAGTTTTCTTGATGCAGATACATTATGGTGGACATATAAGCCGCATTTAGCTTCGTTGATTAATTTGTCAGAGAAGTTTTCATATCTTGCTAAGAAATGTATTAACCCGGAGATGGATCGTTGTCTTCTGTTTAAGAAAACGAGGAAATCATCAGCATAATAGAGATGAGTGATCGGAGTACAACCTCTAAATGTGTAGAATAACCCAATCTCGCCCTCCAAAAAATATTTGGATAGCCCTCTGGATAGTACTTCTTCTGCAATATTAAAGAGCAATGGAGAAAGAGGATCTCCTTGTCGCAAGCCTCGTAACGACTTGAAGAAGCCCTTGAAGACCCCCTGTAGAACCACCGAGAATCATGGTGTTTTAACACATTATACTATAAGTAAAATACATATGCTGAAGAAACCAAATTTGTACAAAACCTGGCGTAAGAACCTCCAATCCAGTTTATCATAAACCTTTGCCATGTCAATCTTGATCATATCATTAGTGTCTCTAACCTTTCTGTGTAAATCCCTAGCCATTTCCTGAGCTAATGTAATGGTCTCACTAATCTCCTTGCCCTAAATGTAAGCTCCCTAATTCCCGGAGATTAATTTGTGAAAAAATTTGCTTAACCTGTTAGCAATAATTGAAGAATTTTTTTTGTATACTACGGAGCACAGACTAATTGGTCTGTAGTCACCCAACGATGTTGGGTTATCCACTTTTGGTATAAGCAAGAGGAACGAAGAAGTATAACACCTTGAGAGTGGGGAACCATTGAAGAATTTCTTGGCAGCGCCATGTAGATCGTCCTTGATGATGTCCCAATATGATGTAAAGATGACCGATGTGAAACCATCGCTGCCCGGAGTACTGTCACTGGGGATTTGGAACACATTAGCTTGTAATTCGTCCAAAGTTAGGATACATGTTAGACTGGCATCTTCGTCTGCAGTAATGACATTAGAAATACACTCAAGTAATTCTGCATCTTTAGTAGTGATTTTGGCATGTAGCACATCTCAGAAATATCCTACCGCGACATCGTGAATAACATCTACCTCAGCTGTCTCAGTTCTATCAGGGAGAGTAAAGTCGGTCATAAAAGTTCTTTCTCTATAAACTTGTGTTATAGTATGAAAAAAATTTGTATTGGCATCACCTGCCATAACCCACTTCACTCTAGACTGTTCCCTCCAAAACACCTCCTCATTGTGTAGCATGGCCACATGCTCTCTCTGTACCGTGCCCAGCTCAATACTAACCTATTTATCCCAACCTTCCTGCAGTAAGTGATCCAGGTGCAATAGTCTATCCTCTAGCTTATGGATATTCTGAATTACATTGCCAAATACATTTGTATTCCATTCCATGATTGCATATTTAACCTTCTTAAGCTTATAGGCAAAAGAAGATAAACAGTTGCTGAAGACACCACTAGGCCAGTTATCTTGTACCAAGGTAGGGAAGCTAGCATGTGATGCCCACATTTTCATGAACCAAAATGGTCGGGGACCTTGATGCAGATTGTTGGTGAACGGAAGAAGTAGTGGAGAGTGATTCGAACAAACTCTTTCCAAATGGGAGATTTTGTGAATGGGAAAAAATGTCATAAAGCTGGGGTTTACCAGCGTTCTATCCAACCGTGCCCATTGTCTGGAGTTTTCATGATGATTATTGCACCATGTGTAGCTGGATCCAGTGAACGAAGCCTCCATTAGACTGGCTGACTGAATCATTTTCTTGAATTCTACCAAGGATCTATGTGCGGATCTTCTCCCCCCAAGCCTTTTTGAGTGGTGTCTCACTGTATTGAAATCACCTATAGTACACCATGGAGAACTCAGTGTCAAAGAGATTGTAGTAATGTCCTCTCATATTGTTCTTCTTTTGAATATGTCACATTTGGCATAGATGATGGTAACAAAGGAACTCTATAGATTATTAAAACTCATCTTATAATGCAACATTTGATTATAAGCTGAAAGTAATTCAACATCATAGTCTTGTTTCCACAATTCCCAGATTTTTCCCCCATGTGCTGGTTAGACATAAAAGAGGTACAATTTATTTTTCTACCCATAATATAGCCTAGTGATGCATCCTGAAAAGGTTCGAGCAAAACTACTATTGAAATATGGTGTTGCTTGATAATTCTCTTGAGATGATTTATTGTTTTGGCATTGCCAATCCCCCTATAATTCCAAACTAGTAATGGACCTATCACCATGTAAATTACTTGGACTTGGATTGGGGAACACCTTTGCTCCTTGTGACTACGTTGAGTGGAATACGCTGAGGTTTAGATCGGTGCTGTTTGACTGGATTCTATTATGTAGTGCCTTCCTTCCCATATTACTTAATGTATGAATGACATCCTTGACCCAAGTCCTTCAACTGCTCGAAAACCCCATCTGAAATCTGTCGTGTTTCTGTTTGTTTTACGGCTCCAACTCGTCCAACCACCGCTGCTTCAATGTTGTTCACGAATGTGCTTGCTGTCTTTTCTCCACCCTGTGAAGCTTAGTTGATGCAGTATTCAGTGTATGTTGCCTCTCTATTCTCGCTGTAATCAACCCCTCTTTCAATGCTACTTGCTACGCCACTGCCACTACTGCATTCTGTCCCACTGGTTGAGGCGTAGTTGCTGCTATAGGATGCCCATATTCTGCTTCCAAAACCCATGTAACCTGATCCTACGATGTTTAATTGTTTGTGGTAACATATGTCACCATAGTCGAAGCTTTCCCATGTCGAATCGCCTCCCTTTTATCAGTAGGTGGGAGAAGTTTGGTACAGTTTGCTTTTTTTTCCCTTGAAGAATGCAGTTTGTACAGAACTTCGGAAATCTTTCGTACATGACTGCTTGCTCCAATGTGTAGGATTTGCTGAAGGCGAGTCCCACTTTAGCCGGTAGTTCC
This sequence comes from Kingdonia uniflora, assembly GCA_014058105.1. Classification (NCBI taxonomy): domain Eukaryota; kingdom Viridiplantae; phylum Streptophyta; class Magnoliopsida; order Ranunculales; family Circaeasteraceae; genus Kingdonia; species Kingdonia uniflora. Next base: position 686,553 of record JACGCM010000772.1, on the reverse strand, counting down.
TTCATAAGGTTAACTTCTACAGAAGCCCGAACAGTGCTTGGTCGACTCAGACTAAGAGTTGTTGTATCCGTGATTAAATACTTCCCAATGAGACCGGCAAATTCCTTGATGATTCCATTATTTTGTAGATGGAGCATTAAACCCAGAAACTGAATCCAAACAGGAGAAAAAGGAGAGTCCTTTTTGGGGTTAAAATCGACAGTCCACCGATCGAGCTTGAAGAAGAAACCTTTGATTTGCCAGGACTCTCTAGAGAGAGCCTTTGTAACATCCTTTTCTGACATTAACATCACCATAATGTGTTTAAAATCAAGCACCGCAACCTTTAGTACAGCTGTAAATCCCCAATTGGAATTGATATTACTCTCGATAACATCAAATTTGGGTTTGCCAGTAGGGAAGCTCATAACCAGAGTAGTGTTAAAAGCTATAGCAGCTTTGTTCAGATTTGACGGTGAGAATGAAATCACCGGCATTCCATCTTTCATTGAGATTCAAGTGTTAGGTTTGAACTCCTCATGCACCGGTTTAACTGTATGAACAACAGCAACACAAACGAAGGAGGGTTTATTGGTAGGAACAATATCACAAAGCAAAATTGAGGCATGGGCATCCACTAATGCCTTGGGGTAGAGCTGAGATTCAGCAGCAACATGAGAGGATGGGATGGTGATGTAGGTGGGATCAACATTAAGTGGGGTGGAAGGAGGAGGTTTAGATTGTATGTTTGAAGGAATGCTTGTAGCCATGTTACAAAAGAACAAAAAATCTGAAATGAGAGCTGAGGAAGGAGCAATCAAGGATAGAGAGAAGAAGAAAAGGAAGAGCAAAGTATTAAATCGAAGAATCAATATCGATGAAGGATAAAGATGGAAACCCTAGTGATAAACAACTAGGCTTAGGGTTCAAAGGAGAAAGAGTCGACTCTCATTTCGACATCTGCATCATCAAGCTCGATTCAACAATACATCACATATATAATCAATACATAATACAGATAACTTTACAGATTTCTAACAGATTTCTGTTTCTGACATGCTAACAGGCTGAGATTATACTTTGCCCTCAAGTTAAGAGGTTATCTTACACTAATGACAATAACATCTACATCCTACTTCAAGGTATACATTTTTTATGTTCTAATATTTTAACACTCTATAATAGTCTAAACATACTTGGTTGTTATCATTCATTATGATCTATATCTGCCTTCTATCTTTATCTTGTAGCTCTAAGGTAACGCAACATACAAATAAAATATTTATAGCTCTTTTCTAACCTGTAGCTCAGCTTGTGAAGTCAACAGAGTTGTTGAGGCATTTTGCTCCTTAACGAGTTCTTTATATAATTCCTCAATTCTAAGGCGCATATCTTTAAGTTCCTACAAATCAATGTTTATAGACATCTCTTAGCCTATCTCAAATTTATCATACAAATCAATGTACCATACACTTACAGTTTTTAACCCACACAAAAAACACAAACAAACTCTAAATAGTTTTACTCTACCTTCTCATTATCTCCCTCACGGTTCTCTCAGTCAGTTCTAGCAGAGACCGCATCCAACTCTGTTATCACACCTGGGAGAGAGCCACCATTAACCTGGAGCTGCTCTTCCGCTTTGACCCCTTTAACATAATGTCTTACTATGATGGCTTCGAGGACAGCAACAGAGTACCCCACTTTGAGAAGTTGGTGCTCAAGGCTATCTCGAGTAGCTGCAACTTCATCAACATTCTTCTTCGCCTCATCTGTGAGCTCGCGTATCATCATCCAATGCGAGTCTTTCACAAAAACCAAGCGCTACCTCTCCAAAGCCAAATCGGACTCGAGTTGAGTCACCCTCTTCCCGAGATCAACTCTTCTGCCCTCGAGCTCAGCCCTTCCTTCTTCGAGCCCAAGGCAGATACCCTTCAACATGCAAACAGCCTACAACAGAGAAAGACACATTTTAGCTCAAAAAAAAATACAAAGTTTAAATATCACAAAGACATTAACTTACCTTGCTCAACTCTAACTATGCGGAAGCTTTCAGCTCCCGATACCCACTCGAGCTGCCAGCCTCAACCTGTTCTCCATGGCTAGCAGCTCCTCTTCCACAAGAGTCCCGCTCTCCACATCCTTCGCCCCGATCACAGCAGCAGGCGAATCAACCCTCTTCTTCTTCACATTAATCTCAACTTCACCACTCACTGTGGTCCCCGAGGTCGAGCCATCCTTCACAGCCTTCCTCTTTGGGTGCCTTTGAGCTAGCTTGCTTGACGTAGTACTCCCGATACCTACCTTCAGAGATATGGGAACAGCCTTTGGTAATACTAGACGTTCTTCAGCATCTACTGCTACTTTCTTCCCAGCTCAAACTCCTGTCATTTGTATCTTGGCTTAAGACTTTTGCACTTTCTCTGACCAGCTATTAGCTCTTTTGTATCTGCTAATATCAAGCTCTTTCAGGACAATCTTGAGCTCAACACCTTCTCGATTTACAGTATCTATCAATAATTCCCTTCTCAGAACTTGAGATCGAGGGCCTGTAAAATAATATAATATATTATTCACACAAAACGTGCCTACAACTTCAACAGTTCTATATCGTACACTATTACTTACTTTTCTTCAGGGTTTTATATATAAGTTTCATGGGTTCCTCATCGATTCTCTAAAGATAATCACCTTTTTACCTATATTATATTATCATTCCAAACTCGACCTGTTAAGTTCAGATCGAAGAATAGAGGTCGCGACAAACTCGAAGATAAGTATGTACCTGAAGTCATTGCATAATATTTTACAGTATAATGCTGCAAAACATCTACATGAGTTATACTCATCTCTACTAATTTAGATTATCACAGACTTTTATTACCCCTCACACATTCTCATTCAGTTGGGCAGGACACATCAGTCCAAATTCTAACTGAGAAAGATAGCACAAAAATCCCTGGTCCAGATCACTTTAAACATCCCCATTGAAGTACTAAAAAAAGATCAACTCCTCTACTCCCCTCTCGGATTTCTTTCTTACTAAGTCAGGCAACAAGAAGAAATGTTCTTCCTCAGTTGGCATAGTACAACCCCTAAATGACCTCCCAGCATGTTCTACAACATTCTCCCATTTCCCACCTAAGCTACCTTTTATTTTATAGAATTCTTTGAATACATCAGATTTTGGAGGATAGGATAACAAATTACTAGGGAAATCTAAAAATTGTACATATTGTACTTCGTTCCCCCCCTTCAGAATCAACACTTATAGCTTTTATATTTTCAGACTCGTCAGATACTACTTCACCCACATGACCAGAGGTTGAAGTCTCCATATAAGGTGAAACCTCCATATCAAATATATATATAGGTTTGAGGATGAGGCATATTACTATAACAGAGTCTCCTCACGCCTCATCCTACATGCCGGTCCATGTATTCAGTCAATGTTTTCAATCATTATCTTTTGTCTATGCTTTGACACATGCACATCTACCATACACATGCACATCTATCAATATATACATACATCATATGCATATATCTTTTTCCATGCAAATTAAACAGGTTTTTCAAAAGTTACTTTAAATAGTAAAATTTTCAAATTTTAAAAACCCACAAATATTGTAATCTCCATTTCAAAATCATAAAATCATAACTCAATCACCCATCTTCAACGTCTAAGTAAGAGTCAGGAGCAACACTCAATCCCTCTTTTACTACGGCATTGTACAATAAATGTCTTGGCGCTGCTTCCACAACCTTCTCACTCCTTCTACGATGATTGCCTTCGTTCGACATCTCTCTCAAATCTTTGTGCTTTAATATTTTTTCTCTCTCTTTCTTCTTTTGTTTTTCTAAATTTGATAAACGTTAAAATGAGGAAGAAGAACTGTTATTTATACTTTCTCTCTCTAACTGCTGGCAATTATTAATGGGGATCGCACAAGCCACCCTCCTTCCACTCCTTCCATAATTAATGTCAGACGTTTTACACCTTTTGGGTGAATACGCATTTCCATCATTATCCCATATCCTATATTTAAATATATTTTTCTTTCACCTACCCAAATTTCTTTCAGACTTTCCCCCACTTATGATGACTTTATACTCACATGTAATCAAACTTTTTTTACCCTTCAACAAAAGGCAAAATTCATAGATAATTTGATTTATCTCAACCACCTTATACTACTTATGGAACTGCTGATACCATTTCCAATGCTATAGTATTTTAAAATTCAAAATTTTATTTAAAAACATTTCAAACAACCTTTACAACAAAAAAAGAACATATTTAGAAGAAGTATTCTCCTTACATTCCAAATACAGTTATTCAATCTAACTCAGTTTACTCCCTCATACATAATCATACATGAAACATCCAAGATACCTTAGAGTACCACATCTAATCAGTTTTTCCCTAACCATTCTCTCGTTTTCCTCAATTATTTCTTCTACAACAATTTCCCTTACAACAGCTTTTCGAGCTTCAGGCTCCAAAACTAATTCACAGAATATCTCCAAATAAAAGTAACACCCAATCTCGTGCTCCCTCTCCCTCACATCCAACCCATCAAGCTGGAACTCAGATTCAGGCAAGTTAGCATCATAATCTAGCAACCCAAATATCCTCTCCCGCACTTCTGCAATCTTTATTGCTAAATGCCCCTCCGACGCATGACGAACTCTTTGAGAATGAGTCCTTACCATTTTATTTTTCTTCCTCTTCTCTGTATCACATCTCCACATTACTTATACACATCATGGAGATGCCATCAAATTCCGCACATTCCGTATAGAGTATAGTCTATATTTGCTCCACTTTTCATAACTAGAAACCCTAAAATTGTGATAGAAAGTTATTTGAACTTATCCTTCAACATCGACCTCATTAAAATTCGTCTATCACCTTTTCGAACCAACTTTCACAATTACTCCCCTATGTTATACATATCCAAAATACCTCAACAGTTCGATGTTTTATTAATGTACATTCTATTATATATAAAATGATGCCTCATAGCTCGATTCTAGGTACCTAATCAGTTTGATATACGTACCACATATCTATTTTACATCTTCACATATATCTTCATCAGGTCGACTAATACATTGTGAGGAGGTATATTATACCAGTTCGACTTATACTACTCATTTCAGTTTGTTTTCTACAATGTTACATTTTAATATTCCAACATATTTTTCTTTTAGTTCGATTTGACTACTAATTTCTAATTCGATCTATCAACATAATTTTTGTACAAATAACTTTTTCATTAGCTTGAATATTGCTTACAAAATACTTTGCAGGGAACAATTTTTTCAGAAATTTCTACAGATCGATCTGCAGGTTACATTATATTTTAGTTTTTAACACTATTTCATACCAAACTCTTTTGCAAGAAAAATCCCTACATTGGTTGTCACAAAACTTGAACCCACCTCTACCATAACTTACTTCCATAATAAACAGAAGAAGCTAGTTATAGCAGTGTCTGAACTAACCTTCAGCATAAAACGCTCCTTACAGAAGAAGAACGATGATTCTGTGGATGAAAATTTCCTTTCTCCGACTCCCTTCTCCACCACCACCGTCTCTTCCTCCGTAACCCCCATCCCCTTCGAGTTGGTAGAAATAAAAGGAGGATTATACTTTAGAACCTAGTCCGTCACAGGATGTCGACAATACATCTTTGCATGTACGCTGGCTTCCATATTTGTCTCCTTAACCTTGTCCTCTGCCAACAGACAAAGGCATATCTGATGCTACTCCCCAGACATAATCACATAGTAGAACTGCCATATGTGGTAGTAATCATCCTTAACTTTAGCCACCTCTTCCGTCATCCTATGATATGTTGGTGGCACCGATATGGGAGTGGGTATCTCCAAAGACTGATTGCCAAAATATCAAAGCTGTAACTTCTGCAACTCTACAAGAACCTTCACTTCATATGTTTGACGCCTGGCTATCACTACTCTCAAGACAGAATACACCAAGAGATTTTCACAGAAATAGGGAATTTTTACAGAGATGACAAATGCTACAGTACATATACTATTTATACCCAACTCGCATTCAATACGACGATAGATCTCCAAAGAAGTCATTATTCAAAGTTTAACTTATCTGGGAACCCCAAACGTCAAGTACATCAATCCTTTCTACCATCATAAATGCTAGATATAGTCTTTCATAAAGAAATACCGAGTACCCATCCAGTCAAATTTCCCATCAATACATCATATATACCTTTCCAACTACCAATAAAATTTTTAAACAAAGTTCTTTCTCTACTAAAGCCACCTGTGCCTTCAGATGCGAGGGGACGATTGTAGGGACCTATCCCTCGACCTAGTTCAAACTCAAACTACCTCAATATCAGACTCACGCATTACACACGTGACATATACAATCAGCATTAACACCTAGACCATAAACTGATAAAGAACGTGGATCGAGCATTGCAGGAAGTATAAACAAGTCAAAGATACATGTCTCCCCACAAACAAATAGTTACACATTCAACTACTACTTACCTCATTATCAGGAGAACGTACTTCTACACGATAACGAACTATAGGTAAGGTATATATAAAGAAAAAGTTCCAGAGGAGATAAGGACCAAAATTTCTAAGATTCTAGCACAAGAATTTTTAGATTCTAAACACCACAAGAATTCTTATTTCAAGATCAAACATTTCTAGTTAAAGAGATCACTTGTAATAAGATATTAACCTCAAGCAATAAAAGTTACCGTTACTAAACCCCCAACTCAAGGCCTGGTTTTTTTTTTACCTATTCAAAGGTTTTCCACGCTAAATTACTTGTGCCATTTCTTGCATTACACTATTTTTTGTCACAAGAACATTTGGTGTAAGATCTAATTTTGAGCTAGTTTGAGATATGAAATTAGGCCATTACATCGGTAATTTTTTTTTCAAATCTGAGCCAAACTTTGCCAACCAAACAAATTAAACCCTCTCTCACAAATGTCCCAAATGACCAAATTGATTGTATCAAAATAATGGTTGCCTACATACCATGGATTAAGTCACCCGTAGTTCCCAATATCCCCATTAGGGGCCAAATCAATCTGTATGAAGGATTTGGCCCAAGTCCAAACAATGATTGAACTTAATCTGAGAAACAACTTTTGCAAACATATCAGCCGGGTTATTATTCGTATGAATCTTCTTCAACCAAATCTCACATTCTTTAAGTACTTCTCTAACAAAATGGAAACGCACATTAATGTGCTTTGTTTGTTGATAATAAACTTGATATTTCACCAAAAAGATAGTATTCTGACTTCACAAAATACATCAAGATGGTCTATCTTGATGCCCAAATCATGGAAAAGACCCTTAATCCAAATGGGATCTTTAATCACTTCAGTAACCGCTATATTCTTTGCTTCTGTAGTAGATAAGGTCTCCGTAGACTGCAACATTGATCTGAAACTAACCGGTGTTCCACTTAATGTAAAAACATTCCCTATAGCAGGCCATCGTTTATCCAAATCACCCATATAGTCAGAATCCACATAACCAGCACAAAACTTATAAATCGAATCCTGCTTATGAATTCCAAACCAATATTCACAGTACCTTTGATATACCGTAGAATCTATTTCACAGCTCGCCAATGATCTCTTCCTGGATCATGCATATATCTGCTAACCATACCAATTACCTATACAAATTTGGCCATGTATATACCATTGCATGCTGATAGCTACCAACTGCGCTAACATAAGGAACTTGACTTATATAATCACGATCCTCATTGGGTTTTGGAGACATTGTAGCTTTAAGCTTAAAATGAGGGGCAATGGGCATACTTACAAGTTTTGTATTCCCAATACCAAATCTCTGAAGTACCTTTCTCATGTACGTCATCTAAGAAAGACGCACCATTCCCTTCACTTTATCTCTATGAATCTTCTTGCCAAGAATCTTCTTCGTGTCACCCAGATCTTTAATTTCAAATTATTCACCCATTTGTTTCCTTAACTTGTCAATCTTACTTTTATGCTTATGCACAATAAGCATATCATCCAGATATAAAAGCAAGTAAATAAAAGACCCATCACGTAGCTCGTATAAGTATACACAGTGATCATAATGACTCTATTTGTACTTCTACCCAATCATAAACTGATCAAATCGTTAGTACCATTGTCTTGGAGGCTACTTTAAACTGTACAACAATATCTTCAGTTTATACACATAATTTTCTTTTTCAGCAACTTTAGACCCACTCGATTGAGTAATATAAATCGCTTCTTTTAAATTTCCATGTAAGAACGTCATCTTTATATCGAGCTGTTGTAACTCCGAATCAAATTGTGCTACCAAGACCAATAGGATACGAATGAAGGAGCATGTCACCACTAAAGAAAAACTTCATTATAATCAATCCCCTCCCGTTGAGCATACCCTTTGGCTACGAGTCTAGCCTTGAAGCGTATATCATCATTTTGAGATCATTATTTCTTTGTGTAGACCCACTTATAACTAATCGCCTTCTTTCCCTTAGGTAACTTCAAAAGTTACTAAGTTTTATTCTTAAGAAGAGAATACATCTCTTCCTTCATTGCTCCCTCCTATTTGTTAGCTTCAAAACTGTAGATAGCTCCTTTATAAGTGGAAAGAATATCTTCTTCAATGACCGGTAGTGCATAGGCTACCTTGGCCTTCGCCTGTGGAAATACCATGTTCTTTATAAGCCATCCTAGATTACTTGTATTCCTTGGTGGTTTACTTGTTGTAATTGACTCTACAACCGGAGTCTTCTCATATGTACTACTAAGTACTCCACTTTTATCTGTATCTTCATCATTTGGAACATGCAACTAATGGCTCATCATCCATTGTCAGACCGGTATATGACACCCACTTTAGTACTGAACTATCTAGATCATGTAAAGATGCATTAATCTCCACCCGATGCAAAATTTTGTTTGTCCTCTTCTCTTCATGCTCAGAGACATTTGACTTCATCATAAAAGTCTTATCAAAAGTAACATCCCTGCTAATAATAATCTTTCGATCTTTCATATCCCATGTCAAGTAAAACATTCTATTCCTCCCTATCAAAAGCTTTGCCGAGGTCGAGCTTAATGGCCATGCATCCTGAAATACCATTTTTCTTCTTAAGAGCATTAAAAATCTCTTGGGTCATGATAATGTTGTTAAAAATCTGCCTACTAGGGATAAAAGCATTCTGGGCAGGGGAAATAAGATTGTCCAACATGGGTTTTAGATAGTTGGCCTATATATTAGAGATGATCTTAAACTTAACGTTATAGAGGCTTATAGGTCTAAAGTTACCAGGTTTATCTGGGTTATTCTTCTTTGGGAATAGGGTAATATTGGTATGGTTAAACTCAGATAAAAGGTACCCTGATTGTAAGAATGAGAGGATGGCTTTAAAGATGTCATTTTTGATAGTTTCCCAATACTTTTGGTAGAACAAGGGAGTGAACCCGTCTGGGGCCAGAGATTTGTTGGGGTTCATAGAGAAGAGTGCTTCTTTAAGTTCCTCAAAAGTATGGTCACAAGTAAGGCTAACATTATCTTTAACCGATATAGATTTATCAAAGATATTATGGTTACGAACTTTAATGGGGTGATTGGAAGAGGTGAAGATATCAGAGTAGAAGTCTACAAGGGTGTCTCCCACATTTGTCCTACCATGCACCCACTCGCCTTCAGGTTTACTGGTTATGGCATTTCTCCTTCAGCGACAAACAGTTGATAAGTAAAAAAATTAGAGTTTCTGTCGCCTTCCCTGAGCCAGGTTTCCTTGGATTTGTCTCTCCATAGGATTTCTTCATGGTTAAGGGTGAGATCAAGCTCTAGCTAGAATTCCCTTTCTCTGAGGGTATTGGAATCATTGGGGCACTCTCTTTGAATCCTGATGATGTTTTCTCTAATGGATCAGATCTTGTTGAGAATAAATTTAAAGACAATTTTACTCCAAGTGGTGAGCTCTTTTTTGGTATGTCAAAGTTTTTTGCAAAGTTTAAGAGGCTTAGAGCCATACTGCACATTCGCCCAAGCTTTATTGATAACATTAAGGCAATCCTCATGCTTGGTCCATAAATTTTGGAAATTAAATTGTTTGGGGTGGCTTTCAAAAAAGGGATCGGTGTCAAGGAGAATTGGACCATGGTCGGAACCAATGATAGGAAAATTTGTGATACAAGCTTTGGGGAAGGAGGTTCTCCAAGAATTCGAGGAAAGTGCTCTGTCCAAACGTTTCTTGACCGACTCCAAACCTTTTCTTTTATTTGACCAAGTAGAGCAGAGACCCGAATACCCTAAGTCCACCAAAGAAGCTTAAAAAACAAAGTCTTCCAGAGGGTTCACGGTAGTACAGTCAAAGGGCTTATAGTTGGTCTCCAATGCAAATGACGTCTAAATATTTTGTAACAAAGTTCAATGACTTATCTAGGTTTTCGTCTCCATGTTTAGCAATAGCTAATGAAAGTCTTGCTGAAACTTACCATAATGATGTAGTTATTAGTAATGCTATTTTATGTTATTTTAGTCCCACATTGGTTATTCATAGAAATAGTTTAATATCTCTCTCATTTATATAGAGATTATAATATAACATAAATAACCAATTTAATAATATTTTTTTTTCTCCCACTAATTTATTTCTATAGTAGTTCCCACTGGCTATTGAGGCTGATGATGAGTTTGCCCATAATTACAACATAGCTCTAGATATAAGGTTATGAGTCATCGAAAGCTGAATTGGGTGATGGGTTATCAAATTCAATAAGTAAATGTAGAAAAAAAAAATTCTCTAGTGCCTTTATTGATCAGCTAGCCATGATGAGACCCCCAAATCCTATCTCTTTTAGCCTTGGGCATTGGGAGACTGAAATATTTTTTTGTGGATAAACTGGTTATTTTGTTTTAAGTGGCTCATTCCACGAGAGCGTATAAGCCAAGGGATTTGGCGGCAAACTCCATCATAAAGGATTTTATCAATGCAAATGGGTTGCAAAGGACAACATGTAGAGGTTGTTCCCTTTCTGTTTCGAATGGACATATTGTTTGTTCGAACAATTTAGGCCAAAAGATTTTTTTTTGAATACACTTTGGTTTTATGTTTGAATAAAAGTCTTTGCAATAGTTTGTTTGAACAGACTTCGGTATAACCCAATTTTGAGTTTTGTTTGATGCCTCTTGCTTGCCTCGAGATTTGGGTGATTGTATTTGCCTCTCCCAAGTATATAAGGGAGAATTGGATTTTTTAGAAGCCACCATTGGTGAGATCTTTTGGTAGAGGAACTCTTGAGAGAAAAACCTCTAATTGATTTATAAGATTATAGCATTGGATCTTGAATAAACTCTATATCTCTCTATTATGTGTGGATGTAGGCAATTGCCGAACCACCTTAAATCCTTGTTATTGGTTTTGGTTGTGTATTCCATTTTGCGTGTTTGTTGCTAATCAAATCGAATCGGAGTTCAGCTTCCGCGGCGCGGCCCAACACAGGAAACTGCGTCAATGCTATACTTGAGCCAAGAGACGTTGTGCAATAAGATGAAAAAATTCTTCTGGGAGTTGGAACCAATCCACTTTAGCGAACCACTTTCTTCAAACTCAGCAAAAATAAAGAAAAAACAACCATTTTAGTACTTTAAGCTATAAAAAAGAGAGTACCTGATCAAACTTGAACAATGCTTAAAGATATGTAAGAGAGTGTTATAATGTTCCTAAAGCTTGGATAGAGTTGGCCTACTCAGTGTTAAGTATTTATAGAGTGAAAGTTTAGCCATAGGAAATGTGTACAGCTAATTAAGTCAAAATATAGTTGCAAAATTTGATTTCAAATGTTTTAAAGAAATTTCCATTTATGATATAGTTGGAATTTGATTAATTAGATCTCTATAATGGTTTATGTTTTTGTATGTCTTGAATGCGTAATGCGATCAGTATACTAGGTTTGTTGAAAATACAACATTGATATGTAGTGCTTTGGTAAAGATAAAAATGATATTGCAGTAACAATGCGACGATTTTTCCTCATACTTCCCTCAAAATTGTATATTTCCATTCTACAAGAATGAATCATACCATAATAACTTTTGATTTCAGTAGGGTTGTAGCTGTAAAATTTCTCTTAGGATAATTCGATGCCAAGAGAGAGATAGAAGAATTACTACCAATAAAAATAGCATGATCACTACAACCTGAAAACTACTTCCAATTCGCCGAACCGATATTCATTTTGCAGATTGGAATGATTTTTTTTGGGTGGTTAAGTCTGCTTAGGTTTATTTAGTTTTAGATTTCCTCATATGGATTTTATATATTCATGTGAAGACCCCCAGATATCTTTATAAGATATCGCTTCGTCTTCATTCGACCGTAGTTACCGAAGTTATGTGTAGGCGATGGTGGTGGTGGTGGTGCGAAACTTTGATGCCTCGGCCTATGGCCAATTAACATAAAAAGAACTACTTTCCCATCCGAGCTTCTAATTTATCTCTAATGCAAATGAAGTCCAAATATTTTTATAATGAAGTTCCTAAACTTGTCCAAGTTACTTCTCCATGTCTAGCAATAATGGCAATCGAATTGCCCTTACCAGCCTGAAAAGTACTATATGTTGAAGATTGTGAAAAAAATTTGGTGGTCATCATGAATGAAGGTCCGGGTAGTGCGAGCAGTTCATTTGGAGATCTGGAGATGGGTTACGGTAGATTCAATTTTAAATGGGAACTTGTTAAGGTGAACTCGAATTGATGGTCGTTCGAACGAACTGGAAGTCATTTGAACGAAATGCTTATTTACTATGTTGGAAACTTGGTTTCGTCAAAGTCATTCGAACGAGACTGGAAGTCGTTCGAATGAGATGCTTGTTTCAAGGGTTAGAAAATTAGCTACGTCAAAGTCGTTAGAACGAAAACCACGTTGGCTAGTTTTGTAAGTTCGTTTTGGGACATTGAGTTTGCCTCGAGATCTGTTCCGTTTGTAATAAGTGTTCCAAGTATATAAGGAAAACTTAGGTTATTTGTTAAATATCTTTTGGTTGTAATCTTTGTGAGTTTAATTCTAGAAAACTAGGGTTTGAGAGACTCTATTAGAAATCTTGAGGAAGCTGGAGAGATTGTTTGTAACCTATTTGATTATAGTGGATTGTTCACGGGGAGTGAGTTTTTTTTTATCCGTAAGGGTTTTTTACATCCCTCCTCCAGGTAAATCGTTGTGTTTTGATTTTGTTTAATTTCTCAATTGGCTTTTCCTTTTATAATTCTTGGGAGAGGGATTGGGATTACTGCCCTAATTCTTAACAACTGGTATCAGAACGAAGGTTAGGGGTTGTGTAATTAGAGAGATGACCGATATGGAGAAATTAGAAATCGATGAATTCAATGGATTAAACTTTGGGATTTGGAAGATTCAAGTAGAGGATTTTCTATATGCGGAGGATTGTGATTTTCTTCTAGGAGGAATTTCGACGAAGTCGGCCAATTTGGATCGTTTGGAGTAAGAGCTTCTAGATCGAGATGTTCTAGATAAAGTTTGTTCAACACTCTCAAATTCTATTTCTTCTAAATTACCTAAAGTGAGTATCATGTTAGAGATGATGGACAAACTATCAAAGATGTTTGAATAAACTTTGTGTGATTTAAATTCTTAGAACTGTGTTACGAGTGTTTCAAATTCCTGTAAGCAAGTTACTTTTAGCGTCGTAGTAGAAGTCTTTGGTGACGATTCTCGCGTAATACCTCTTGGAGCTTTCTTGTTAACATCGGGTAATTACTCGGATGTTAAAGTTAGAGGAAAAAGAGTTTCACATATTTAAAGTAGAAGCAAAAGGCACATAAAGGCATGGAATTATAATCAATAAGATATTTGTTAGAATTACGGTAAAGTTGGTCATAAGAAAAAATATTGTAGATCGACGAAGAAGAGAAGATCTGTAAAAAGACATTCAGTAACTTTCTCTGGGGAAGGTACAAATTCTGATAGTACCTCTAATCTAATTTCTAATAATTTGTGTGATATGACCTGTGATATTCGGGGTAAACTCTAGAGTATGGCATGAAAAACTTGGTCACGTGAGCATTTGGATGAAAGCATTATTCTTAAGGATAATACTAGTGATCCAGGAGGATCTAGGAGAGAGATTTAGGCATTTAAGGGAATATTTGTCCTATTGTAACTCAGACTTGTAACCCTTATTAAAGGGAATATTTGTCCTATTATAACTATGACTTGTAACCCTTATAAAAGGGGGCAAGGCTAGGAAAAATTAGATGATGTTAGATCAATAAAAATTCTAGGAGAGAGACTTAGGGTTTGAGAGGAATTCGATTGTAATTAATTTCGATTAGGCAATTAAAACTCTAAAGGGATTTTTCCCAGTCAATTGGTTTGTTCTTCGTGCAATTCTTCTTTTTAAGGTTTCTCAATTCGTATTGTAGAATAACTTGACAAGTTAACATCGATAGATTTTTTTTTGCAAAGGCGTTGTCTTGGCGAAGCAAAAGAAAGTTGGGTTTCCTAAAAAGAAAAAAAAATGGGAATATGGAATCGAACCACTTATACGATGATGTATGGGAACCGACTAGAGTTAGTTCCAACGGAGGATTTAATGTTTTTATTATTTTCATTGGTGATCTCACATGAAAGTTTGGTGTACATTTCTTGAAGAATGAAATAGATTGGTTTGATGTCTTCGTTAGATCGAAAACTTGGGTTGAGATTGAGACGGGTTCAATGTTAAAGCATTTTGGGTCTAACGGTGATGGTGATCAATTTTGCTGTGATGAGTTTGTTATTGATAAAACATCTATTGGGATTGAAAGGCTTGGGAAAATCCCAATAATACTATAAGAGTTTGGTATGGCTGAAAGTGTGGTCTGTGAGATTACTAAAAGGGCACGAGGTTTAAAATGTTTTATCAAGTTGTTGAAGCAGTTTTGGGCGGATTCGGCAGTTTTGGTGGTTGTTATAGAGTCTTGGTATGCATTAGATCTTGGACTATTAGAAGAGATCACTTGGATGAAAAAGGAGGTATTTAATAATTTATACTTTTTTTTATCTATTCTAGTAGTAGATCATTACTATATTATATTTCTACTTTGTGCATGTTCATTGGATATGTATGTGATGATTTTGGTGACCGATCTTGTGATGTGAAGAATTGAAAGATTATCCAATTTATTGATGTGATATCAAATGAAGATGTCTTTTGCGAAGATATGGATAAGTTAACCAGAAAAGTAGATTTATCATGGTCATATAAGTATATAAGCATCTCTGCAAAGATAGTGTTGGAACCATTGGCTGAAAAGGTACAACGAGAACTGTATACTCCACCAATTGTAATGAAAAGAAGAACCAAGGTTTCAGGACCTGCGGTCCGTTTTCATTACTCTCGATACTGTTTGTAGCTAGCCGATATTGGTGATGACTGCAAGGTGGTTTTATAAGGTGAGGTCATGGGCAAGTGGGAGCTTGTCATGGATGATGTTGAGATGGGACCTCAATCGTCAAATCGGGTTTAATATGTTATCCTATTACCGATGGTAAAACTCTTTACTTAACAAGTTGGTTTACAAGTTAAACGAGAACAAGTTTGTTCAAGCGGTTTAAGGTGAAACTTGTGGTAAAGTACTTTCAAGAAGAAACTAGTATTTATGTCAAGATTTTTGGGTTCACCGGTTGTGAAGCTAGTTGTATTGTAGTGGCATTGTTTTTTCGGATTGACTGATTTTTGATACGAAATGAAAAATTCTTCATGATTGATCTTATTGAAGATGGGTATGAAAGTCGGCTACATGGATACTTAGTTACTGGGTAAAGTTGCATTATAGAGGCCCATACATGATAGCTTCATATGCGTATTTGAAATATACACTGAAACGACAGGACTCGATGTTAAATATGTTTATATCATTGGTGGATTTATGAAATACTACAGAGACCATTGTTGATGTAATGAGTTTTTTTTAGAAATGATGGATCATCCGTTCTTAGAGTATAAATGATATGCTAGTTGCGTATGCAAGTTCTAGCATGGGTGAGATTGAAGAATCGTAGGAACGATTATATCAATAAAGAGTTGGACTGATGGACTGGCTAATCCTTGGTATATGGTATAGTACAACAGGAAGAAAGTGAAGCAGAAGTTATTATTGACATAGTACATTAAGACTGGTTGGAGTGCTATTTGGTAGCGCACCATTTGTCGTTACTTCAGGCTTGAGATACGTGTTTGTTTGGCTATAGAATGCGATAAGAGTTTAAATCGAGGTATGTCTAACTCATTAATGATTAGTTTGCTAATGTATGTCATTGTTTACATGAGACTTGAGTTTTCCCATGAAGTGGGAGTTGTGAGACGTTGATAATGGATATTATGTATTCGAAGAAGACTCGGTTGTAGCTCATAGCTATAGAGTAATTCTTGTTCGGCTTGCAGGGTTGTGTTCACTTGTGACGGCAGAGTACGTTAGTGACATAGAAAGGGCTACAGTTTTGTGGTATTATATCGAAGCTACTTGAGTATCAAGATGACAATGGTTAATTGCATCATTGATTGCAAAGGTATAAGTTCAGTTCGGCTTTGAAAGTTTGCAAGGGGATGTTCTGAACTTTTTATGAGGTACGATAACTTTTAGCGTGAAGAGTTCAGTTTAACACGGTTACAAATATGGCTACTTTGAAGATGGGTGAAGTTACGGGAACCTCACATTTCAAATTTCAAGTAAGAGATTTGTTGAAGATTGTGAAATTTTGTCTGTGGGTCTTCATGAATGAAGGTCCGGGTAGTGCGAGCAATTCATTTGGAGATCTGGAGATGGATTACGGTAGATTCAATTTCAAGTGGGAGATTGTTAAGGGTGAACTCGAATTGATGGTCTTTCGAACGGACTAGAAATCGTTTGAACAAAATACTTGTTTTATAGGTTGGAAACTTGGTTCTGTCAAAGTCGTTCGATCGAGACTGGAAGTCATTCGAACGAGATGCTTGTTTCTTGAGTTTGAAAATTAGTTTCGTCAAAGTCATTCGAACGAGATGAAAGTCGTTCGAACGAAAACCGCTTCGGCTGGTTTTGTAAGTTTTTTTTGAGACGTTGAGTTTGCCTCGAGATCTGTTTCGTTTGTAATAAGTCTCTCAAGTATTTAAGGGAAATTTAGGCTATCTTTTGGTTGTAATCTTTGTAAGTTTAATTCTTGGGAACTAGGGTTCGGGAGACTCCATTAGAAAGCTTGAGGAAGCTGGAGAGATTGCTTGTAGCCTATTTGATCATAGTGGATTGTTCACAGGAAGTGGTTTTTTATCCGTAAGGGATTTTCACTTCCCTCCGTGTAATTCATTATGTTATGATTTCGTTTAATTTCTCAATTGACATTTTCATTTATTGTTCTTAGGTGAGGGATTGGGATTAGCTACCCTAATTCCTAATACTATGTTGATGTAGCTACCGTCTGTTATTGAGGATGGCCATGTGCTCGGCCATAAGCATAATATCGGTCTAAACATGTGCATACATGTTTCTGGAAGCTGACTCTTACAGGTTATTGGATTTAATAAGTAGATATGGTGGTATTTCCCAAAATATGTACCTCGGCCGATCAACCATCCTTGAAGAAAACCCGGAACATTTGAGTGTAACAAAATAATTAAGGTAAGATTGAAATATTCTTTGAATGTAACAACAAAATTAAGGGAAGATTGAAATATTCTTTGAATATAACAAAAAGATTAATTGGTGTTTAGTGGGGGGTTAATGTACTGAGCGCGTATAGGCTAAGGAATTTGAGGATAGACCCCATTGTAATGACTAATATCGATGCTAACAGATCTCTAAGGATGACAAACTGCTCTAAAACTGCGTAGACCATGGCGATAAGGAGCCAATTAATATTTCACAATAATAAGACCGCTGCTTTTTGTTAGGTTTCATGGAAATATCAGCTTTCTGCATCTTAAAGAAAGATTTTCTAGTTCAGAGTTGGACATTCATGGTTGGGTAGTCATGTAACAATGGTAAAAAATTTGTTACGGTTAAGTATATATTTTCTAAAATTCCATCTTAGGAATCATGGTACTATTTGTTCCCGAATTTCTCCTAGTTATTATTTGGTGATATCTAGGGTTTAATTTAGAGTTAATCCTTATTCAAATTTGCTTGCACAAGTTTCTGTGGTGGCAGTGTTAGCTCTTAAGATTTTAAGCTATATTTAAACTACAACTTTTGTAAATTTATTTAGTTATTTTAACATTGATACACTATCGCTTTGCTGATACGTGTTCTTTGTCTGCTTAGATAATGGGTATGAAATTGGCTTGTCTGAAGGGCAATTTGAAAGCTATTTCAAGAGAGGATGTTGGGATACTCGGAGAGCATCATCAGCAGTTACCTTAATACTTAAAAAAAATGCATGCCACATATGATTATTCCACTTTTCAACCTCTAGCAGTTGCCTCAATTCTTGAATTTCAAGCCTGATGTCTAAATGTTGAGTTAGAAATGTGCCTAAAACATTTCCTTATCAGGCGCATAAGCGTTATGTATCTTTTGATATTAAGCAAATTGACAGGCGCATAACTGAAGGTCTTGACTCCCACACGGCTATAAACGACGAGTTTTGCTTTTACCACTCAATTCACTTCATCATTTTCCCTCCAGCACCATAAAAATCACTCAAGAACACCTACTACATTTTTTCTATTCTCAAGCAAAGAAAATCTATTGTTCCTAACAACTTTCCCACCATGTTAGAGTTAATTAACAATGACCTTTTCGATTTGCTCCACATTGACGACTCTTACGCGTCATATCTGTAATCTAATTTGCATGAACAAACAACACCTCGTAAGGAGATGATCGAGTCTAGTGTATACATACTATCTCCTTATGACAGATTCGCCCCTGCCACATTGCTTTCTAACTCCCAGGATATAACGATCTGTCGTAGAGAGAAGAAAACACTTCTATCTCTCTACCAAACGAACCTTGATTGCTTCTATTTTCTCTCTTGAAAATGACTCAAGAAAACTCTGAAAAACTGATAATGATAAATGAAAACGTAGTTGGGTTATATAGAGTATATGTGACTCTTTACCAAGGGTAAACCTCAAGTTACTTCCTCTTCACCAAAAGTCACACCTTAAGCTGCATCTGTTGGAGACAACCCAACTCACATCTCAAACCCAAAAATATGACTAAGTGTTCCAAGGAAACCCCATGAGCCCAAGGCCGAATCCTAGACTTATAATAATAATCGGGTTTCCTAGGTTGAGCAAGCTCATGGGTAGCCCATACACCTAAGCTAGTTTTCACACATAGGTCGTACATGTCGCACATGCGCGTGTGACCCACCAACTTTCATACACATCCCAACAAGTTAAGTGTTAGACTTACTTATATAGTAAAGTTGAGCTTCCTTCATATCCAATGTGGGACTAAAACACTTAGTTCTACCATTCAAGGAAAAGGAAAACCAAAAGCCTCTTTGAATTTTCTATCAATCTCCTACATTTGAATGGTAACAGACAAACTAAAAAAATATATAGAGAAAATCAGGGAATGGTACTGTATTGAGAGAGATGTCTTGTGGATTTGAATCTTCCCTAGTGAATAACAATAAGATTTATGCTGATTAGTGACCATATGTCTTGAACTATCACTTTTAGTGTAAACCAAGACAATATTCTTCACACAGTACTTTTCCAAACACAATCGGTTCTGTCAATTGTGTTCAATTTGTCCCTGAAAAAACCCTAAAATCATGAGTGCTCTTAAAAAATTGTGCCCTATAAAATTATCATGGGAGTGCCCCTACCTCACACGCAAATTGGTGATTACCTATTAAGAGTACCATGTCGTACCCCACTTGTAAATATAAGGCATATGAATCATTAAAAGTTTAGAGAACTTACCCTAAAAATTGCTACAGGTTGCATTGTTTACATCATGGAGTGAGTAGGAGTTAAAATCTCCTCAGTACTCATGTTTAGTAACTTACAACTAGTTGTCCTATTGAACCTAGATCATGAGATCTCCAATCAACTAGGTTAGGTTTTCGCTGAGGTTAACTCGCAGTTAAAGGCTTTAGCTTTTAACTGCGGAAAATACTTGTATTTTTGCCAACCCTTTTGTAAATAAATCCGTTAGGTTGTCAGTTGACTTCACAAAGTTAATGGATATAACTCCACTTACAAGTAATTTCTTTACAGTATTATGTCTACAACGTATATGTTGTGACTTACCGTTATAGACATTATTCTTTGCCCTAGCAATAGTTGCTTGATTATCACAATTGATACATAAGGCAAGTACTGACTTTGGCGATATAGGAATATCCTCTAAAAACTATCGAAGCCACTCAGCTTCATCTCCTACTAAATCTAGAGCAACAAACACTTATTCCATAGTCGATCGAGCTATGCATATTTGTTTTGAGGATTTCCATGAGACATCTCCACCACCAAGTGTAAATACGTATCCACTTGTTGAGTATGACTCGTTAGAATCTAATATCCAGTTTGCATCATTGTATCCCTCAATGACAGTTGAATATCTTGTGAAGTGCAACCCATAGTCAATTGTATACTTTAAATACTGTAAAACCCTGATTAACACTTCCTAGTGGCTCAGTCCAGGGTTTATAGTATATCGACTCAGTTTGCTAATTGCATAACCAATATCTGGTCTTGTGTAGTTCATAATATATATTAAAGTGCCTATTATGCGTACATACTCTATTTGAGAAATAGGCTCACGTGTGTGTTTAATCAATTGATGCATATTGTCGTATAGTGTCTGAACACCACGGCAATCAAATTTATTAAACTTCTTAAGTACATTTGCTATATAATGTGATTGAGACAACACAAGTCCCTGTGGTGTTTTGTTAATATTTATGCCAAGAATAACATCTACAACACCTAAGTCCTTCATATCGAAGTTGTTGGACAACATTTTCTTTGTTGACATAATGACATTGATGTTAGTCCCCATGATGAAGCATATCGTTTACATAAATACACATAATTACATGCTCACCATTCATGCTTTTAATATAGACACATCTATCACATTCATTGATTTTGAAGCCATCCTTTATCATGACTTCATCAATTTTGTTATACCATTATAAAGGTGCCTGCCTCAATCCATAAAAAGATTTAACCAACTGGCACATTTTATTTTCTTAGCCTCTGATAATGAACCCCTCAGGTTGGTTCGTATATATTTCTTCATTTAATTCACCATTCGAGAATGTTATTTTAACATCCATTTGATGTATTTCAAGCTTATGCACTGTTGCAATAGCTAACAACATATGAATAAAAGTAATTCTTATTATTGGAGAATATGTATCAAAATAGTCTTAGCCTTTTTTTGGCCTATAGCCTTTGGCAACAAGTCTGGCTTTGTACTATTCAATTGAACCATCAGGTCTTAATTTTAATTTGAAAATCCACTTGTAACCTATAGGTTTGTTGCCAGGTGGAAGATCTACCAATTCCCAAGTATGGTTATGTATTATAGAGTCTATCTCTGCACAACCTATTTCTAGCTAGGAGCTTCAGGTGTAGCCATGGCTTCCTTGAAGTTTCGAGGCACATTTTCTTACAGGAATTCCACAAAATCTTTGCCAAAAGACTTAACAACTTTTAGTTGTTTCCCACATCATGGTTTTGTATTAAAATCAGAGCTTGTAGGAGTGGTACGCTGATCACTACTAGAAGCAGCAACAGTTATTCTCTTAAGAGGATTTACATTGCCGCTCTTTTTAAATGGAAATATATTTTCAAAAAATATAGCATCTTGTGATTCAATGATGGCATTCTCATGCATATAATTTATTTCAGATTTGTATACAAGAAATCTATATGCACTAGTGTTATTGGCATTGCTAATAAAAATACAGTCAATAGTTTTAGGTCCTAACTGAGACCTTTTTGGCAATGGCACTTGTACCTTTGCAAGATAATCCCACACTTTTAAGAACTTATAGGAAGGCTTTCTGCCTTTCCAAAGTTCATAAGGAGTCTTATCAATCTTCATGTGAGTCAACTTATTGAGAATATAATTTGCAGAAAGTAACGTTTCCCCCTATAAGTTTTGCGGCAAAACCTGAACTAATAAGCATAGCATAAAACATATTTTTAAACGTTCTATTTTTCCTCTCAACAACTCCATTTTGCCTAGGTGTGTAAGGTACAGTAGTTTGGTGTATAATACCAAACTTAACACAAAGTTCTCCAAATTGAATAGAGTTGTACTCCCCACCCCTATCAGTTCTAAGAACTTTTATCTTTTTGCTGAGTTGAGTCTCAACCTCATTTTTGAAAATAATAAACATTTTCAATGCCTCATCTTTTCTTTTGAGCAAGTACACATGGCTGTATCCTGTACAGTCATCTATGAAAGTAATAAAGTTCTTCTTTCCACCTCGCGTTTGAATAAACTTCAAATTTTAGAGATCACTATGAATCAAATCTAGTGGTTCAATTTTTTGTTGTTTAATAGAATGGAAAGGTTGTTTTGTAAATTTTGCTTCAACAAGTACTTCACATTTCTGTTTGCAATCAAGATTGAATTTAGGCAGCAATCCTAAATAGACTTATTTATGCAGTAAACCATAATTTACATGTCCTAATCGTTGATGCCAAACATTAAATGACTAAAGTAAGTAAATTGAATTCTCATTCTTATTGATAATTGAAATGGGTTTACATAAGACTGCTAGTTTGAACAGTTCATCACACTCATAACCCTTTCCTATGAATACACCATTTTTAGTCATGATACATCTGGTTTACTCAAACACTAACTTAAAACCATTCTTGATTAGCAATGCATCGAAAACAAGGTTCTTGTATTAGGCACATGCAGTATTTTCTTCAAAGTAACTTCTTTTTTAGATGTGAATTTCAAGACTACTTTCCATTTTCCTTCGACCCTTGACGTCGAAACGTTGCCTATAAATAATTTCTCTTCATGTTCAGTCTTATTGTAGGTAGTAAATAAACTCCTATCATAGCATATATGGCTTGTGGCCCCTGTGTCCTCAAACCATTCTCTGGAATCGCTTGCCAGATTGATTTCGGAGATTACTGCACGCAGGTTCTCTAACTCAGTAATATTTGCTTGAGTGCCTATATCACATTCTGGTTCGCTTTTACGATTGCGGCATTCTATTGACTTGTTCCTTGGTTTGCCACAAACATAACAACTTCCTATGAACTTCTTAAAGTTTTTTCCCTTAGGGCACTGAGAATTCTTCCCATTTTTCCATTTCTTTCCATTTTTCTTATGGGGTTTAGGGTTCTCTCGACCATGTTAGCCTTAACATCGTAAGAATGAACAACATCCTTCTTATCGTTGGATTTGTTATCTTCTTTGATCCTTAGCCTTACGATCAGTTCCTCCAACTTTATTTCCTTCCTCTTATGCTTTAGATAACTTTTGAAGTCCTTTCAAGATGAAGGTAACTTCTCAATTATCACAGCAACCTGAAACAATTCACTAAAATTCATACCTTATGTATGAATATCATGCAGAATAATCTGCAGTTCTTGTACTTGACCGATTATAGTCTTAGAATCCACCATTTTATAATCCAGGAATCTGTTGATTATAATTTTTTTTAGTCCGGCATCTTTTGTCTTATACTTATGGTCTAAGGATTCTCACAGTTCCTTTGCAGACTCCATTGGACTATACACATTGTACAATGTGTTGTCCAATCCGTTCAGGATATAGTTATAACACAGAAAGTTAGAATGAATCCACGCCTCTACTGCTACAATGGTTGTTGGGTCAGTTTCATCCTCCTTTAACTCTGGTTTGTCCTCTTTGAGGAATTTTGCCAAGTTTATAGTCGTGATAAAAAATAACATCTTCTGCTGCCAACGCTTAAATTCAGTGCCATCAAACTTCTCGGGCTTCACTTTCAGAACTTATGGGTTGGTCTTTTCACCCTTCTTCATTGCGAGATTCACCATTGTTATAGTCTTTGATCATACTGAAAAATACTCTATTTTAAGAATGTAATCCAATCTGCACGAACAAACAACACCTCTTAAGGAGATGATCGAGTCTAGTGTATACACACTATCTCCTTAAGAAAGATTCGCCCCTGCCATATTACTTTGCTGGAATGTAGGCACCCCTGTCTCCCAGGTTACAACGATCAGTTATAGAGAGAAGAAAATACTTTTATCTCTCTGCCAAACAAACCTTGATTGCGTCTGTTTTCTCTCTTGAAAATGACTCATGAAAACTCTAAAAAACTGATAATGATAAATGAAAGTGAAGATGGGTTATATAGAGTATAAGTGACTCTTCACCGAGGGTCACACCTCAAGTTAGTGCCTCTTCACCAAGAGTCACACCTTAAGCTGCATCTGTTGGAGACAACCCAACTCACACCTCAAACCCAAAAATATAATAAAGTGTTCCAATGAATCCCCATGAGCCCAAGGCTGGATCATAAACTTATAATAATAAACGGGTTTTCTAGGTCGAGCAAGCCCATGGGTAGTCCATGAACCTAAGCTAGTTTGCATACATAGGTCGCGCATGTCGCACATGGGCGTGTGACCCACCAACTCTCATATATATCCCAACAAGTTAAGTGTTAGACTTACTTATATAGTAGAGTTGAGCTTCCCTTATATCCAATGTGGGGCAAAAACACTTAGTTCTACCATTCAAGGAAAAAGAAAATCAAAAACCTCTTTATATTTTCCAATAATCCCCCAAATTTGAATGGTAATAGACAAACTTAAAAAAATAGTGAAAATTAGGGAATGGTATTGCATCGAAAGAGGTGTCTTGTGGACTTGAACCTTCCCTACTTAATAATAATTAGATTTACGCTAATTAGTGACCATATGTCTTGAACTGTCAGTATCAAGGGAGTGTCAGTTTTGGGGAAAGGCGTGGGTGGGATATGGCCTTGAAAGCCGGGAAGAACGGGGGAAACATAGACACTCTTATAAGTTTTTCCCCATACCTATCTTACTAGTTTCTAATCGGTTTTAGAATAACTTAGTGGTTTTATGTTTGTAGAAATCTCAAGCCGAAGCATACTTCTTAGCACTCAACAAAGACATGGCATTTCAATACCCAAAGGCGTATGAAGTACTTGAACACCATCCGACTTGGTGTGGTATTCAAGATCAATCACCATCTCTTTTGCGATGTAAACGCAAGCCTGAGGAGCTCAACTCCCGAAACACCGTCTTCTCCGGTTGTTGAATCATCGGTAAAAGATTACTTGAATACCGACCTCCTCAATTGCGGCGAGGTACGTCCCAGTAGAAAAAGAGCTCTAATGAAGAAAGGGAGGATAAACACTTTGAGATAACAAAATAATTCATTAATAAAAAGGCTAAATAGTATTAAATTCGATAAGGTAGATCGTGAAACCGAGAAGACCCAACAAAGGATTACTATGGACGTTCAAGTATTGAAGATGAAGAGGTAAAAAATGAGAGCATGCATATATTTGAGCAAACAATTTGAAGGAACAAAAGGATCAAGAAGTGATGTGGAAGACCTTGACCAAAATGAGTGGCACACAACACAATACACATTTTGGGCAAGAGCACAAGTCAAAGTTGTGGCAAAGATAAAAGAGGAGATAAGGACCGATAAAGAAGCGATGACATTGGAAGCAATGCATCAAGACTAATTGGAAGCTATTGAAAGGGCCGATGCAGAACATCACTATTTCCATTTACTATAATTTGTTATTTAAGTTTCCATTTTATCTAACTTGTTGTACGGGTTTCCTTCAATGTAAAAGTTTATTTAATTTAATGTTTTATAGAGATATTCATTATGTTTTAGGTAATGATCAACTAGGTATATTGATGTGAATAGAGAACTAAAACCATCCATATAGACATGAAGTAGAAACTCAGACTATGAGGTACATAAGGGTTATGCGTCTTATGAGTTTATAATAACCATTAGGCGCATAAGCTTTAGGTGCCTCAATATCTTATTTAAAAAAAAGCCATCAGGGGCCTCAATCTCTTATTTTAAAAAAAGCCATCATGCGCCTAAAGGTTATACGCCTGATGGTTTATGTTAAATTCATGTATTGCTTGAAAATTTTAAGGATTCAGCAAGAAAAAATTCAAGCCTTCTTGGAGATGCACTTTCAGGCTTATTCTATCTGCAATGAACTTGCATGTTTGCACCAAATACAATTAGCCCAAAGTAGAAAAATTGGAAGATATGATCCCATGGGTTTCTTTCACTGTCATAACTCCATTTAAAGTTATCTCCTGAATTAGAAATTTCCTGTATTTCGAAGGAAACATATCTTTGGATGGAATTGGTGGGTGGTTACTCTTGACTTTGGGCAATCGATCTTGTAGATATTGAAGGTGCCTGTTTGTGTCATCGTGATCAAGAAATATATGAAAAAGACAGAGGTCAGGAGTTTTATTATAATACGTATCTATGAGAGGGAATAGAATGGACGATCTTGATTTCCTTATAGAACCATACTAACTATAGAGATAGATTAGAGGGAGAAAAATATTATTATCGAATTAATTATTTAGGTTACATCATACTCTCTATATACAAGATATATATATTAAACTACTTTTATGAATAACCAATATAGGACTGAAATTATTTAAAATAACCCTGCTAACACTCCCCCTCAAGCTGGAGCATGAATATCGTACATGCCGAGCTTGGAAAAAATATCTAAAAATAATATGTTATTAACGGCCTTCGTGAGAAAATCTGCAAGCTGCTATGAAGTAGAAATATAGAGAGTCTAAATCTGTCAAGATTTAAGCTTCTCATGTAGGAAGTACCGATCAATCTCAATGTGTCTAGTACGATCATGTTGCACCGGATTAGCCAAAATGCTAATGGCAGATTTGGTGTCATAATAGAGCGTCAAAGGAAGAGAGACTGGTATCTGAAGCTCTTGTAGAAATCATTTAAGCCATATCAACTCACAAACACCTTGAGTCATGGCCTTGCACTCGACTTCTGTACTGGACCTCGAAACAATATCTTATTTCTTACTCTGCTATGTAACCAAATTACCATCAATAGTGGTATAATACCGAGAAGTAGAGCGACTATCAGATAATGAACCTGCATAGTCAGTATCAGTCTAAGCCACGACTCGAGAATGACCATGATCATAAAATAAAATGCCACGACTAGGACACCCCTTGAGATACTGGAGAATGCAAATAGCTACTTGGAGATGGGGAAGACGGGGCTTGTGCATAAACTGACTAAAAGTTCCAACCGCATATGCAATATTGGGGACGGGTAAGAGAAAGATAGAGGAGCCTCCCAAGAAGCCATTTTGTATTAACCAATGTCCCCCAAAAACTCCCCCTCAAAGTTAGCCAGACGATGGTTCTGTTCTAGAGGTATAACGCAAGATGACACGCAAACTGTCCTGAAGCAGAGAAAAGATCAAAAATATACTTTCTCTGAGAAATAAAAATATTAGAACTAGAACAAGCAATTATATCTCAAGGAAATAATGCAAGGGGCTGAGATCCTTTACCTGAAAGTGGGTACAGAGATAAGATTTTAGGTCACTAATACCCTAAATTTCACTTCCTGTAATAACAATATCGTCAATATAGACAAGCAATGCAATAGTCTTCCCACCAGAATGTTGAAGAAACAAGGTATGGTCAGTACTACTCAGAACATAACTAAAGTCAATCATAGCGGTATCAAATGTATCAGACCAAGTACGAGGAAATTGTTTAAGCCCACAGATAATCTTTTTTAATATACATATCAAGCCTGAAGCAACAGCGTGATAAAAACCTGGAGGTGGAGACATATAGACCTCTTCTTGTAATGTTCCATTCAGAAATGCATTCTTCACATCCATCTAAAAAGGGACCACAATTTCGATGCAGCAATAGAGAACATAACTCCAATGGTATTCATCTTGGTCACATGAGCAAACGTCTCCTGATAATCAATACCATGTATCTTTGCACACCCCTTGGCAACTAACTGAGCCTTGTATCTACTGACCGTTCTATCTAGATTTTCTTTAACCGTAAACACCCATTTGTATCCGACTGCTATACGTCTAGATGGGAGATAAACCAATAACCAAGTATTATTGATCTCCAGCTCATGTAATTCTTCCAACATTGCGGCCTTCCAATGAGGTTTGGCTAGCGCATCTGCCACTGTATGCGGTATATCAACTAGAGCGTGCAAAACTAGAAAAGCTATGTAAGTAGGAGATAAACAATGATCTAAAGTATAATTAGTGATATAATAAACTGTTGTATCTGAATATCTATCAAGCTTTGCATTACGTTTCTCCTTTTGAATTGCAATAGGTCTATCATCATTACTATGAGGAACATGTGAATCATCATCAATAGTAACTGGTATAAAAGAGGCATGAGAAGGCTCAATACCTAATAAAAGTGGATCGTTGGTAGTTAACAGACTTAGAGTTATAAAGGATGATTAATAGTTTGGTGTAGAAGGCTGGCGTCCTGGATATCATCGAGTATAAACCTGTAAAGGACATGAAACTAAAGGTAAAACTAAAGGTAGATTTACATACTCATACGAAACACTCAACAAAAATTGATCAGAAGGAGAAGAAGATAAATCTTCTAAAGGAAGATGACCAATTGGAAAATACTCCTTCTGAGATAGAACACAGCCCACAAAGAATGGAGTATGTTTGAAGAAAGTAACGCCCATCGAGGTGAAATGTTGAATGGATGAGGGATGAAAGCACATGTAACCCTTATGAACATGAAAGTAATCCATAAACACACCAAAAAATAAGGTAGAATCTACAAGGTAGAATCTGAAATATAGAATGATCATGATACATAATTGAATACAGAGTGTAAAAACCAATAACTCTAGATGGAAACCGGTTGATAAGAAACACTACCGTAAGAGCAACGTCAGACAAAAAACACAAGGGGAAATTTATACTAATAAACATGGCACGAGCAAGATCAAGAATGTGATGATTTTATATTTTCATTTTTCATTTTGCTGTAGAGTTTTTGCATTAGAGGTTTAAATGCCATTGTCATTACAGAATTTGTCAAGACCATGGGACATAAATTCCTTACCCTAATCGTAACAAAAAACTTTAATTGTTTTCCCAAACTGAGTACGAACATTACGGTGAATGTTTGGATAATAGAGGAGACCTCATCCTTGGATTTCATAAAATAAACCCAAGTACACTTTGAAAAATTGTCAATGAACAGCACAAAATAACAAAATCTTAAACTAGAAGTAACGGGGGAAGGACCCCAAACATTCGAATGTACAATATTAATACTCAACAAATACGTGCAAAAATGATGTTTAGCTAGTTCACACGTTTTGCAAGGAAAATCAAGCATGGATACTTTGGAAAAGAAAGGCCAAAATAGATAACGTATATACTCGAATGAAATATGATCTAAGCGGTGATGCCAACATAGTACACGCTTTATATTTTAACTACTAGACATAGACATTAACTAGAGAGCTTAAGGAGAAATAGAAGAGATAAGTCCATCCAGGAAATAAGGGCCATCCTCTTCATGTCCACTGCCAATCATCTTCTGTGATACCAGGTCCTAAAAAATAATATAATCAGGAAAGAAGGTAATATTATGGTTTTTATTTCTGGTAATTTTACTAATAAAAAGAAGATTTGTATCCAACTGAGGGACATGAAGGACATCGGGTAAAAAAAGGGAATCTGTAATTGAAATATAACCATTCCCTACAATAGATGTTCCAATTCTATTAGCAAAATGAACAGTCCGTTGCCATGAATTATAAGCATAAAATCAGAAAAGAGAAACATTCCAGTCATATTATCGGTGGCACCCAAGTCAACAATCCAATGCGAAGTTGGAGATATAGAAACACTATTTGCGGATGCGAAGTTACCTTCATGGGAAGTTGACGGTGTAGAAGATAGAGAGAAGCTGTCGGAACTTGTTGATTTTATCTTGAGAGAGAGGGCACTAAAGACCAAAGAATTTGGTGTACTAGAGTCAATATATAAGTATGCTGAGGACTGAGATGATGGGTTAATGACCAGCAGAACGACCTTGCAAAGCATGACAAGTTGTTTTTAAATGTCCACACTTACCACAATAATCACACTTCTTCCTCGGGGGGTGAGAGTTATCGAAAGCCACTGGTAATGGAGAGAGGCTAAGAGATGATGTATATGAAGTCTATGAAGGAACTGGCGGTAGTACCAAATAAGTATAATGAACAACCATATCTCTGAAGGGATCCCAAAGATAGGAGGCATAGGTAACCGACAACTCTGATCGGAGAGATAATATAGTGTACCTCCTCAAGAGTTAGGAAAGGAGTCCTATCAAGTAGATGAACTCGTGCATATTTAAAATCAGGATTGAGCCCTATAAGAAACTAAAATACTTAAGTCTCCTCTGAAACCTTTTCACTTGGTGCGCTGGCTGGCCACTCGATAAAGCTATCATAATAAGATCATTATTCCCATCTCGATCGAAATCTCGCATAATGCATCCCCAAAATTTGAGTACCCTGTTTAAAATTCCTAATCTCATTGGAAAGTGGGAAGATCCTAACATTATTCTCTCGCTGAGAATATATCTTACGAAGTTACTCCCAAATCATATGCACATTATTCGTGAATAAGTACTCAACGGAGATCGTCGGCTGCATTGAATTAATCAACCAAGTTCTCACCATCGAATCATCCGAAAACTACTTTACATACTTTAGATCTGATTCAATAGGTTCTTTTTTTTTGTGCCAAGAAGAAACCCCATCTTTTCATGGCCACCAACAAATAATTTCACGGACTTTGCTTATCGAACATAATTCAAGCCATCTAGTAGTTGTGAGTAAATCTTTAGATTCAGATTATCATGAATAGAGTTAAAGGACTGAACTTCTTCACTCGTTCCAATTGACGAAACGTTTGAACTCAAAATTGACTCGTGACCAATAGCCATCGTGATCGATTGCCTTAAATAAACCAAAACAATCTGAGATTCAGATTAACATTTATTGCATCTCGCGATCGAATCCAAAAAAACTTAAAATTGCAAAAACGTTGGTTATGATCAAAATAACGTTACTAGAGAGAGAATGATAATCATCGCTTTTCAAAGAGAGGAGAGAGAAAAAAAAAGTAGGAGGCGTGTTGCCCTCCTAATGAACTCACCGTTGAGTTCGATCTGTTAGTATTTTATAAAATATGTTTCTTGTTTTCCTTTTATCTGACTCTATCTTTGCAAGATAGGTAGGCTTTAGACTTTTAGGCCTTGTACATGGATTTGTATTTGGCCCTCTAATAGCCTAATTCTGAGATTTGGACTTAACCTTTACACCAGATGTGTTCAGAACGCTCAAATAGCAGTAAATAATTACTAATAAGACAATTTTGCAATGAAAACCTTTGAATAGGCTAAAAACCATGACCTCTCCTAAGGATTTTGAGAAAGAAAAGATGGTGCTATTGAGATTACTAGCTTATTACAATGAGTATTCTGAGTATATAGAATATTTGGGTGAGGATTCATCCGTTCTTCATCTTGAATTCTATTGTCTTATTTATAGGCCTTATAATATAACCGTTTGACGACCATAAAGATTATTAATGATGGATGTTACAAAATATATGTTTGACCAGATTGTGTAACATTCTGATCTTTATTGTTGTACAATGGCTTTAATGATGACTTTACATTTGTTTAATTTGAAATATTGGTATAGAGGTCATTACTGATGACACGAATTTAGTAATACTAAATGTTTCTTTAGAAGTGCTTTCCTGTATGCTGATGTGGTCGAGGATGAAACATGAGTCCGAGATGTGAAATAAGCTATTACAAGATGGCTTTCAACCAAGAGTACGAGGAGTATCATGGACGAGTGGTATTGGTTGAGTAATTCATGATGTACCTATTTCTTGATGTTCTGACTTGCTTCTGATTGAGCCACACACTCTGTTATTGAGTTCAAAAGTTTACATACTGGTCGAAGATTAAGCATGAGTCTGAGATGCGGAATAAGCCATTACAACCGCCTCCTCTCAGCCAATAATACGAGAATTCTTATAGGCGAGTGGTGTTGGTTAAGAAGTGTCATAAATACTATATTTAACATCTGGGAATCATTTCCAATGTATATTCATGAATATTTGGTTGTGTCTTTTGGGTTTTCTAGATCCAATGGCTCTAGTCAATGCTGTTGTGTGGGAGATATTTTTGACGTTGGGAATTTATAGAGTCTGCTTTTAATGCTTATCATTGTATAAAAGGCGCTCTGAATGGGGGTTGAAGAGCCAAGTCTTTGTCTCTTCTCTATTTATCTTTGTTCCTGTGTACTTGAAAGACTTCTGACTGTGTTGAGTGTGGTGCCTAAAAGGACTCAATCGCGAGAGTCTAGGATCTTTAGAAAAATGGAAGAGTTACGTATCAGGTACTTTGGCTATCAACCGTTACATCTGCCGATGCCAATTCCTATATCGTCGGCGTATTATCATATGTCGTATGAAGAGGTAGTGGAGGCAGGTAATGACCACTATCAGATGGTGCATTTCCACTATCTGTTGACATCTGAAGAGGAGCTTCGAAATGGGCTTCGGTAGCTGGCGGAGGATGTTGTGGCAGCTGAAGATGAAGCGGCAGGCATTTGTCCGAGGGAGTCTCACCGGTATCCTACTAGTGAGTGGGTCCTACCTAAAAAATAGGACTTTGTGTCTGTCTCTAGCATGCGGGGAGGTGGGGGTAATGGTGGGAGAGGTGGCGATGATGGAGGTCATTTTCATCCTTGGACCATAGATATTGGCCAAGAAGATCTTTCATCTGTGATTTCTAGTTTCAACTTCTTCCTGCTCCTTGCAGCATGAGATTAGAGTATGGGCGCTGCTTCAATTTTTCATCATCTTCCTTGTTAAATGTTGGGAGATGTTTCAAATTGGTGTTTGATGTACATTAAGAACTATCTGTAAATTGTCTGAAATGAATTTGTATTCTGTAAAGTAATTTTAAAGAAATTTTTTGAATTAATGAAATGTAGTTGTTCTGTTATCTTGGTAGTGTATCGAACTAGAAGTATTTTAAATTTGTAAAGTAGAGTTTTGTAAAGTTGTAAGTATGGGGAATAGTAGATCGTGATAAGGTATAAACGAATTGCAAGGATCTCAGTGAGAGGTGGAAAAATGTAGGGGAGTTTTGAAAATGTGATGAAAAGGCATAAATAATTTTTGTAAGATGATTGGTGTTGTAAAGGTACATAGTTTTTTTGTGGTCTGTGAATTTTGAACTGGTTGTTAAAAATGTTTCGAACTTGTTGAGAAAAATATTGAACTGTGGAAAGGATTGGGATAGATATCTGTAGATACTACTGTTAGATCTGCTGAAGTGTGCCATCTTCATATCGGTATATATACGGTCTGTGGGAATCTTGCATAGTATAGAAATAATGACCTGTCATAATATTCTTAATTTCCATAGTATATCTGGGACGATATTGCTATCCATTGAACTTTCTTATAAAATATATCCTTCAGCAAAATCTGTAGGGGAATACAGATTTGCAAGGATTTTCCTGGTGACTATATATAAAATGGTGAAACTTGGTTTCTATGCCTTGTATTTCTGCAGGGAGAAGTAGCTTGTAGAGGTAGTACGAGTAACTATGGTGAGGACGCGATCTTAGCGTGGTCATCAAGCGGCAGATGGTCGGTTCCATATCAAGGTGGATAAACATTGTGAGCGCTATTTTCATCGGCTGCCTTATGATGCTGTGTTACCGGAATGGCCATTGAATCTAGTTGGCCTAGATGATGAAGGCAGGCGTGCAGAACGTGATTGCTTTTTTTGGTGTGATATTTTTTGGAGGTCTCTATTGGATTCCAAGGTACGAGAATTGACTGTCCAATAGCTCACATGTGACGAGCTTGTCGAAGAATATGTGAGGGCAGCACAAGGAGAAATAATTCTGTGTGGGGGGCTAAATCATCGAGGCTGCTTTAGATGTAACAATGGAGCTTGGTAAGCTCGAAACGCAAGAGCTCGAATAAGTAATCTATTTAAGATATTTTATGTTTGGAACTTGAATAAATGTAACCTGAGATGTAATTGATGAGTCAATCTGAGTTGAAATAAGAATAAAGTATTTTATTCTACTTTTTTGTACGGATATTGTGGATGACAGCTGTAGGATTTTAACAACTGCATAAATTTCTCTGAATTTTGAATTTTGAACTATTTTAGGAATGTTGTACGATCTTGGTGGAGTACAAAAGTAAGGTTACCGGTCGTCTGTACTATCTTGGTGAAGAAGGGCAAATTTTTTAATGGCAAAAAATAGAGACAGACGTGATAATGGCAGACGTTATCATAAAAGTCATGATGATGCTTTTAAACGAAAAGACGTGCCTGGAAAGATAGTAGGGGTGACTGACACGTGCATGAGGGAGTCGTCAAAACTATTTCTGGAGAAGTGGTGGAGAAACAGGAGGTGATTATGGTTACTCTGCAGAAGTTGAGAAGAGTTTGTTGAAGAGAAAATGACATAAGGACGAGGGTAGCTCTCGTACAAATCCTCATGCTGCATCCAAGATGAGAGAGCTGGAGTAAAAATACCATTTGATGGTTGGGACAAACCCGAAGCAGCTCGATGATGAGTATCACAAGCATACTTTTGCAGTACGTTCTTGAAATCTTGAAATGTTTTACATTCAAACTAAAAGTTGCTGATGCTGAATTTGTGCTTGTATGCATCTTGTTCTTGTATTGGCAGCTCTCCATATTGTTAAAGGGGGCACAAAAGTACTTTGATAAGAGGAGCTAGGAGTTCGGGGCTCTTACTGTGAAGTTCAATACCCAATCAGCTCGTATTAAGGAGCTTGAAGCTGAGCTTGGGCTTGAGAAAGAGAAGAGAGATAAAGATGTTCGAGCAGCTGCAGAGGTCAGTGATAAGTTCAAAGAGCTGGCGATGCATGATGATGTAATGCTAAAATCAGTCATGACATTGTTAGTGGAAATATACCATTTTATCCAATCATATTATAATTTTAGATTGAATGAAGCTGATGTGGTGTTATGCCGAGCTGGCAGATATGAAGAGATAGTCCTTCCTTCGGAGGTAGCGGATGAGGTGATGGCAGACGTTGTTGGCTCTCCTAAGAAGGCGCTGGACCTTCCACCAGAAAGTGTTGGGCCAGTCTGATTTGCTGAGAAAACCTTGGACCCTCTATCGGAACGTCCAGAACATGTGCTTCCTTCTGGGGAGACCTCAGGGGCTCCATCTGAGGTAGAGATCAGCAAAAATCTTTAATCGTTCTGTGGCATCTTGTTTTAAGTTAAGCAGGTCGCTTTATTTGGATGTAATTGTACTATGTATTGTCGTACACTGTTGACATTTGATTGATGCTTTGAAATATGCTTTTCTTTTGAATGTCTGGATAATAACAAGGTATTTGCAATATGTATAAGAGATAGAGCGATTGAGAAAAAATAATTCAAAACTGGAGAAAACATTGAGTAGAGTGAGGGATTTCATGTCCCGTATTCAACAAGTACTTAATAAAGCTGAATATGAGAGAAGGCAATTTAAATGCAATTTCGAAAGAACTTTTAAAGAGTTATATGATCTCTAATGTAGATATACTAAGATAAAAATAAAGAGGGATGAGGTGTTAAGAAAGGAAGAGGAAAGAGGAATATTAGTTCAAAAACTAAAAGAATTAATCTATTTTAATGACCTGAGTGATAAGGTTAGGTGTCAGAGTATGTTGATAGCTCTAACACTGTATTTTGAGGTCAAAGTAGATAGTGAATGGGGTTTAAAATAAACTTATGTTGAGCTTTTGAAGGAAAGAGTTGCAGTTCCGGATCCAGCTCGAGTTATATTTTTAGCTCAAGAAGCACGCAATCGTCTTAGTTTAGAGGTGAGAAAGTGTTCCACTCAAGCTGGTGTGTCGGTTGTACGGGATGATGTGGAACCTTTATCTGATGTATTTGGCTTTATGTAGGGCCAGAGGGCTATGAGAATTGTATTTTTTAGGATAAAAAAAGAGCAAAGAAAAATCCAACAATAATTAGAGGGTAAGTTAAAGGAGTTGCAAGATGTATTATCGCAGCATATTGAGCAAAAAAGGTCTCTAGAGACACAATTGTCAAAAGAAGTGTCTGCTCGAATGAAAGTAGAAGTTGAGTTAAGGGCATTAGGGGCATCGCAAAAAGGAAATCCTTAGCGGTTGTATGAAGCACAGGTGTAGTTAAAAAATCATCTGCATCCGTCACGAGCAAAAGTTGTTGCTCGGACAGAGCATGAACGCCATATTGATAGTGTCATCTCTTTTTATTGAGAGGAACTGGCGAGGGTAGAGAACGAATTTAGGAAGTTCGTCACGGAATGTGGGAAGGATTTTGATGTTGAGAATGCAAAGGAGGAAAATATGTGGTTTACCAAAGATGAAGAGGAGATTGTTGGTGAAAAATTCATTCCTAGGTCCAGGGATATTCCTAGGCCGAGGCACCTGTCGTCAAAAGAAGATGAGGAGGAAGTCGATAGTGATACCCCGATCGTGGCGCAAGCAACGCCAGCAGGAGGTGGTGACCTTTATAGTTCCAATAAGTGCTGAAGTGACGAATAGAAAGTGTTGGAGAAATCAAGGGCAGTCCTCGCATATCACAAAAAAGTGACAATAGAGTATTTCTTGTTTGTTATCGACCTTGTATATGTGCAATTTTTGTTTTGGTAAAAAATTGAATTTGTTCTCTGTGATAAATTGAGCGACATATCAATGTTACTCAGATATCACGATCTTACTTTAAACTTATTAATTGTGATATGTAATCTATCTGAATATGCGAACTATGTTAAATGTAATCTATACTAACAGGTGGAACTGGTAATTGCCCTGAATCCGTGTGACGTGCTACAAGTTCTGAACAAACAATTGAGCGCTGAATTAGATTTGTGTCTGAGGGCAGTAAAAAATACCACTAAAACAGAAGCACAAATGAAAAAGAAGTAAATAAAAGAGAAAAATTTAGTAGTTTGGTTGACTGACAAACTGTACAAGAAAGAGGCTAAACTTTCTGATGAAGTGATAAAGAGAGGGGTATTAGAATAAGGGGTGGAACTGATAGCTGCGCAAACTCGAGTTACCAAGCTGTCGGCGGTTTTAGAAGATGAAGGAAATAACGTGAATGACTTGTAATTTTAGGTTAACGTGCTGGAGTCTGATATGGTGGATATGCGAGTAACTATTAAATAAGCAGGAGTTCATTCCTCAAAATATGAGGTGCTGTGGTTGGTTGCTGACAGGGTGATAAAAAAGCTGGAAGGAGTTCGTAACCAACAAGACAAAAATATAAACAAGATCTGGGAAAAGGTATATATGCTTTAACATACCATTCAATTGATGGAGTTGACTATGTTGGAGTATCAAATGGAGAGTACGAGAGTGTGTGATATAAATACTAAGTTGGACACAACTCTCTAGAAGGCTAAAATAATTCTTGATGATAAAACAGTAAACAGTCGGTACCGTGATGATGAAGTAGGGGGGGCACTGTCTATGGTCTATCATATGGAGCAATTCATTACAGTGTGTAAAGCTCAGAAGTTTAATCTGTTGGAGGAAAATTAAAAAGTAATCGCACGCTGTCAACAGTTGGAAGTGATGCTGAAGGAAGCTCAAAGTAAAGTGAGCGAGCTCATTCTTTTTAAACACATAAAAAGTGAGGCAGGTGAGAGAGATATGACAACAGTGATTTCGTTCTATGTAGCAAGCAGAGCTCAGGAGATTTGAAGTAGAAAGATGGTATATGATGCTCTAGTTGACCAGATTTTGCAATGTAACATGGAGTCAATACGATTTGAATATCTAAAATCCGTGTTGGCCAAAATTGGAGCTCTTAAAAAGAGTATGGTTAATGATGGAGAACAAATTGTTAGCATGAGGATGCCAGATTTTATGCGTCAACGATTGTATAAGGGTTATGACGATGTAGGTCCTTAGAATGCATATGATGATTCAAGCTCGAGTGAGGAATGAAGTGTACAGAAAAAATATGACTATAATAGATAGAGTGTATTTGATATAAAGAATGACCTGTACTAACCTTGTAATGAACCATCAATAGTGTAAGAATTGGGTAACTGTTTCACAGAACCATTCCGCATGTTGTCGTATAGTAGAGGGCTTGTTTGCCTAATGCAATAAATGTCTAAAATTGGTATGGTTGAAGCCATAAACGATTTGTAATTGAAAATCAGTTTAGCGGAAGTAACAAACGATCTGTATTGTACGAGATGATCAGTTTGGCTGAAGCAACAAGCGATCTATAATGTAATCTGTATATATTAAAATGGAGTGGTCATACTGGACAAACCAATGAACGACCTACACAATGTACATTGTTTGGTCGAATTGGGATGAACCAATAAATGACCTGTAATATATTAAATGATCAGTTTGGCTGAAGCAACAAATGATCTGTATATATTTAAATGGAGTGGTCTAACTGGATGAACCAATAAACGACCTGTACTATGTGCACTGTTTGGTCGAATTGGGATAAACTAATAAACGACCTGTAAAGTATTAGAAGATTGAGCAGGTTGAAGCGATAATTCTGCGTATAAAAGTACTTGTATGATATATTAAAAAAGTATTGTAGTATAGGGCAATCAGACACAAGTATTTCATTATTGTAATATTGATGTACAAAAAATGTTTGACAGAGTACTGAATAGTAGAAGGTACTCAGGGGTATGAAGATCAAACATAAGTTTTGCATTGATGTAAGATCGACATACATGATGATAGATTTATTTAGAGAAGTACACTGTGATAGATTATCATTATCGATATAGCTTTAATCTCCTCGTGATCCAAAGATTAGGTATTTGTTCCCCATGCTCGGTAGTGAGATCGTAAGAACCAAAGCCACTTTTTCCAACAACAATGAAATGACCTTCCCAATTTTCAGCCAGCTTCCTAGTATTGATCTCTTTTCTATGTTTGGGGATTTCACGAAGGACGAGATCTTTGATTTCAAACTCTCTATGACGAACCCATTTGTTATAGAATCGTGTTAGAGCCTGGTGGTATCTTCCCAAGTTTATGATTGCTCTGTCTCTAGTTTCTTCGATCCAGTTCATGTTACATGCCAACTGAAATTCATTCTCCTCATCCGTCATGGTATGATTGTGTATGGGGTGATAATATTGTGTGGGGATGATTGCTTCTCTATCATATGTTAAGAGGAACGGTGTACATCCAGTTGATTCTCGAGGTATTGTTCGATACGCCCATAATACATGTGGTAATTCTTGGACCCAATTACCCTTCTCTTCTGTTAAGCGCTTCTTAATTCTATCCACAATAGTGCGATTGGTGATATTGGCCTGACCATTTCCTTCTGGATAATTTGGATTGGAGGGAGAATGAATGATGTTGTGCTGATTGTGAAACTCAACAACTCTGGAGCCAACTAACGGAGGTCCATTGTTGATTCTGATGAGATGGGGGTAACCAAAACGAATGATGATTGTTTCTTATATAAATATGATGACTTCATCTTTACGTGTGCGACATAGAGGGACCGCTTCCACTCATTTGGTGAAACATTTGGTAAAGTAATCTATTGCTACGAGGAGGTGTTTCTTTTTGCCTGGTGTAGTGGGAAATTCTCCTACGAGATTGAGGGCCATCCTTTGAATGGCCAAACGACGTTGCTATAATGAAGCTTAAATTTGGAGGCCATGTCGTTGGCAGGCATCATATTTTATTATGAGTTCAATGGCTTGAGCTTTCATTTTAGGCAAAAAAAACTCCTTGAGTAAGAACTCGATTGGCTAGAGATATTCCTGCTATATGAGAACTGCAAGTGCCTTCGTGAAGCTCATGCATGAATTTGTGAACTTCTTTGTTTGATAAACATTCGAGCTACGATCCTGTGACCCAAATTTTGTATAGAAGATCATTTTCTACTATATACCGCTTAGCATTGTCGAGTACGTGTCTTCTTTTAGTGGGATATTTAGGGAGTATACCGTCAAAAGTATTCTTAGTTCCAATATATATAAGAAAAGGTCATCTCCAATCATCTTCATCCTCTTTATTACCCCAGTATTAGCAGAATTTGAGCTTATGATGTTAATGCCGAGGGTGGATATTACTTCGATCTTGAGATATCTGTCCTCGGTGCCGAAGACTCCAGCCAGATTGGCCAGGGAATCAGAATGTCTGTTCTCTCCGCGTGGTAAATATTCGATAGTAATCTTCATGAATCTGCGCATTCTGTCGGCTACCATTGCTGCGTAGTCAATCATCTTTCCATTTTTCTGAAACTTCTCTGTATAATGATTCACAATGAGTAAAGAGTTTGTATACACAGATAATTCGGGAGCTCCAATTTCTTGAGCCATATCTAGACCATGAATTACTGCCTCATATTCAGCCTCATTGTTAATAGCTCTAAAATTGAGTCTGATTGCCTTTTCGATCTTGCCATTAGAAGGTGTGATAAGTACAATTTTGATGCTTGATCCTGCTGCTCCGGCAGACCCGTCAGTTAAAAGATGCCATCCCTTATGAGTAATCCAGTTTAACTTTTCTTTGAACTATTCTTCGCTAGTATCCGTACTATCTTCTTCCCAGTCTAGATCTTCGACTAGGATGTCGGCGAGGAAATCTGTTACTGCTTGACCCTTTTCATAATGTAATGGTTCAAAACGGATGTCATGTTCGCCAAGAGTTACCGACCATTGTTGTACTCGTCTGGATTTTTCTCGTTTGGATAAGATTTCTTGCAAAGGGTAGTTTGTCATTACTCATACTGAATGAACTTGAAAATATTGCTTTAACTTCTGCGATGTGTACACGAGAGCTAAAAGTAGTTTCTCGATCTTGGTATACCGGGATTCTGCGGGAGTAAGAGTTTTGCTGATGAAGTAAATAGGTTTATCTATCTTTTCATCAAGTCAAATGAGGACTGAACTTAATGATTCGTCAGTAATTACAAGATATAAAATGAGTTCATCCCCTTCTTTAAGTGTACTCATCATTGGTGGTTTACTCAAATAACGCTTGAGTTCTTGAAATGCGACTTCACATTATGATGTCCATTTAATCTCAGGATCTTTCTTAGATTTCGTTTTTGTTGTCCCTTCACGCAATAGGTTAAATAACCATCGACATCAATCTAAATATTTCAAGACAAAATAATTTATTACTGTAATATTGCTTACTAATTTCTGCACGTCTTTCTTTATTTTTGGAGAAGGCATAGACAATAATGCACAGATACGATCTGGATCAGCTTCTATGCCACGCTTACTGATTAAGTGCCCTAAGAATTTTCCCGACTGGACTTCGAACTGGCATTTGTCAGGATTGAGTCGCATCTTGTAAAAACGGAGAATGTTGAAAGTAGTATGTAAATCTGTAATATGGTTTTTCTTTTTAAGACTTTTACACAACATATCATCAATGTAGACTTCCATCATTTTTCCCAGGTGATCTTTGAACATCCGAGTCATCAACCTTTGATAAGTATCTCCAGCATTTTTGAGACCGAATGGCATGACCTTTTAATAGTATAAGCCATGTTCTGTAATGAAAGCTATTTTTTCTTGATCGTCAGGTAGTAGAAGTATTTGATTATATCCTGATGTGGCATACATCATGGATAGGAGTTTGTGCCCCGCAGTAGAATCGAGCAGATGATTTATGATAGGAAGTGGAAAACTATCCTTTGGAGTATGATTGTTGAGGTCTGTGAAATCCACACATACTCTGACCTTGCTATTTTTCTTTGGTACTGCTACAATGTTCAAAATCTAATCTGGATAATTGGCTTTTCGGATAAAACCAACTTCAATGAGTTTTTCGATCTCTCTGCTAACTTCTTCTCGGAGTCTTGGTGTTAATGTTCTCAGCTTTCGTTTGACTGCTTCGGCGTTTTCTTTCAAGTTAAGCTTGTGGCAGGCCAGAGTTGGATCAATTCCTGGCATTTCGTGAAACTTCCAAACAAAGACGTCGCTATTGTCATTAAGGAACTGGATGAGGGTATCTTGTTATGTTGTAGGCAGAAGAGTGTCGATGTATGTCCCTCATTAATCCCCATTGATCTCGACGTACTCTGTAATTTTTGTACTTGGCAGATGGTTCTCTGTAGAGTTTACTGTAAAGTTTTCTATAATATTCCTTATTGTTGTAATTAATATGTGAGCTGCGGTGTTGATGGAACTGGTACGATGGCCACAGAGTTCTCACACGCTGGAGCTAGCTTCAGACTTCCTTTGATTTCATAAATGCCGCCTTCCCACACGAATCGTAGCGCCAAATAATAGGTCAATGGGATAGCTCGCATATTATGTAACCAACATCTCCCCATTATCCCTGTAGGAATCTTGTAAGTTCCATTTTTATAACTCTCAATGTCCACAATATATTCATGTATGCGCTCCACCGCCAAGATGTACTCCAGCAGTCGTTGTAAAGCAATACAGTGCTCCATCTCATGATGCTAAACTTTGTGGTAGATGAAATATGGTTTGTTCTCAATAGGTTGGAGACATTGTGGATTGCAGAAAAACTTATCCTTCTGAAGTATCGGGTATATGCTGGCTATGGTGACATTCATTTTGCGAAGGCAGGGATTAGGTAGGTTCTCACCTTTCTGAGGTCGATCGTCATTAGATTTGGTTCATTTCCTATCTCCTCCTTGATCTGTAGAACGGTTGAAAACTTGGCATGTGGATTGGCCACGAACTATTAATGTCAATTTCTGAGTTTTCTGTCAGTCAGACACCATTATTTCAAGATCGATATATCCGTTGATATTTTTTATCATGTCCTCCAAAGTTGTAGGTTTGTTTAGGACGAGATACTCTTTCGCCCTTCCATCAATGAGTAAAGCATTTGTAAAAGCTGAAAGAATAATCATCTGATCCAGTCGATCTACTTTTCG
Source organism: Kingdonia uniflora (assembly GCA_014058105.1). Classification (NCBI taxonomy): domain Eukaryota; kingdom Viridiplantae; phylum Streptophyta; class Magnoliopsida; order Ranunculales; family Circaeasteraceae; genus Kingdonia; species Kingdonia uniflora. The sequence goes on along the minus strand of JACGCM010000772.1, from coordinate 643,564 downwards.
AGCTAACTCCAAAAACTTCTTAGTAAATATCTCGATCTTCTTCCTTGGAATTTTCTTTAAGATGAAGAGGTAATATAGATTCTCCTCCTTGCCTCTATTGTGCAAATAATTCTTGGCGAAAAGTTCTCGCAGTTGTTCAAAAGTTGAAATAGATCCTTCGGGGAGATTGTGGAACTATCCCAGGGGTTTGCCTGATAGACTGGAAGAAAAAAGCTGGCATATAATGTGATTGGATGTGGAATGTAAGCCTAAAGCATTCTAGAACTCCTGGACGTGCTCCACTGGATCAGTGCCCTTGTACTTTCGTATCTTCGGAGTATGGAATCCGATGGGGACCTCGCCATCCAATAACTCCTATGAAATTAGGCCCTTTTGTAATCTGTTGTATATTTCCTTGGTAGTCTGTGTCTGAGCTTTGAGCAACTCTTTAATTCACTTTTCAACAGGTTCCTGAGTTACATATTGTCGAGCTGTAGCCGTTGGGTGTGTGATGCGTCCTTCTATAGGATTGTAGTCGCCACTCCCTTCGCTTAAACGATATTTTCCTGGAACTTGAACTCTTCGTGGTGGGTTCTTAGTTTGTCTGACTCCTGCAAGGCAGCCATCTACTGCCTGGTGAACCTCTTGGATCGGTATGGGCTCGATTTCCTGTTGGAGATGATTTGATTGAAGTACACCTCCTAAGTGGTTTCCCGCTGGTAGAGGTCATATTTGGTCATGAACGAAAATTTGTGAGCCTTCTAGTTGTACGCCATTGTTCTTCTGGGTGGCGATCTGCTGAGCCTGCAAAACCTTTAGCACATTTTGTAAATTTGCCAACTGTTGCTCTAGAGCAGCCTGCCTTTCGGTTTCGGAATGTAATATAGCCCTTAGTTCTGCCAGAGCAGCGTTTTCTTCTACTGGAATGATCGGCGTGACCTAACCTGGAGTTGCCATTCTTAGAAAAGTAAATCAGCAGTTTTTGAGATAATGGGATTGAGAATTACGTTCCCACAGACGGTACCAAATATAATAGCCTAATTCTGGGATTTGGACTTAGCCTTTACACCAGATGTGTTCAGAACGCTCAAATAACAGTAAATAATTACTAACAAGATAATTTAGTATAGAAAATCTTTGAATATGTTAAAAACCACGACCTCTCTTCAGTATTTTGAAAAAGAGAAGATGGTATTATTGAGATTGCTAGCTTATTGCAATGAGTATTCTAAGTATATAAAATGTTTGGGTGAGGATTCATCCATCTTTCATCTCGAATTCTTTGGTCTTATTTATAGGCCTTATAATATGACCGTTTTATGACCATAAAGATTCTTAATGATGGACGTTGCAGAATATATGTTTGACTAGATTATGTAACGTTTTGATCTTTGTTGTTGTACAACGGCTTTATTGATGACTGTACATCTATTTTATTCGAAGTGTTGGTGTAGAGGTCGTTACTGATGACTCGAACTTAGTAATACTGAATGTTTCTTTAGAAGTGCTTTCCTGTATACTGATGAGGTCGAGGATGAAACATGAGTCCGAGATGTTAAATAAGCTATTGCAGGTCCATTATATTGTATGGATAAATACAAAAAATATATCCGTTGGAGGTGGTTTTGGTCATCTACGGTCAAGATTTGGAAGTTGTTGGTTATATCTATTATCAACAATCTGGACCGTTGGATGGAAAAACACTTTTTGGATAGAGATGCCAATTGATCTTTAAAGTCATATGGAGTTAGAAGAATCATTATCCAATTCTTACAAACTTGTGCAGAGACAGAAAGTTTTATCGTTTTGGTATGCTTGAGTTTTCCCAGAGAGTTCCTGATCAGGATTGAGCAGTGCATACTCAATCTTGATAAACCTGATTGAAGGCTTCATTGTATCCTGAAGGCAGATTTCTACAAAACCTTGTTGCACTCGCGATAATAATCAGAGGGGAGAAATTTAGTCTAAAAGACATCGTGATCGAGGTTTGAAGTCCAACAATCTAAACTTTCATTTCGAATCCCTTCGTTAAATTATTTCTAACAATTTTTAGACTAAACTTCTTTATTTTAATGGAAGGTTCAATTGCACAATCCACTATTTTGATGAATCAAGACTTCGTTCGCTTGGAACGATTTGATGGAGAGGATTTCATTCGTTGGCTGGAGAAAGTCCAATTCTTCATGATATCTCTGAAATTGGCGTATATTCTAGATGCTGACTTGGAGACAATTTCAGAACCGAAGGAGATAGACGAGGAGGCGATTAAGGAGAAGAGGCGAAAAAGAAAGGAGGACGAATTCTAATGCCGCGGACACATACTGAACGCTTTGTCAAGTGCGATTTTTAGTGCTCATCGATCAATAGAATATGCAAAGGAGTTATAGACTGCGTTGGACAGTAAATACAGGATCGAGGAGGCATCAAATTAGAAATTCCTTATTGGTAACTATATTGATTTTAAGATGTCTAGTGATAAATCTATTTTATCACAAGTACACGATATCCAGCAAATCGTTAATAATCTGAAGATTGCTAGTATCTAACGTATGGAATCTTTCCAAGTTGAGGTTATTATTGTTAAAGTTAATCATCATACATCAGTTGATTGTGTGGAACAATCTTTAGGAGAATATGTTAGCTGATTAAGTCATGGTTTAGTGGCAGTTGTGTGCCTCAGTTGTAGGGTTTAGTGCCTCCTCTTTAGGGGCTTAATTTCTTTCTGTATGCATATACAATGGCTTAGTTCTTTCATTGAAGAATTATCAGTTGAGTAATACAGTTTATTCTTAAGTATTTTCTACATCTGGTACCAGAGCCATTCATTCTTAATCCAGAGCCAGACCTTCACTTAGTTAAAAACTTGTAAGAACTTACTGAGGTTATTTTTTTATCAATTGCTCTTTACTAATGTCTTCTGAAATGGCATTGGAAAACGGGAATTACGTGCAAGCTTCGATCCCCCGTTTTGATGGTCATTATGATCATGGGAGCATGTTGATGGAAAATTTTCTGAGATCCAAGGAGTTTTGGATTCTCATTGAAACTGGAATTGCAGAACCAGTAGATGCAGCAGCATTGGCAGCCTTGTCAGAAGCCGATAAAACACAGTTGGAGGAGCGGAGATTGAAGGACCTGAAAGTGAAGGGTTATCTCTTCCAAGCTATTGATCGCTCGATATTGGAAACAATTCTCACGAAGGACACTTCCAAGTACATCTAGGATTCTATGAAAAAGAAGGATCAAGGAATAACAAGATGGACTTCTGTTACTTAGTCGGCAACCTGAAGTTTGCGATGGGTGTGTTGTTGGAAAATAACATCGTGATACATTCCCAAAAGGGAAAGCCTGGAGAGCAAAAAGAGTACTTGAGATGGTTCATTCTGACAATTGTGGGCCGATTGATCCGCGTTCTCATGGAAATCACATGTACTTTATCACCTTTATCGACAACTTTAGTCAAAAAACTTGGGTTTATATCTTGAAAGAAAAATCTGAAGCTTTCTCTATATTTTAAAGCTTCAAAGTTCTTGTGGAGAAGGAAGTCGAGAAAGACATTTGTATTCTTCGTTAGGATCGGGGTGGGGAGTATAACTCACGGGAGTTTGAAAGTTCCTGTGTAAGGCATGGCATTCAAAGACAACTCAAAACTTCATATACGCCATAGGAAAATGGCATTGCAGAGCGAAAGAATCGTACTATCTTAAACATGGTAAGGACTATGTTACGAGTAAAAAGTCTTCCAAAGGATTTTTGGCCTGAGATAGTATTATGGAGTATTCACATCTTAAACCGGAGTCCTACCATGGCCATTCGCGATATGATGCTTGAAGAAGCATGGAGCGGAAGGAAACCTGGCGTTGACCACTTGAGGATTTTTTGGTGCATTGCCTATGCACACGTTTCAGATGAAAAGCGGAAAAAGCTTGACGACAAGACAGTCAAATGTATTTTTCTTGGTGTTAGTTAGAGCTCGAAAGCGTACAAGTTATATAGCCCGGTCATGGAGAAGATCATGATTAGTCAAGATGTTGTTTTCGATGAATCAAATGCTTGGAGATGGACAATCACTGATACAGGGAAGGCTATTCCAATAGTTGTTGATAGTTTTGATTTAGCAAGCATGCTTTCACCAGGAGCATCTATTCCTTCCTTAAGCCCTCAATACAGCCTGCAAAACAACTCTTAAATCAGCCCTCAGATCAGCCCGCAAAACAATTCTTCCTCAAGCATATCCAGTCCTCAAAATAGCCCTCAAATTAGCCCTCAAAATAGCTCCCCCTCGAGCATGTCCAGTTCGCAAATCATGTCCTCAAAAAACCCTCCTGTGTTGGTACGACCGCGATCAGAACCAAACATTGAAAGACCTCATCGAACCATAAGGAAACCAATATATTTGGAGGACTACGAGTTGAGCGTGGAAGAAACTAATGAGCCATTGATATGCCTTGCCTTATTTGCAGGAGCTGATCCAATCAATTTTGAAGATGCAGTGCATGAACCTAAATGGCAGGAAGCCATGATAGAGGAGTTGAAGGCTATTGAAAATAATAATACATGGGTATTAACTGATCTACTAGAGAACACTAAATCGATCGGAGTTAAGTGGGTATTCAAGACAAAGCTGAATGCAAATGGTGAAGTCGATAAATATAAAACGCGGTTGGTGGCGAAAGGTTATAAACAAAAACAAGGCATCGACTACGAGGAAGTTTTTGCTCCAGTTGCCCGACACGACACAATAAGAATGATTCTCGCATTATCTGCGCAAAACTCATGGCCCATTTTTCAGTTGGATGTAAAATCAGCGTTCCTTCACGGGGATCTGCAAGAAACTGTGTATGTTGAACAACCTCCTGGATATGAAAAGAAGGGGGAAGAATAGAAGGTGTACCAGCTGCGAAAGGTGTTATACGGGCTAAAACAAGCTCCACGAGCATGGTACAGTCGCATTGAGGAGTATTTCTTGAAGAAAGATTTCCAAAAGTGCCCGTATGAGCCATCATTGTTCATCAAGAATGGGTCTGATGGTAAGATTCTTATGGTGTGTTTATATGTAGATGATTTAATCTACACAGGAAATGATTTGGAAATGTTTGAAGTGTTTAAGCTGCCAATGATGTCAGAGTTTGAAATGTCTGATCTTGGGAAGATGTATTATTTCCTCGGTATCGAAGTTCACCAATCCGAAGCTGGTATTTTCATCTCACAAAAAAGAAATATGTCAAGGAGATCTTGGAGAGGTACAAAATGAAGGATTGTAATCCAATTTGCACACGCCAGTTGAAGTGGGCTTAAACCTCGTTAAAGAGTCAGAAGGAGAAACGGTAGACAGTACTATGTACAAGCAAATCGTTGGAAGCTTGATGTATTTAACTGCAAGAAGGCCTGACATCATGCACGAGGTCAACCTTATTAGTCGGTATATGGAAAGCCCGAGGGACATACATCTAAATGCCACAAAACGGATACTTCGTTACTTAAAAGGTACGCTTGATCTTGGAGTTTTCTACAAGAAGGGAGAACACTAAGATTTAATCGGGTTTACCGATAGTGACTATGCACGAGATGTCGATGATAGAAAAAGCACTTCGGGTTACGCATTTATGTTGGGATCAAGTGCTATTTCATGGTCGTCAAAGAAGCAACCAATTGTCACATTGTCAACCACAGAAGCCGAATACATTGCTGCTGCATCTTGCGCTTGTCAAGCGATATTGTTTAAGGCGATTGCTTGGCGAAGTGCAATTTCACCAAGGTGGCGGCACTCGCATATACTGTGACAATAGCTCAACAATCAAGCTCTCTAAAAATCCGGTTTATCATGGGCGAAGCAAGCACATAGATATGCGATATCACTTCTTACGTGACCTTGTTAAGGATGACATAATTAATCTTCTACATTGCAAAAGTGAAGACCAGGTGGCTGATATTTTCACAAAGCCCCTCAAGATTGAAGCTTTTGAGAAGCTCCGTGCACTACTCGGTGTTTGTTTGTTCGAGGGAGGGTGTCCCGGTGTTATTTCATCATAAATTAGTGTTACTAACATCTAGTTTAGGTTATTATTGTTAAAGTTAATCATCACACATCAATTGGTTGTGTGGAACAAGTGTTTAGGTGAATAAGTTAGTTGATTAAGTCATGGTTTAGTGGAAGTTGTGTGCCTCAGTTGTAGGGTTTAGTGCCTCCTCTTTAGAGGCTTAATTTCTTTCTGTATGCCTATATAATGGCTTAGTTCTTTTAGTGAAGAATTATCAGTTGAGTAATACAGTTTATTCTTAAGTGTTTTCTACAATTATTGCTAAATTACCATCAACTTGGAACAATTACAAAAAGAAGATGAAATATGATCAGAAAGATCATACCCTGGAATCCCTTCAGCGGCATTTGCGAATCGAAGAGGATTCTCCAAACCGTATAAGGAAGGATGCTCAATCAGATGGTAACTCGAAGGCAAACAAGGTTGAGGACAACAAATCCAAAACCAGTTTGAAACCTAAGAAAGATAAGGCTTTGAAGAAACATAAGAAAAAGAAAGGCAAATGCTTCTACTGTGAGAAACCTGGCCATTTCTCTAAAGAATGTCGCGTTCGTATTAAGGATGAAAAGGGTAAGCAAGTGAATATGGCTGAAGGAGAGAAGTTTATTGCTACAGTGTCAGAAGCGAATTTTGTTGGAATTGAGAGTGGATGGTGGCTCGATACAGGAGCGGCCATTCATGTCTGCGAGGATCGTAATTTGTATAAGAGTTACGAGAATGTTAGTGATGGAAGAGAAGTCAAGATGGCAAACAACTTTCGCACTAAGGTTGTAGGAATTGGCACAGTGGAACTCAAGTTTACATCTGGAAAAGTTCTTACACTTGTTGATGTTTTACATGTCCCTGAGATGAGTAAGAATTTAGTTTCTGGAGACCTATTCAATAAGAGGGGCTTTAAACTTGTGTTTGAATCATATAAATTTATCTTATCTAAGAGTGGGACTTTTGTTGGACAGGGTTACTCTTGTAATGGGATGATTAAGTTGAACTTAATAAACGAAGTTAGTTCGGCTTATTTTTCTGTTTCACATATTTCTTTATGGCATTGTAGGTTAGGACATGTTAATTATAGGGCTATTAGAAATATGTTTAATTTAGGATTTATTTCTAATTGCAATTTAGATCGTATAGATAAATGTCATATATGTGCTCAAGGAAAGATTGTGTGAAAATCACATAGATCTGTTTCCAGAACTTCGGGCTTACTTGAACTTGTGCACCCAGATGTTTCTGATTTGAAAACACACAATGTCTCCGGGTGGAAATAAATATTTTCTAACATTCATTGATGATTTTTCTAAATTTACTTATGTATATTTACTGAAAAGTAAAGATGAAGTTTATGAAAATTTTATAGTATTTAAAGCTTAAGTTGAGAATCAGCATAATAGTAAAATTAAAGTCTTACGTTCTGATAGAGGAGGTGAATACGCAAATACCGAGTTAACAAGATTCTGTGAATCTAATGGAATTATTCACCAAGTGACTCCTCCTCAATCACCGAAATCAAAAGGAGTTGCGAAAAGAAAGAATAGGACTATTATATATGGTTAACTGTATGCTTTTAAATTCTGGTTTACCCGAATACTGGTGGGGTGAGGCTATTTTGTCTGCATGTTTTATCTTAAATAGGGTACCTATTAAGAAGATTAACAAAACCCCATATGAATTGTGGTATAGTCTAAAACCTAATCTTAATCGTCTGAAAGTGTGGGGGTGTCTTGCTTATGTAAGAAAACCAGGCCCAAAGAGACCTAAGTTAGGAAACAAAACATATAAGTGCCCCTTTTAAGTTATGCTAAGAATAGTTTTGCATATAGATTTGTCAATCTCGATTCTTATGACATTATTGAATCAATAGATGTAGAATTTTTTGAACATTTATTTAGATCTAATGTTGTAGAACAAACTATTATTACTCATGATTTTGACCCTTGTTCTTCTAAGAGAACTCTTGTTGAGTCTCTTGAGGATAGTATTATTGTAACCCAACCAGAGCGCGAACTAGATAGAATAGAACCTTGACGGAGTAAAAGATCGAGGATAAAGAAATCGTTTGGTTCTGACTTTACGACATTTTTGGTAGAGGGTGACATGAATAATGTTAGGCATAAAACCAAGCTTGTTATTGGTGATGAAGGTGATCCTAACACATTAACTGATGCTATAAATTCACGTGATGCTAATTTTTGGAAAGAAGCAATCAACGATGAAATGAACTCAATTATGTTTAACCAAACTTAACTTTTGGTTGATTTACCTCCTGGTTCTAAACCAATCAGAAGTAAATGGATTTTCAAAAGAAAATTGAATGCCGATGGTTCTATACAATCCAATGGCTTGGATTATCTCTCTCCCTCCGAACTAAACTCTACTCTCTCTCATCTCCCATCTCTCTCCAACAAGAGAAGAAGTTTTACAACTGCAAATCTCTCGATCTTTCCTTATTGGTTTCCAATAACCAGTTTCAGTTGTTATGTTTGTTGATTTGTTTGTAAGACCTGTTGGTCAATCTTTTAAGTTGAAGAAGTACCACTCTTGCTCTCTCTACAACAACAAAATCAAACATCCCCAAAACCTGAAAATTAGAAACAAGTTTAAATAATGAAAATCGAAGAAGGGGGCATTTTTTTAGGCTACCTAGAGACCCGTGGTCCGTATTTGTTGAGCTCGACTTGAGCCATTTTTGATGAGATAATAAATGAGTTATTCATTAGTGGGGCAAAATTGTAACCCAGGAGGTAAATGGGGTTTGTTGTTGTCCAGAGAGAAGATTATGGGTGAAAAGAAGTGACGGGTTTGTATTTTTTTATGAAAAATATGAGATTGAGTTTATGTGTGGTCATGTATTGATGTGGGGATTTTGATGTATTGATGATTTGCTTTTGCTTGAGGTTTAGAAACAATGGCTAATCATCGTCAGAAAAGAATCAGTTAAACCCAAATTCAAAGGCCCCTAAGTTTGAAACAACATTTCAATTCATCTTTAATGGTTTTTAATTCAATCCAGATCTTAGGGTTTAACAGTAAGAATAAGAACAGGGGTTTGTGATTGGGAGAGAGATGGAGGAGATCGTTGGATTAAATTGAGTTTATCGAGGAAAGTTATGTTTGGAAAAAAAGAGTATATGGCAACCATTTACCTGGGTTACCATGTTCACGTGATTTGCACGTGGGGGCATTTTAGGTACTTCAATTTTTTTTTACCTGTCAACTGTGGTCAAAGGAGATTTGGGGTCCATGCCAAATTTATGCCAACAGTGGGGGGCAAGTGTGAATTCAAGTGGAATAATGGGGGGCATGAGCAAATTTTCTCTATTGATTACTTTGACACATATGCTCCCGTAGCAAGGATTTCATCTATAAGAATTTTAATATCTCTTGTTTCAATTCACCAATAGATGTAAAAACAACGTTTCTTAATGGTGATTTGGAAGAAGAGGTATATATGGAGCAACCAAAAGGGTTTGTATTGCCTGGTCAAGAGAAGAAAGTATGTAAATTTATCAAGTTTCTATACAGCCTAAAGCAAGCTCCAATGTAATGGCATGAAATTTTTGATAAGATAGTGTTATCAAATGGTTTTAGAGTAAACGATGCATATAAGTGTATTTATTCTAAGATTGGAAATAATGTTAGTGTTATTATTTGCTTGTATGTAGATGATATGCTAATATTTTGGTCAAACTTAGAATGTGTAAAAGAAACTAAGCAGTTTCTTACATCTAACTTCGGTATGTAGGATTTGGGGGAAGCTGATGTGATTTTAGGGATTAAAATAATAAGGAAAGAGAACTCCTTGTTATTAACTCAATCTCACTATATTGAGAAAATCCTTAAAATGTATGGTCATATGGATCATAGCCCGACTTCTACTCTGGTAGATCCTAATATTAAGTTAAGGAAGAATACTGTGAGGTATTATCTCCTTTTTAAACTTTTACTTTTTAATATACCATAATTGCCCCACTAATCATTAAAACAAAAAATGAAAGGTTTGTTGGATGGGGGATGATTTAAAAACACTAAAAATAAGACACTAAAGTCTCACTCAATAGGAACTACTCATCTCTATTAGATGAGTGGCTCCTAAAATTGGGAGTTGTTATATAGGGAAATGAAGTGGAAATGATATCTCTCACTCTCTCTCTCACTCTTTGATGTTGTGTCTTTCTCCCTCTATTATTGCTTTGGCTTGAATTATAGAACACAATCTCATTGTCCTAGTCTCACTTTTTTTTTCTATCTCTCCCTCTCTCTAAAAGACCAATCCATCTCTCTCTCTGTGACTGCCATTGGAGAAGAATGAAAAATCGATTTCTCTAGAAGAACGACTATAACCCATATATTTCTTCGTGTTCGAGCAAATCGATCTTTCTGTGAATCGATTTCTTTAGAAGAACGGCTACAACCCATCGTGTCAGAGTGCAAATCGATCTCTGTGCAAATGGTTTAGTTGAAGATAGCCTAAGAAATTTAGGGCATAAATAATGGGAACGAATTGGGAGAAACTGGTCTTTAAACTATTTGTGAGGAAACTCTAAATGCCAACAATTGGTGATTGATCTCTAGTTCATCATCTGAGTTGGTGTGACGGGGAAGTAGTGGGGATGCAGTAATTCTCTCGATGAATTGAAGTTCCTCTATTTTGATTTCTCGCGCTCTACCCTCCAATTCCTTTGATTTTGTTGGTGCTTTTTGGGAGGAGTTTCAAATAACCAAGGATCAAATTATTAGATTTTTTATGTCAACAGTACATTTGTAAGTGTTGATATTTGTTAAGTTTCACAATTGTCGACAACGCAATTATCAATGAAATAGATATCGGCGTTTACATGGTGTTGTGCCATTACAATTATGGTGTTTTTAATTGCAGATGTTGCAATTATAATTTTGGATCTCTAGAGATTTGTTACTTATCGAATATTTTTGATCTTTAGAGATTTGTTACTTTTTGTTTGACTACTAGAAAAAATAACTTAGAAAACTACATATGACCCACACAAGTTACATGGACACTCTCATGTATACCACTTAATATTGTCGAAGAACATGCACATCTACAATTTGGATTTATCAACAACCCATCAATCGACAATATGGGGTTTATCAATAATCTAATATGAATTTATCAACAATTCATCCAACTTTAATATTAACGTAATTGCAATAAATCGACAATATATTGTCGCTTACTACTTCAGTCGACAATATGATATTTACTGGCGACGACACATAAGAAAAAAAAAACCTCAGTCTGTTGGATTCTTCAACATCAACATAAAAAACATAATTCATAGAAGGGGTTCCAATATTCTTTTACATTGACAGTAAAACCTAAAATGAAAAACTCCAAACAATACTTTTGATCTTCAAGGACTCGTCTTCGCCAGTCCAACTCGATAATGGTGTATAAAAAATTCTCCATCACCGATATAATCGACAAACTCAAATACCACAAAAGGTCGATTTGATCGATGATGCCTTATTCGATTTCTGCTCTAGCGGTGTTAACATTCGTACATTTGCGGTAAATTTTGACGAGAACAAATAACCAAATTTGCAGTAATTACTCTCCGATCTTACAGTAACACAATCGACTAGAAATATGTTTTTTGAGAGAGAGAGACGCTTTAAAACCAAAGATTTTTTCTTCTTCATAGATAGAAAGGGAGACAAAGTTCATATCCAATCGTTCTTGACTGATTTTCCCTAAATTGAGAGCGAAAGACTTTGATTTCTCGACCGATTTATTGTTCTTCATTAAGAGAGGAACAAAGAACAAAAGTCAAATCTAAGCAATTCGATGTGAGAAAAAGATGAGCTTTGATTTATGAGAGAGAGAAGCTTTGATTTCAAATGAGTCTGCAGATAGAGACAAGCACGTGAAGAGAGAGGGGTTGTCTTTCCAACTTTTTCCAACTTGTGTTGGACAACTCATTTCCACGTAATATTATTTTAAATATATTTGCCAGCTCCTCTATTTCAAATGAATGGTTTCTATTAAGTGAGAGTTTAGTGTCTCGTTTGTAAGTCTCTAAATCCTTCCTCATATACTTTCACTCAAACTCTCTCCATAAACTCTATTAGTATATGAACTTGTAAGGAGTCCAGTAGAACACCCCAACCCAGTTGGATTCCCACATTGGGCCGGACCAACTCCTAACAAGGTTCTCCTTAAATCAAGTTCGGCCTAAATCAAGTAAACTCAGTGAAGAGGGGAAAGGTCTTGGGCTTTTGTTAACAAAAAAAAAGTTTGTATGCCATAGGGCAACTTCTTCGTCTTGAGTAGTAATGTTCCAGGACTAAACATCCTCATTCTCCGTCATTGAAGCAGTTGCTTCGGTCCTAGTGAAAGGTCGGACGTTGGATTATAAGCTCGATTTAATTGCTCAAAACTCTGAACATGAGATTGATCTTCATTGGGAGAGGGATTGGAGGAAAGAACCAACACCATCTCCGAAGGGATGAAAGCTCACTCCGGGTTTTAGAAAAAGAAAACAAGTAGAAAGGCCCTGGTTGAGGTGGGAAATGACAAGAAAGAGGAGGGAGACAAACACCACAGGTCCTATACAACACAAAATGAGGGTAGACCTCATTGTAGGCGACCTCCCATAAAATATGTTTCAGACTTTTATATTATAAAATGTCGCGTGTAACACATGCCTAAGAAGTCAACCATCACTTGCATTATTAATCAAGTTTATGTTCCGATTCTTTATAAATTGCCTTGCGAAATGCATGACTGAGAACTACATTTTACGATTCAGCTCACATGCATTATAGATCAAATTCATATTTCATTTCATAAAATATTTCCATGTGAAATGCATGACTAATAATTATATTCATCTGTCATATTATTGATTACATATTATGTCTCAGCTCATTGAATATTACATGTGCTACCACACCACTTGTATTACATAGTAATTTCATCAAATTTCGTCGGGTAAATTTTCTGACTGGCGGTGTCATCCTAGGCCACGTCAATACGTTCAGTTTTACTGAGGAAGATTATATATCATCCCATTTCAAGTTTTCCAGGCTCTCCGGCTGAACTATATCGATTTAATATCACATTGATCACTTGTGTATGTGCTGATATGTTTTCTTTGTTTGGTCAGATGATCGGATTATATTCCATGAAATTCACTTGTACCTAAAGGCGACGTCGAAGACTGCTAGAAAAGTGGAATAATTACCACTGGGGTTGCGGTTTACAACCTGAAGGCCAAGTTCACTAAGGTAGAATGTTTAAGTTCTTAAAAGTATTATACGATCATAAATATATTAAGACGATTTAAATTTTTGATTAAATATCTTATCGTAGTTTCTAAACTGTCCAGGTTTTTCTTCTTCTTTATATTTCTAGTGTATAAAACCATCTGAGCAAAACGGATCTGTTGAAGCCAAACACAACCAAATTTGGTCAGACAGAGATGGATCTTTTGAAGCCAAGACCAGCAAACTCTCCCCCTTTGACACCGCTAAGCTTTCTTGATCGGTCCGCAACAGTTTACGGTGACTGCATATCTATTAAATTCAATAACAAGACCTATACGTGGTCGCAAACATACCGCCGATGCCTCCGACTCGCTTCTTCCCTCGTATCACTAGGGATGAAACACGGGGATATTGTATCAGTCGTGGCCCCGAACATACCAGCCATGTACGAGCTTAATTTTGCAGTTCCCATGTGTGGAGCAATTCTTAGTAATATTAACACACGTCTCGATGCGCATACAATCTCAGTTATCCTGCAGCACAGCGAGTCGAAAGTGGTGTTTGTGGACTATGAGTATGCGTCCCTGGTTCTCGAAGCGATCTCGATGTACCCGTTGGATGGCAAAGTTAAACCACCTCGAGTCGTATTCATTAAAGATGAAGATGCCGAGGAGGTTGAGCATAGCCATCAGTCAGCGACCCTCGATTACGAGAATATGATCAAAATGGGAGATTCCGAGTTCAAGTGGATCCGTCCGAAGACTGAGTGGGACCCAATGGTGCTGAATTACACCTCCGGAACTACTTCTTCACCTAAGGGTGTGGTCCACTGCCACCGTGGACTATTCATCTTGACCGTTAATTCGTTGATCGATTGGTCCGTTCCGAAGCAGCCGGTGTACTTGTGGACCCTACCGATGTTCCACGCCAATGGGTGGGGTTTCATGTGGGGGATGGCCGCCGTCGGAGGGACTAACATTTGTATCCGTAAATTTGACGCCTCGACGATTTACTCCCTTATAAGAAAACACGGTGTGACACACATGTGCGGTGCACCGGTTGTGCTCAATATGCTTGCGAATGGGGCAAACGAGGAACCATTACCACACCCGGTACATATCTTAACAGCGGGTGCCCCACCGCCTGCATCGGTGTTGCTTCGGACCGAGTCCTTGGGTTTTAATGTGAGTCATGGATACGGGTTGACCGAAACAGCTGGTCTCCCCGTGTCGTGTGCGTGGAAGCCCCAATGGAATAGGTTCCCGGCAAGTGAACGGGCGAAGTTGAAGGCAAGACAAGGAGTGAGAACGGTCGCCATGACTGAGGTGGACGTTGTGGATAACTCGGGTGTGAGTGTGAAGCAAGATGGAGTGTCACTCGGGGAGGTCGTTTTACGGGGTGGGTGCGTCATGTTGGGTTACTATAAAGACCCGTTCACGACATCAAAGTGTATGAGGGAAGACGGGTGGTTATACACGGGCGATGTGGGCGTAATACACCCGGACGGGTATTTGGAAATCAAGGATCGGTCCAAGGACATTATAATTAGCGGAGGCGAGAATATTAGTAGTGTCGAAGTGGAATCTGTCTTGTACTCTCACCCAATGGTTAATGAAGCGGCTGTGGTGGCTCGCCCTGACGAGTTTTGGGGAGAGACACCTTGTGCTTTTGTGAGCTTGAAGTCGGAATCTTATGGACCCTTTGAAAATGAGATCATTGAGTTTTGTCGAACTCGAATGCCACATTATATGGTGCCCAAGACCGTGATTTTCAAGGATGAGCTTCCCAAGACCTCGACCGGGAAAATTCAGAAATTTGTGCTTAGGGATATGGCAAAGGTCTTGGACAATTCTCGAATTAGTCGAATGTAGGGTTTCCACGTTGAGTCAGGATCCTCTGGAACGTGTTAGGGATACGACAAATGTGACTTCGCCAAATAATTTTGCAACGAAGTTCATAAATATGTCCAGGTTTTTCCCCGTTGTCTAGCAATCGCTACAAACTTCTCGCCGTCTACGTTGATATTTGCCGTAACAAAGTTGTTGGCATTGGTTATATTGCTCAAATCTATTGGGAATTAAACATCCAGTGTCAAGTTCTTAAACTATACTTGTTTGTTGTCTGAAAGTTTAAAGAATCCGCTGAATATTGCTCAAATATAATTTGAGTTTTGAAAAGTGTTCATAGATGAACCAAGTACAAATCAATTAACAACGAAAGAAACACCCAAGACAATCTTACGCAAAGACGATTTTATTTGAATACCAAACCATCAGAATGAACATTATATAATCATACAAAGAAAACTTGAACCTTGACTTGGTTAACGGAATTTGTAAGAAAGGATGGAAAACAATGTTTCAACCAAACTGAGAAGCAACATGGCAATAGCAGCGCTGGTCCCTGGGGAACAGAAATAGTTACGCTTCAATGATGCCCTCCATCTGTTCATATCCTCAGTGTGGTATGAATTCACTTGGCAGCTTAACTTACTGTAGTAGAATCCCCTAGTATTAGCCTCAGTTGAAAGCTTACTAATCAAAGCCAACTCTTCATAGCTTCCCATATGATTGCTAATAATACCTTTATCACTGAGTAATCTCACATCCTTTTCACTGTTAAGAGCATCTCCAGCAGGCGGGTTTCGGTTCTGACAGAAGCCCCACACGTCACAACCCAAAAACCCAACCCAAACTCCATCTCTCCCAACAGCAAATGACGTGGTTATTTATTTATTTATTTATTTATTTATTTATATGAAGTCAAAATACCGCGCGGTGTTCTGATTACCGTGCGGTAAAACGATTACCGCCGCTTTATCTGTTACAAAAAACAAACCTAACTCGACTCCCTCCCACACTGTTTCCTCATCTCTTTCTCAATTCAAACACAAAATCTATAAAAATTTTACCAAACTTATTAAAATAAAATGGAAATGCCAGAGGGAGCCCACACCCCAATATATTCCCTAGGTTTAGAGGGACAAGAAATCCAGAGCAAGCCATAACTCAGTCGAGGTCCGGAAGGAAGAAAAAAAGAGTTGTATTTGAAGAGGTAGAACAAAATCAAGGCCTTGAACACCCAACCTAAGACGATGTTCCCCATATGCGGTTTATTACCGCGCTCCCAGATGGCGTTAGTCATATTTATCACACTGGCAAGGATTTCACAATAAATTTTTGTTTAATTGTGACTTTGTTATTTCTGTTAATCAAGTGTTTGACAAAATGCTCAAATGAACAAAATCGGAATTCGATGCGTCTGCACGGCACATTCACTACGGTGATAAAAATTTGGAAGGAAATTTCTACAATTCCGACAATAAGGGATCTCGTGGTGAAGATATTTTGGAGGTTTATGGATATACGCTTGGGTAATTCCGATAATCGGCTAATTCAGGCGCTAACAAAGCGTTGGTGACCGACAACTCACACTTTTCTCTTCTCGTATGGATTTCACAATGCTGACATCATTGCCAATCGACAAATATCCTATACAGTTACTGTATGACGATCGATTAAGTATTTTATCCTAGGCGAGGCAATTGCTCCCCCGCATCGAATCCAACAATACAAAGAGTGAGAACATCATCATTGCACATCTGATGACATACTTGACCATCACAGATGATCGGGCAGATGACATTTCAGTAGTTCGTGCTTTTATCCCTTTCATGATGGGACATTTATGGTTCCAAACGGCCAATGATACAGTCCAGCTTGGATATCTCGAGCCCGTGGCCGATTTGGTCGAAGCTCCCGAATATGACTGAGGCTATGATATTTTTGCTTCTGTGTACCATGGCTTGGATACCGCAGTCACGACCGAGAGTGCCATCACTGGATTTTCACGACTTCTTAAGGTACACTAACACTCTTTCTAAAGATAAAAATCAAATATCTTACAATAAACGTCTTAAATAGAATTTATAATTATTGTTTATGTTATTCCAAAATGCAGTATTGGTTCTAGGAGTATTGTGGGGTTGGTCACCCTATTGTCAAGGATCCGCTGAAAATGACGTCGTATCCTCGCCTTAAAGTATGGGAAAATAAGAAAAGGAAGAAAACAAATTACCAGACAAGGAATTTGTTTACTATAACCAGATATCTCATTATCCACTGCACTATTGAGTCGATCAACTGGCAACCTTGGGGTACATCTGCGACATTAAAGTTAGATGACTTACGTACCGCGTCGTACCTGTCCCGTAAGAGGATGCCACTTCAAGTCCCAAATGGAAACTGTGAGTATTATTTGGGGGATAGATGTTGAACACAGTTGGCTGGCTATTCGAGTATTCCGATGGGATTTTTTGTCTAATATGTCGCCACATCTTAGTCCAGCTGATTTACAGATGTTGATGCAGCCCAGCTTCGTTGACTGTGTCCAGTTTATGATAGACGAGGAGCGACAGACTTACGCCATATACTGGGTTAGCCAGACTTTCGAGGTAGGCCACTTGTTGACAGATTCACAGAGAATGGGGAATATAGATCTGTTCGGACCCAGTGCACTCAAGGCTGGTATTACACTCGTGGAGGTTGCGTCAGCAGAGGTTCATTGCTTGTCCCAGGACTTCACTTTGCCCTACTTGGAGATAGGGCCAGACCCAGGGTGATATATAAAGTGGAAAGGGAGGCGTGAGCCGGTTCTTATCCACTGCTTGAGGGAGCCGCCACCCATGTCTGCCTCCTACGGCTCCGAGAAGTTGTGGCACCTGACTCATGGTATACGGTGAGTCGCCCTTGCAGTGTCTGTACGGAACGCCCAGACAATCCAGCAGTTGATTGATGAGGTTGCTGCTCTGACAACCCACATAGACAATATAGACGACCAACTATATCAGCATGTAATTTATTTATTTATTTATTTCTTAAGGTCATATTTATTTTGTCAAAATCTAAATAAATTTTCTTTGTCATATTCAGAATCTACATCTGAGGAGGGGGCCGATGGTACATGTGGTACCGCTACCACCTGGAGGTAGTGTGAGGATGAGCAGGGGACCCGTGGACATGGTCTGCAAACCAAGAGAGCCAGTAGTATCCGCAAGGGACGGGGTACTGGATATGATATTGGCCCGTCTTAGTAGATATAGGTGTAAGATGAGTATTTTTGTAGACATAAATTTTTATTATGTGCATCAGTGTTGAACAATTTTTATTATAGACTTTTGTTTCTCTATATAAGTAGTTGTACGACCTGATGTCCCATTTTTTTATTATATAAATCAATATTGATAAAAAATTTCTCAGTCTTGAATTTAAATAGAAATGTAATTACAATTCTTAAAATAGTAGTTCTACGCACGAAATGAAACTCAAAGCAGATATAATTAAGCTTAATTTATCATTCACGACTGATATAGGATTAACTCAGACCATTTAGTAAGGAGGAGCGGATCTCATCCATAGTTAAAAAGTTGGTATTTTACAGGAAACTCATAAGGCGGGACGTAGTTCTGGTAAAAAATATCGTATGGAGTCTCGAACGGGAACGGCTGGTTGTATTTCTCATACCATTCGTCTCTAGCATTACGTAGAATATAGGCTAGTGGAACACCTCTGACCTGTCTATCAATACTCTTCCGTATCTCATGAAACTAGTCACATTTAACCTTAAGAACATTTCACCTATTATATAAATCGACAGGAGGGTATCGAAGTTCCGTGTGGGACCTAAATTGAACATGAACTCGGTCCCATAACTAATTGAAGTTGAGTTATCAGAGAGGTGGATTATCAACAAAATATTGCCAGGACACGGCGAGGGTATAGTCTTCATTCCAGCTAAATACTACTAAAGAATTATGTGTTAGAGCTAAAAAACTCGACATTGCTGAGTTGAAGTAGAGGACCTATTGTTAGAGCATATCCAGCCAACATATATATAAATCAAAAAATAGCCGTTGGGATGACAAAAATAGCCATTGTGAAGGACCCACAAGAGGAACTAGAGGTTATGGGAGATCAGTGGAGGCGACAGTGTTTTGATTACCGCACAAAAATTAAAACACCGCGCAGTAATCTAAACACCGCCGCCTTCACTGATCTCCCATAACTACTACCTCTTCTTCCCTTTATCCTTTTATATTTATCTCTTCTCTCTGTTCGCTCCCCCTTCACCTTTAACACCATTCCCTTAACTCCACAACCTTAAATATCTTCCTCATCATCCTTTTTATCCATTGCTGATCCTCCACTTGTATCGTCCTCCTCTGACGATCTTATATTTGATTGTGCAATGACAATGACCGTTATGTACCAAAATGCAATGAACCTTGTAGTACATGATGCAACTTCGAGTCACTGCGAGAGTGTCATGGGCCGTAAGGATAAAAGAAAAAAACGAGATCACGAATTAGAACATTACAACATTATGCGGAATTACTTCAACACGGGGTACACATATGAGCCAGAAGAATTTCGGCAATGCTTTCGTATGAGTAGACAAATGTTTATGCGCATATTCGATATAGTAGTTGCACATGAGGATTACTTTACCCAAAAACCTGATAACGCAAAAACTATGAGGTTATTACCGTACCAAAAGGTAATGACGACATTATATTTCTTGAGCTACGGTGTCGCGGTAGATCTTTTTGACGAGTATTTGAGAATAGGAGAAAATGCAACCTTGTTAAGTATAGAAAGATTTTGTGTTGCGGTTATATAAATTTTTGGCAAGGAATGTCTTCGAGCACCAAACACGACCGACGTCGAAAGGTTTTAATAGGAGAGTCACAGGGTTTTCTTGGCATGTTAGGAATTCTTGATTATATGCATTGGATATGGAAAAATTATCCTATAGCTTAGCACGGTCAATTTATTGGTCATTACCCCAATGCGACTATGATTCTTAAAACGGTAGCTTTACAAGACCTTTGGTTTTGGCATGCATTTTTTAGGTTAGTAGGGTCTAATAATAATATCAATATCCTGCAGCAATCACATCTTTTTACCGACCTGACCGATGGTATCGCTCCGCCTTGTAATTATAAAATTATTGGAAAAGCTTATGATATGGGTTATTACCTAGCAGATGGTATATGCCCCAAATGGGGAACACTTGTCCAAACCATATCCAATCCGGTTACAACGAAATAAAACTTATTTGCTCAACAACAAAATAGTTGTCGAAAAGATGTAGAATGGGCATTTGGGATTTTACAATCACGGCTCAATATTGTCAAAAAGTCAGTTAAATTGTGGAAATCTGAGGTTTTGAACAATATCATGAAGGTATGCGTGATAATGTACAATATAATCATCGAAGAGAAATGAGATTCATTCACATCATACTTAGGCTACGATTCGGACGATACCAAAACTATCGAAGGCGAACAATTCAACATTGTACGCGAATGCGGAATAATAAAAGCTTTTGTAATAAAAATAAACCGCATTCAAAGTCGAGAACTACACTTTGATCTAAAGGATGATCTAATCGAGCATTTGTGGGCCGTAAAGGGAAATCTTCGTTCCTAGTGTTACAATAAAGTATTATCTGAGTGTTATTGATGTAATTTAATGTTTCTTGTCGTACAAGCTTATTAAAACAGTTTTTGATATTGCATTAATCTTGTATTTGTTTTAACGCAATATTCTCGGAAAAAAATATTTTGAAAAAAAGATTACATTCTTCAATAATAAAGTACATTATTCAAACGAATACATTATTGGAAAGTAAACTACATTCTTGAAAAAAAAACTTCTTTCTTCAGCAAAGTTGAATTACATTTAATAACCTGAACCGGTTCCTGGTCTGCCACTCTTGGCCAAACGTTCTATGACATCATCTTTCCTTTGCGGATATTATTGCAATACATGTCCAGGAAGATTACTCAGGCCTTTATCCATGATTTTGCGATCTCCCCTTGCTTGTTCCAAATCTATTTTGGCCTGCCATTGTTGATTTGCTTCCGCTCTTCTTTTTTCATTTTCTTTTTTTGCTTGTCTATTCTCCAGCCTCATCTCCGTAAGCATTGTTTGGGTACCGCTACCAAATACAATAACCTCATCCAAGGCCTTTTGTGCTACAAAGTTTTTTCTAAAGAGTTTTTGGCTGATGGGCCTGGTTCCACCTTTATATAACGAACCATCTAATTCAGAATTTTGGGGACCAAATTGTGGTATAGGTAGGTCGTCGGGGTCATCTGATAGATTGTTTAATCTGACCGAGTTCTTTAGAGAAGAATTGTGTAATGTTCTCCTGGCTACATTTCTTGGTACATTCCCCACATAGTTCAATCCATCATCTTTTAGGTTGGCCCATCACGGTTCTCACACCAAAATCATATACGCTTCACAGTGTTTGAAGTCATTGCCACCATTCATACATTGATAGATCTTGTATGCATCTTTTTCCTATAATTCTTAAAATTACCAAGAAAATAAACGAAATTAAGTTAAAGGAAATTAGAATGTACCCAATCTTTATCAGTTTTCTTGCTCTCGTGCCAAAATTGTACTTGAGCAACTATCCCCTTGTACGCCATATATTGTACATTAAAGGGACTGTTGACCCACATGATCGTCGTGTGGGGCACTCGAGGTCTCTGTTTAAGATAATGTTAACCTTTTGATAGAAAGTAAAACCCTTTGTACGGCCCGTGGTCTGGACAGAAGCTGTTACCCATGCCCTTGCGAGACACGTGAAGTTCACATTTGTCCAATGAAGTCCAACATCATCCGTCTTGTCCAAAAACTCAGCATCATCCGACACTTGCACGCTTTGTCTTTGTTTTACAGGTATTATATTCTTTCTTCTTTTTCCTTTTTCTTTTTCTTTCTCGGGCGCTGTTGCTTCAACCGGTTTTGGCGCATTTGTGCCACTTTGATTATGCTGAGTAGATTCACCATGGAATATGTAGTTCTAAAAGTAATGTGGAAGTTAAAATTTTTAAGGTTGAGTGACCGGATAGGGTTGATAGTACGGGCTAAACGCACGAGGTTACGGTTGAGAGAGTGTAAAGGGATTTTGATATTGTCTTACGAAGGTATCCCCTTGCGACATGGTAAATAGAGGTGGGGTATGTGATTGGAATAGAGATTGGTTGTGGTAGATGTATGAAGTGAATTGTGATGATGGGTGTTAAGATAATGGTGCTGAAGGTGGGTTCTGGGAGGATGGGGTCGACGGTGTTGAGTTATTACTGCTGGTACCGGAGTTCGCCATTTGGGTACTATGTAGAGGTTCTATTCTCTGCTCTACAACTGGGTTAGGGAGATAAGAAGTCGTCATGGAGAGCTCAACCAAGCAAAATGGATAAGAGGTCTTTTAAATACCGTGCGGTATTCTTTTTACTGCCTGAATTTTTGGGCGGTAAAAAGAACACCGTGCAGTACTTAAAGATCGCCAAACTCCTTTTTTTTTATTTGGAGGAGCTCAAGCCCAGTTTGGTTCTGACATGTCCACGTAAGCCAACCCAAACTCGAAATTTTGCTGCTGGGAGGCTTTTGAGTATGGGTTTGGGTGTGAGTCGACAAACCCAACCCAACCCAAACCCTGCTGGAGATGCTCTAATAAGATAATCCAATATGTCGATATATGAGGTGACCCGATTGTTGGGTAGTCCAACCCATGATGAGGCCCATAAAATTAATGGGCTTATTTCTTACCTTGAAAAAAAGGTAAATGGGAACTTCAAGAAAAACCTTGTATTTTCTAATGTGGTGTGTACTATTGGAGAAAGTTCAAGAGAGAGAAATAAAACTTTGGTAATCCAACTTAAAAAAAATAAATACATCTCCAATGGTGTAGGGTGAAGAGAGGAATCAATCCAAGTGTTCTTTGTGCTCTGATCAAGCAACAAAAGAAGGTGTTCTTCGACGAGTTTTTTGATAGAAAGGGGATTAAAGGTGTTCTTTCAAGTGGAAGATAAACAAAATTTTGTAGCTCTTGTTTGGGCATATATGGTGTTGAATTTTATTGCAATCTTCACGATTAATGATGTTTATAATTTATTTATTGATATAGTGGATTCGGATTTGCCCCATGGTTTTTCCCTTTCACATTGAAGGGTTTCTACGTAAAAATTATGTGTTGTCTTTGCTTGCTTGCTTATTTGTCGTTAAATTTCTCTTGCTTATCGTCGAATTATACATAGTGGGAAAATCGTGATTTTCCAACAAGTGGTATCAGAGCCGTGGTTGGTAGTGTTCGTGTGTGATTCATGATTGATGCAAGAATGGTTAGTCTCAACGGTAACAATTGGTCGATTTAGAAGCCAAAGATGGAAGACTTGCTTTATTGTAAAGATTTGTATGTACCCATTGAAGGGGTCAGAAGCAAGCCAAAATATATATTCGATGATGATTGGAAAAATATGAATTGAAAAACGATAGGAACTATTCGACAATGGTTGGATAATGTTGTTTTTCACCATGTGTCAAATGAGAGATCTTCATAAGCTATGTGGAAGAAGTTACACGATCTTTATGAACAGAAGACGGCCAGAACAAAGCTTTCTTGATTAGAAGCTAGTAAATTTGAAGTTCAAGGAAGGCTCATCAATTACGGAGCATCTTAATGAGATTCATACTATTGTGAATCAATTGGCATCTATGACAATGGTATTGGAAGATGAGTTACAAGCTTTGTTGTTGCTTAGTTTGCTACTGGATAGTTGGGAAACTTTGGTAGTATCGTTAAGGAATTCGACACTGAATAGTATTGTCACGATAAGTCAAGTTACTAGTAGTTTGCTGAATGGTATTGTCACGATGAGCCAAGTGAGAAGAAAGTCGTTGGGTCCTTCTCAATCACAAGTCTTGGCTAGTGAAGAATGAGGATGATCTACTAAGAGGTATGATCAAAATCGTGACAAGTCGAGAAGAAGATCTAAATCTAGGAACAAAAATATTGAATGCTACTATTGTGGGAAGAAATGCCATATGAAGAAAGATTGACAAAAAATCCAAAAGGAAAAGAAATATGGGAATAACAATGAAAAAGCCAAAGATACTTCTGTTATTGCTACCGATGATGATATCGTGGTGCTTACAACATATGAGGAAGATTGCTTTAGTATCATAAATGGAGATATGGAGTGGGTGATCGATACGGGTGCTTCTTACCATGCTACTTTAAGTAATGAATTGTTTTTATCTTATAACTCCGAGGATTTTGGTATGGTCAAGTGGGGAAATAATAATGTCTCCAAAATTTTGGGTATTACTAATGTACTCGTTGTAACTAGTAGCGGTTAAAAGCTTATGTTGAAAGATGTAAGGCATGTTCCAGATCTTCGCTTAAATCTTATTTTGAGTAAAAAGCTTAATGATGAAGGATAACAACCACTTTGGGCGAGGAAAGGGGAAATTGACAAGAGGTTCTCTTGTGGTGGCTAGAGGTGAGAAAATCGGTACACTTTACAAGATGAAGGCGCAGTTATGTGAAGGTAGGTTAAATTTGGCCTTGGAGATTTGTCATCGATTTTATGGTATCGAAGACTTCGTCATATGAGCAAAAAGGGTTTGCAAATTTTGGCCAAGAAAGATCTCCTTCCCAACATCCAAGGTACGCATTTAGATTCTTGTGATCATTGTTTAACCGGTAAACAACATAGTGTTTCGTTTCTTAAAAGTGGTGGTTCAAAACATGAAACTAAAATTTAAGATGTTATATATTCCGATGTTTACTCACTTGATATCAAGTCTCTTGGTGATGCTTCCTATTTTGTTACATTCATTGATGATGCTTCGTGAATGGTATGGGTTTATGCTATGAATAATAAATATGAGGTGTTTGGTATTTTCAAGATGGTCATGCCATGGTTGAGCGACAAACTGGAAAGCTCCTCAAGTGTCTCCATACCAACAACGGGGGTGAATATAAATCCAAGGAGTTCACAAATTATCATGGTGAACATGGGATTAGGCACCAATGTAAGGTTCCACGTACTCCTCAACATAATGGAGTAGCTGAAAGGATGAACTAAACTATCGTGGAGAGGATCAGAAGTATGCTACCTTGTGCAAAATTACCAAAACTATTAAGGGGAGAAGCTATGCGCACCGCTTATTATCTAATCAACCGTTTACCTTCCATACCACTTGGAGGAGAAGTTCCACTAAAGATATGAAGCGGGAAAGATGTGTCATATTCACATTTGAAGGTATTTGGTTACAAAGCCTATATACATATTTTTGATGAACTTTGTTCCAAGTTAGACTCCAAGTCTAAATCCTGTATCTTCGTGGGATATGGTGATGACGAATTTGGGTATCGGTTATAGGATCTAATTGGCAAGAAGTTACATCGAAGCCGGGTTATTGTTTTTTGTAAAAATCAAACATTTGAAGACTTTGAGAAGAATGATAGGGGCTATGAACCTCAAAGAGTACGTAGTTGCTAATTTTTTGCATCATATGCTTCCCGAACCAGTGCACCATGATGATTATGACGATAGAGACAAAAACAAAGAACATGATGAAGATGCTCATAGTTGGGATGAACAAAACTATGAACATACTCCCATTGATGATGACGATGATGCGGGGGAGCAAGAACCAAATAAAGAAGTTGTTGAACCGCAATTGAGAAGATCTATAAGAGTGTGTACACCTTTTACTAAGTACTTTACTAATGAGTATGTGATGATCACAAGCGATGGCGAACCAAATTTTTTTCAAGAATTCAAGGCCATAATGAAAATGGTGAGTGGATAAAAGTTATGCAAGATGAGATTGATTCCTTGCATAAGAACCATACTTATGAGTTGGTTAAGTTACCAATGGGGAGAAAAGCATTGAAGAACAAATGGGTCTTCAAGTTAAAGAATGAAAGGCGATGGGAAGGTGAGGTACAAGGCACGTCTTGTGGTTAACGGATTTGGTCAAAGAATGGGAATTGACTTTGATGAGATCTTCTCACCGGTAGTAAAACATTCTTCTATTCGGGCTATTTTGGGTCTAGTGGCAAATTTGGACCTTGAAGTTGAACAACTAGATGTGAAAACCATATTTTTCCATAGAGATTTGGAAGAAGAAATCTATATGGGGCAACCTCATGGGTTTGAAGCCAAGGGAAATGAATATATAGTATGTCGACTACACAAAAGTTTGTATGGGCTAACGCAAACTCCTAGATTATGGTATAAGAAGTTTGATGCTTTCATGGTGGAGCACGGGTACCAAAGATCAACATTTGATATCATTATGTTTATTCTAGTAAGTCTCCTAATTGTGATTTCATTATTCTTTTGCTTTATGTTGATGATATGTTGATTGTTGGAAAATATGCTAATATGATTTGTAGGCTGAAGAATGACTTGAGCAAGTTCTTTGATATGAAAGACTTAGGTCCGGCAAAGCAAATGTTAGGCATGACAATCAAGCGGGATGGAGAGGCAAAGAAGTTATGGCTATCTCAAGAGAAGTACATAGAGCATGTGCTTGAAAAGTTCAACATGAAGAATGCAAAGCCCGTTAGCACTCCACTTGTAAGTCATTTCAAGCTAAGCTCCAGGGAATGTCCTACAGGTAAGAAGGAGAAAGAATATATGTAAAAGGTTCCATATTCTTCGATCGTGGGAAGCCTTATATATGCTATGATATGTACAAGGCTGGATTTCATACATGTCATTGGTAAGCCGTTAAGTGGATACTTCGGTACCTTAGAGGAACTTCCAAGGTATGTTTATGTTATGGGAAATCTAAACCCGAGTTGGAGGGGTTTACGGATTCAGATTTCGCAGGTGATCTTGATCGTAGAAAGTCTACATCGGGTTACTTGTTTACTTTTGCCGGAGGAGCTATTCTATGGCAATCAAAGTTGCAAAAGGGTATTGCTTTATTTACTACCGAGGCCGAGTATATTGCCGCCACCGAGGCATGTAAAGAAATGTTGTGAATGAAGCATTTTCTACGCAAGTTGGGCTTAAAACAAAGTAAGTATGTGGTCAAGTGTGATAGCCAAAGCGCCATAGACTTGAGTAAAAATGCCACATTTCACTCAAGGACTAAGCATATCAAGATTTGGTATCATTGGATACGTGATAAGTTGGAGAGACGCTTGATGAATTTGGATAGAGTTCATACAGATTCAAATCTATCAGATATGATGATGAAGGTTCTCGCAAAAGAGAAGTATAGGTTCTTTAGAAGCTTGGCCAGTATGGATACTTGTTAGTACAAGTGGGCTTATATCCTTGGCAAGGAGAATCCCTCCTCATGTATTGGAGGGGGAGATTGCTGGGTAGTTCAACCCATGATGAGGCCCATAAACTTAATGGGCTTATTTCTTACCTTGAAAAAAAAGGTAAATGGAGACTTTTAGAAAGGCCTTGTCTTTTCTAATGTGGCTGTACTCTTGGAGAAAGTTCTAGAGAGAGAGAATATTAGAAATCCAACTTGAAAAAAATAAATCCATCTTCATTGGTGTGAGGTAAAGAGAGTACTCAATCCAATTGTTCTTTGTGCTCTGGTCAAGCAACAAAATAAAGTGTTCTCCGACGAGTTTGTTGATAGAAAGGAGATTGAATGTGTCCTTTCACGTTGAAGGTAAACAACATTTAGTAGCTCTTGTTTGGGCATGCAATGTGCTAAATTTTATTGTAACCCTCACGATTGAGGACGTTTGTAATCCGTTTATTGATATAGTGGATTCGGATTTGCCCCGTGGTTTTTCCCTTCCACGTTGAAGGGTTTTCACGTAAAAATCGTATGTTGTCTTTACTTGCTTGTTTGTTTATTTGTCATTAGATTTCTCTTACTTCTCGTCGAATTACACATAATGGGAAAGTCATGATTTCCCAACACCAATCCTTAAATTCACCGTCACAAACCTCCAAGGCGACCAGATAAAACTTTTACTTTCGTTATAAAATTCAATAAGAGGGATCTCAAATGCCCCATCTTCACTAAATGTGATGTCCAATATACATTTTTGTAAAACCTTCTTCTTGAACTTTATGCCAGATTCACAGAGATTAGAGGCACAAGGTATAGGTACAAAACGAGCTTGGAAGTCATAATCAATTTCTAGGGATAAGGAAAGTATATTGTTATGGATTAACTCTAGAATATGAAGTTTGCCTTTTATCTTGGTGTTCATTACATTAGTTGGGGTGCATTGCAGTAGTCGAGGTGCAAATCACATTTCCAAAGAAGGCAAAAACCATTAAGGATAGAGGGATAGTTCGTAAAGAGGAGGGATGCGTAAGTTTAAACAAACACTTAAGAACAATGTAAGGAAGCTAGTTTTCCAATAATAACATGTCCCTTCTAACAATATTTCACATCCAATACGTATTTGTAATGGGGTCATTAGATTCAGCAGTGTGATAATCTTTTATTACATGATTGGTGAAGAGTTGAAGCATAAGGCAGCCATCAAATACCATCAATTTAATGAATTCATCACTAAACATATCAATAGGTTCACCGTAACAATTATGAGCATGTACCTCAATAGCTTTGATCATGTCCTCCAAGCATGACTCACGCGTTTGAGGGAGAATATCATGAACATACCACACTTTACAGCCATCCATTGCTTGTAGGCTTTCTTTGTGAAATTCTATGTGCTCGTATTTAATGCATTTCTAGAAATTAGGTCAAAACTATTCCTATTAATTAATGATCTAGGAATAAGCAGGAACAATCAATAATTATGACAAGGAATTAAAAGACACAAACAATTGTTTACCCTGTGAAAACTCCTTACTTAGGAGAAAAACCACAGGTCATTTTCGATGAGATCGACAACCAAAAATCCACAAATAATAAAGAGTTACAATCTGAATTAAACTTATAGACTCGATAATCTCGTCTCGTGTTATCTCTCTTCTGATCTAAGCTTCACGCCCTATCTCCTTCATTCTCGCAACGACACTCCTTGATATCACAATAAGGATCACCATTTTCGAATCACTCTAAAAATTTATGTGGAAAGTAGAATTGACAAATTCAACATCAACCTTGAGGTTTTAGGTTATTGATTGATCTTGATTAGTCTCTCTGATAAAGGATATAAAACTCTCAAATAAACTTGGTTAGAGAAAAAGCAAAATAAGGTGCTTAAATATTGAAAAGAGTTTTCCCCAACGTCATTCAACGAGACCCAATTTTGTTTGAACAAGATACTCAAATAAGACTCCAAAAAAATATAATTTGAAACTCATTTGAAAAGGTTGTCTTTTCAGAGAGGTCATTCGAACGATACCCAAAGTCGTTCGAGCGAGATACCCAAATAAGCCTACAAAAAGATACAGTTTGAAAATGTTATCTTTTCCTAGAGATCGTTCGAACGATACCCAAAGTCATTCAAACGAGAAAGTACAATAAGTTTTAGAAATAAAGGCAGTTAAAACAGTTATGACTTTTCCTTTATCAGAGTTCTACTTACCAACTTACCTTCTCGACTGGTAGTAGTAGAAGACTTGTCCGACAGTCTTACTTCTGCCACCGTCTTCAATTGAGATAACCACGAGACTCCATATACACGAAATGAGATAAACTAGAACCTTTCACTTTTCCTCTGTGGAACGGGCCAATTGATATAACCTAAGGCTCGTAAGGTCCTTCTTTTACTTGGCAAAGACAGTTGGGAACTCTATATATGCAATTCCTAGAAGAAGGCTTGAGATGGATCTATTTTCTAAAAGATGCAGCGAGTGCTTTTGTTGCATCTTCGGTCATAATGGCTTCATGGTTTTCTACTATTTATATTACATAATCAGTCATTTTGGAAAAGAGGTTTTTCGAACTCTTTCTCTATTAGTTGACCTATAAAGATCAAACCATATACACAAGCTTTTCCTTAATTTTGTCAATATAACTTACAATCTTAGATATCCTATACTGTATGCCTATTGCAATATGTCATAGACGTACACCAGTTTTACAACTTGCTCACTTGTCAAAAAAAATATACAAGGGGCGTGTTTTTCCTTAAAGCTAATATCTTAATGCGGTTATGAATAACACCATTCGAGATCCTCTTCTCTAGCGATCCCCGTGTAATTATTTTGTTATATTTAGTTACTTTTCTAGTAGCGAATAAAGGACTATTTCTTCAACTGGCCCGTCAGCAAATATTTCTCTCCCTGATGGTAATACCTAATTGTATTAAGACTTAATCAGGAGAAGCTAATCAAGAGAGTACTAAGTTTAGATACGAAGAAATCTGGGCCATAATCATTTTTTCTGGATATCAAAAAGATGTGGTTATGTATTACATGTTTGGTTTTGATCTGAGAGTTCATTGTTATCGTATAGAGGGTGACTTCCTTTGAAAAGTTCAACCATAAAGCAACCATCAAGTCAATAGGTTATTCGTAGCCACTATGAACATCTATATGCCGTTAATTCCTTAATACTAATGACCATGCTATCCAGGCCAGCCCTGGTGATAACCTGGTAAACCTGTTAGTATTTGCAGCTCAAAATAGAAGAAAATATATTAAAAATAGAAAGATTTGATTATGGTGATCAGAGCGTTCATCTGATGCAAAATATTAAAGAACAAAAGTTGTAGGTATCGTCGGTATGAAGCCAGGACAACTAACGGATCAACGATCAAACCGTTGGATCAAAAGTTAATATTAGCTTAGTCTGTTGGTGTGGAACTCGAGGCAGTTTTGGGCACCGAATTTGAGTTCGAGTTGTACTCGAAGTAAAATTGCCTTTTGGACATTTTTGTCCCCTTTGGGGAGTGTTTTCCTGTTTTGGAATACTTCTACTTCAAGTATGATAAGTATTAGAAACTCCTAATTCATGTAGGAATAGGTTTTAGGCTTCTTTGCTTATAAAATGGTCCTATGAGGTGTGTAGAAACCTAACTTGAAATCTAGAAGAGATGTAGCCGCTATGATAAATCTTGTAAAGAGATGGCCTTTACAAGAAAGAAGGTGGAGGGTCTTCTCTTGGGATTTGATGGTGAGAGGGGAAGAACCTCTTAGCTGCTAAGATAATATATCAATAAAGAGAGAAGATTGAAGGGTTTCAAGAAGAAGGTATGCAGCATGATCTTTGTTGAGGTAATCTTCGGGTTCTCAATGGATCTCTTGTTTTCTTTTTCTCTTGTAAATCTATGCGAGGGTATTATGAGATTAGAGAATTCCATGTTCGTTAAAATCTCTTGAGGGCTTGTAATTGAACTTGGATATATAGTGGATTTCTAATTTGGTGGTGGGGAATAACCTTAGGGTGAACCTCTGATAAATATTATGTTATGTGTGCATGAATTATTGTGTCTATGTTTCTTGGTTGATTATTTGCATGCCATGAAGATAACGGATAACCAAATTGTGTACGGGGGATGTATTCCGCACGTTCACCCCAACAAAACCGTCTGCCCAATGCCCCAGATTTTAACCTAAAATGGAGGTTCCCAAATAGAAAAGGAGATAACGATATTATGGCTAAAATCTGTGGGTTATGGCTGAAATTTGTGGGTTATATGCTTAAAGATAGGGAGATAGATAACATGAAGGAAGATCTAAAGATGAATTATGCAAGTAAAATAGTTCAAGAACAACAATGATAAAATGACGCGAGGAAAATTTTATACGAGAAGTACCAGATTATTGTGGCTAGAGCTGCATCCTGAATCCTTCTTTGAATTAATGTTGGGTTGGAGGCGATTTTAAGGTTTTGAAGTCAGCGTTTAGTGAGCCAGCTTTTGGATTGTTGATACGCAATTCTGTGGGGTTGCTTTGTTGTGGCTATGAAGCTATGAAGGCCATCGGTGAGGACAAATGGCCTTGCTCCAGACATGTTATTCACTACTTCTCTTTTTCAGACTTTCAGTGTTTATTTTGTAGTAGAACTCATAATTTGGAAGCTTATGTACTTGTTGCCAGAGGGGCGTATGCTCTTCCATAGGTGTGTAGTATGACTTAGGAGGCCAAAAACCTAGTTGACTTTGCTATTTCGCTTTTGCTGACTCAGTTTCTATAATTCACTTTTGCCCACCATCATAATTTTAAGCCAAGCATATGTTGTGGGCAACAAGTTGTAATCCTCGTGAATTATTTGGTATTTTTTCCTAGATTTTCCTCTGCATTGATTGTGCAGATCATTAATTGGATCTGCAGGGATACATTCCTTCTCAGAAAGTTATGATATTTACAAAGTCCTCAGAGGCAAGAGTATGTGCAGTGGAAATAAGCATATAATCTAGTTTTTTGAATATTCAATGTGCCTACTGCCTCATTTCAGGTATTCCAAAAAGTGGATGTTGGCACACAAAAAAACCTACCTCGAAACTTCTCTGGAGCTAGTCTGAATCCTCGAAAAAGAACGTGCATGTCCTCATCACTTTTTTATGCTGCATCATAACCTACAAATATAGAACTAAAATCTGTAGGGAAAAAGTATAGCCTTATCCCGTAGCACCTGATTCAGACCATCTTCTTGCGCCCATCATCAGAATGATAGTCTTGATTATACAATGATAAATTTATTCATTAGATAGAGTTATGTCTTCTGAAAGACTTTTTTGGTTTTTGAACTTTGGTTATTGATGTAAGAGGTTTTTAGCTTATACCCCCCACTTGGTTCCTGATAATAACGTTTACCCCCATGTTTGTTATTTATGAGGGTTTACCCCCCATTTTGCCGTTGACTGACATTGACTAGTTTAAAAAAAATTTACTGACCATTTTACCCCTCACGTGACAAGCACGTGACTTCAACTCATTCGAGTTTCAACTCGTTCGAACGGCAGGAATAGTCGTTCGAACGACAAGAATTTCATGACAAAAATTTGAGGGGACTTGATTCCTCGCTCGAACAACTATTATTATCGTTCGAACGACAAGGGTTTCATGACAAATATTCTAGGGGACATGATACTTCGTTCGAACGACATGAAAACTCGTTCGAATGAAATAAAATCTTTTCCAAAAACAATTCAGTGCAACTAGGAAATGGATGAAACAAAGGAAGTAATGGATGAAAAGAAAGAAATGGATGAAAGAAAAGAAAAACTATATATTCTACAAGAACACAAACTGATCCACAAAAAGCTCTATATTCACACAAAACTATATATACATCCATAAAAAAAACTATATATACATACACAAAGCACCACTAAATGCATTCAGCCCTAGCTCCACCACTAAATCCATTTTCTTCTAGGTTGAACAAATTCTTTCTTATAGGGATTTGAACTTGAAGCTTGAACTTGAGACTGTTGGTTTTGTGACTACCTTGGAGCTCTTGTGATTGAGAAACTTGTGTATCACCATGTGAATGCCTTGGAGCTTGAGAAGTAGATACTTGAGTAACACCTTCTGACTACCTTGGAGCTTGAAAAGTTTGTTTTGCTCTACCCCTAGCTCCACCTCCCCTTTTACCAGTTCTGCCTCCAACATTCTCTCCTCCCACTGCATTTCATCCAGTCCTCCCTCCACCTCTAGCTCCACCTCCCCCTTCACCTCCCCTTACACTAGTCCTTCCTTCCACTGCGTTTCTTCCAGTCCTCCCTCCACCTCTAGCTCCATCTCCCCTTGCACTAGTCCTTCCTCCCACTGTATTTCTTCCAGTCCACCCTCCACCTCTAGCTCCACCTCCCCTTGCACTAGTCCTTCCTCCCACTGTATTTCTTCCAGTCCTCTCTCCACCTCTAACTCCACCTGCATCTCTCTCACCTCCTGCATCCACTTGTAAGCTAATATTTATCATAAAATTAGCCCTACTGGTATTTGTGTCTAGCCTTTGTCTAGTTCTAACCACTCTTGCTATTGGTACTACATGTGGACCCTTATATGTTGTTTTGTTATGACCAAAACATCCACATGTACCACATCTTTTATGAGGCCTTTTTTCATCTGGATCATGTATCCTTCCTTTTCTTGGCCTTCCAGGTCCTCTCACTAATGGTGGTGGTAAAAAGTAAGGAGGTTGAGGCTGTATGAACATAAACAAACTAAAAACACTTTAAGAAAACATATGGTATTGGGAAATATAAGAGTTAATTATGATAAAGTTATACCTGTCCCCACTCTGAAGGATCAACCACAGGATATATATCATCTTTGTATGTCTTCACATATGAAGACACTTTATGATATTCAGAGACAAAACTGCCAGTTAACCAAGCATTGTCCCATATGGACATATTAGGCATTGAAATAACATTAAAAGTACTTTAACATGGAAATAATACTAAAGAATACTTACTTGGCCCATGAATATCTATAAGGTACTATAACAAACACAGCATGGACACATGGAAGTCCAGTAACCTGCCACTCATGACAATCACATTCATGCGTCCCTAAATTGACTCTCCATCTCTGCCCACTCACTGCAATTACAGCATATTGGCCAATTATAGCTTGGCCAGTATTACCATCCCCCTTTTTAGTCCCTTCAATCCCATATTGACCATACTGTCTCTTTAGCTTATCAATATATGTTTGTGCTCTAGGCACTAACACTAAACCTGCATTTAGAGAAGCATAACAATTATATATATATAAGCATTATAATTATATATTACCAAATTGTAAATTAATTAAGTTAATCTTACATTTTTCTTCCCAGTCCTTTACTTTTTGTCTCCTATCAAACATTAATTTCATCAACATTAAGTTCAATTTCTCTAGTGCTTTATGAAGTGGTTTATCCCTGATCTTAATAATCCAGTTGTTGAAAGACTCAGAAAAATTATTTGTGATATGTTCACACTTAGCAGTGAAGTCAAAGTGGGATCTAGCTCAATGCTTAAATGGCTCTTTCATCATCCAGTCATGTGCTGATGGGTTGTCCATCTTCAGTTCATCTAACAAATTCTTCTTCTCTACCTGTTTATATGCTCTTGCTGCTTTCCAAACAAAACTCTCCAAATGTGTACCTCTGCAGACCTTTTTCATATTCTTATACACGTGTCTGAAACAAAACTTGCCATAACATACTAATAGCAGCTCAAGTACTTGTGGTTTGAATAAAATAGAAAAAAGAAGAAAAAAGAAGAAGTTATACCTGTGGTTTGTAAATATAAATATGTTTACAACTGCATCAATAAGTCCTTTCTGCCTATCTGAGATAAAAGTTAACTCTGTATTATACAGAACAAAATAGGGATGCATTATCTGCAGAAATGAGTGCCATGTGTCTTTACACTCAGACCTACAAAAGTATACTCCTAATGGGAAGAATCCATTGTTACCATCCAATCCAATAGCTGATAGGCACACACACCCATATGTACCCTTAAGAAAACATCCATCTAAGCCAACAACAGGTCTATAACCATTAAGAAATCCATCATTACTTGCCTTAAACATCGCACATGTCCTAGTCCACTGGCTAGTATCATGGTCTTTGCTAACAGCAACTATGCTCCCAGAATTTGAATGAAATATCTGCAGACACAACTCTGGTTGCATGATGTATCCCTCATCATATGAACCTACTATCTTCTCCTTGCAGATAGACCAGGCATTCCAGCCTATATAATATGAAACGTCTACACCAAATTGTGTTAATATCATGTCTTGGATACCAACAAGTGTAGTTGTCCTTACAGACCTCATCACTGACTCAAATTGTTTGGCCACCAAAGTAGCATTTGCCAATCAGTTCTTAGCTCCACTACTGTAAGTATGCTTAAGGTTACTGCTTTTTCTTAAAGTAAATGTGTGACCATCAGTAGTCCTCCTGGCATAAAACATCCATTCACTGTTTTCATCCTTACAAAACAATCTAACCCTGTAATTTTCATTTTTTTCTTGATAATACTCAAACTTATTCATTATTGACCATTGTCTAATGTATGCCCTGTATTCATCCACAGTTTCCCACTCCATCCCAACTCTTAACTCACCATAAGTAGGTTGAGGCGGTACACTATGAACTGCATCCTCTTCTTCAGTAAAGATGTTATCATACTTTTTAGCTAGATCTCTAAACTCAAGATCACATCTGTCTATGTTTTCCTGAGTGGGACCATCATCACCATCTTGAGATGTATGTGTAGAGTAGTAGCCTTCTTCTGCATTTAGATTGTCTAGATCTAATTCTGACCAATTATTAGTGTTTACACCCATATCCCCAACTCCTCCACGATGCTCTCCATTAATAGTGTTTCCACTTATATCCTCAACTCTTTTGCCAACAGTGTATCCACCCACATCAGTATTTTCTACAATAACCTCATCATTACTAAAATATAATGGTGAGAGCTCATCTAATGCCTCTTCAAGTAGCTCAGATGGCCTTGTTTTTTTAGTTTTTGGTTCACTCCTTGTTGTACTTTCCTTTTTTCTCTTCCCTTTATAAACTTGTTCTTGATCTTGAACTCGTTCTGGAACTTGGACTTCAACTTGAACTTGTTCTACATCTTCTTCATCAACCAATTTCAAAAGAGTTTTTTTCTTCTTTAACCTTGGCTTTGTGACTAGCTTTTTTGGTCTTTGAGCTTGAATATTAGAAACAATTGGCTCCACAATAGGTTCAACCTGAGTTGCAATCTCTTCAATAGGAGAATCATCATCACTATCAATTAAAAGGACTTCAGGAATTGCATCCAGATCAATGGGGTCAACAATTCCTAAAGGTACCTTATCTCTTTGTTCTATATAAAAGTGAACATCCCACAAACTTTCTTCATCACTCATCTTCCACATTTTGAGTAAATCTGTATCATTTCTCACTAAGAATTTGTTGCCAAGATACAATGTTATAACATCTAATACAACACCAGGATGGAATGCTACATTCATTTAAGACATAGTAGAAAAAGCAAAGTCTAATACTCCATGGAAATAGAATTGGTCCCCATCAACATTATTTATAATGTGCTTATGACCATCAACATAGAGGTCATGGGTATATCCTATATCTCTTCTAGGGTCCTCCCACCTTCCCCCCAATGTAGCATCACATGTTTAATAGAATCCCTGTTGGTATATGACAACAATTGTTAATACACAACAGCATCAAACAATACAACAATGTAAACTACAGAGAGAAAGAGAGCGCTAAGTGGAGAGACTTACATCTCAAAGTAGTGAGAAATCAGTTGCTATAAACCCAGGGCAACTCTCCACACTATGAGAATCTTGATTAAAAAGTGGGCAGCAGTCAACCTGCAAGAAACACATATATACAAAATCAGTATTCAACCCTATTATACAACTTCTACCAAGGTTTCACATCAAACATTAAGCAAAACTCACATCAAACATTCAACCCTATTTATATTCGAACAAAACCCAGAAATATTCGAAACCCTAAAAATAACCCAATACAGCAGTTCCAGAATCCCGACAATACAATCACTCACACACCCAACAATCAACAACCACACCAGTTCCACAAACCCAACAATGCAAGCATCCAACAAACCCAACAAGGAGAGAGAGAGAGATCAGAGCAAAGCTTACCAAATTGGAAAACCACACTTCGAATTGGAGGTGGTGAAGCAGTAAAACCAACAAAATGTAGAGGAGAATCACAGTTGAACAGCAATGGTGAGAAAGAGAGTAAACTTGAACTAACATGAACAATAATGGTGAAGGGATGAGCTTTTATAATAATCTTGTCGTTCGAACGAGAATTATAGTCGTTCGAACGAGGAATCAAGTCCCCTATAATTTTTTTCATGAAACTCTTATCGTTCGAATGACTATTCTTGTCGTTCGAACGAGTTAAAACTCGAATGAGTTGAAGTCACGTGCTTGTTACGTAAGGGGTAAAATTGTGAGTAATTTTTTTTAAACGAGTCAACGTCAGTCAACGGAAAATGGGGGGCAAGCCCTCATAAATATCAAACATGGGGGGTAAACGCTATTATCAGGAACCAAGTGGGGGGTATAAGCTAAAAACCTCTTAATGTAAAACCTTGGTTTATCCATCTCACTATATTTTTAGTTTTAACTCTAGGCGAGAGGGCTGGTGAAAACTCTTCACCATCATTTCTAAGTTTTGTCAACGGAGATTATTCTGTAAAACAAAAATAACACATAAAAATACCTTGTTTATTGAAAATAGCAACCCAGTGCCAAATTTTGAAACTACGACTATATGAAAGAAAGTTCCAAGACAATCTTACACAATAGAATGAACATTACATAATCGTACATAAAAAAATTGAACCTGACTTAGCTAACTGCGAAATTTAAAAGAAAGGATGGAGAACAATGTTTGCACCAAACTGAGAAACAATAATACCATAGCAGCGATAACCAAAGCGCTGGTCTATGGGGAGCAGAAATGATTATTCTTCAATGCCGCTCTCCACCTGTTCATATATTTATTGGGGTATGAATTTACTCGGCTACATAACTCTCTATAATAGAATTTCTTTATAGAAACCTCAGTTTAGCTGAAAGAACAATATATATATATATATATATATATAGTAAAACTGAAGTTTTGAGATATATCAGGAAATATCTGAGTCTATCGGGAATGTAGTATTAAAGATAAATTTAGTATTAATATAATGTTAAGGGTAGTATAATATTTTTCATTATAGCCTATAAGTAGTCAAGTTCACCAATTATCCAACTTCTTGGCATCGATCGAACCGTTGAATACTAGAATTTCAATCTTAAAACCAATACGAAGATTACGCATATGATTCATTGACTTCCAAAACCTGGGCGCTCCTTAACGTAATCGGCATCACTAGAATCAGTGGCTATCCCCGTATTATCGATGTCTCCATCCCCCTCCAAAACCCATTTTCTCCTCGAGCGGCCTCGCCGTGTCACCGAAGTGGAAGCCTTCGCGAGGTTTGTGAAACGTAATTGGTTGACCAACTCCCTTACAGTAGAAGTTAGGTTGGAAACTGTCATTTCCAAAATGGTGAGTCGATCATTGGCCTCGTCCATCTCCAAATCGTCTTTCTTTTTTGAATTATGTTTGCGATGAATCATCAATGGACTCACTAGCTTCTCCTTCGTTTGCTTGAGACGGTCACGTTTAAGGACCATAAATGACAATCAACCCCTGAAGATCGTAACTAGAAAGATGATACCACTTAATCCATAATACGATTGAGAAACTTTTAGTTAGTAGAGAAACACGAATCCTAGGCTTGCACTTATATTTCAGCGGACTTTGGCTACCGAGGACGAGAGTCGGGAATAGCTTTTTCATGTTAGTATTTAGTTAAAGTAGAGTTTAGTCAAGGCCATTATAGATCCGGGTAGTTAAAAAAATTTGATTTCTAAGACGTTGGTGAAGAAGATGGGTTTGATGACTACAGCTTATCCTAAGACGTATGGTTTGGGGTGGATTCAGAATGATGTGGATGTGATGATCACGAGGCAGTGTACTTTTAAATTTATAATTTCTGAGAAGTTTATTGACGAGGTGACGTGTGAGGTGGTTCCCTTGGATGTGTGTCAGGTCATCTTGGATAGCCCTTATCTTTAGGATCAAGATGCGATTCATTACCGTAGAGCTCGCAAGTATCGTCTTGTGAAAGAGAGAAATGAGTTCCATATCAATGCTTGTAAGGAGCATGTCACTACGTCAAATTTGGTAACGGCGACTCAGGTGAAGTGGTTGGTTAATGCGAGCAGAAAGTTTATGTATTGGTGCGACCAGTTCAGGAGGGTACGTCGGCTCGGGTGTTGTCACCAATGATAACATTTTTTAAGCAACAAGCCGACTTGGGGAAGTTGCACGAGGAAGTTGTGGTTCATACTGATCACAAACCGTTCCAGTTTTTTGCTACACAGTCCAAGCTACAGCATTTTCGCTCGATGAAGGGGATGTTGCATCTCCAACAATTCCCCTTGATTATGCAGAATAAAGAGGGAGTGAATAATACAATGGCTGCTCGGTTATCTCGGCCCCCATTACAACTACTTCCGCCATGTTGGTTTCTATGCAGATACAGCCTTTTGTTACGTCAGGATATGTTGCAGGATATGATGATCCTATGGGGCATAATATGTTTTACCGAAAGTTGCTGCTAGGCAAGACATGTGATGGTATTGATTCATTTCAAGTTGGGAAGAAGGGTCAGCTACCTAGTAAATTGAAGTGGTATAGCAGGGACATGTGCAATACCGCATTCCCACATCTCCAGTTCTAGCTTGAGCAGGAGCTCAAGGCTCCTAAAGGGGAGAGGCATGATCCATGAAGATCTAGGTTAATTTGATATT
This sequence comes from Kingdonia uniflora, assembly GCA_014058105.1. Taxonomy (NCBI): domain Eukaryota; kingdom Viridiplantae; phylum Streptophyta; class Magnoliopsida; order Ranunculales; family Circaeasteraceae; genus Kingdonia; species Kingdonia uniflora. Next base: position 603,235 of record JACGCM010000772.1, on the reverse strand, counting down.
TTTTCATAGTCGTTCGAACGAGGTTGAGAGTCCTTCGAACGACCAAATTCCATCCCGCTGAAATTTTGGCCCAGAGCCATTTTTCGTTCGAACGACTTGTATTTTCCTTCGAACGAGTAATTTTTATGCCATTGAAATTTTGGGCCAGAACCATATTTCGTTCGAACGAGTTGGGATTTCGTTCAAACGACTAGGCAAGTTTCTAGTAGACCAATTAGTCGTAAGGTCGTTCGAATGACTCCCTAGTTTGTTCGAACAACTTTGGCGCTGTTTTGGATTCTCATGTGTTGTTTTGCCTCGAGATCCGTTCTTTTATGATTTTTGAGTTCCCTGGTATATAAAGGGAACTTTGGCTATTTTCTAGGGTATGTTAGATCTGAAAAAAGTTTTGAGAGAAGCCTAGGGTTTTGGAGTGATTCATTGTAATCTACTTAATTTTTTTATGCAATTGAAGTTTTATTTTTCCCAATTTTGGTGTTCTTCGTATCTTTCACCTAACTAGAGCTTCTTCATCGTATTATAGATTAAGTGGTCTATAATCTAACTAATTCTATCCCAATATGGTATTTATAGTTCTTTTACTTTTTTCTCATTCTTTGATCTTATTAGATCTATCATGGTATTTGAGCTGGTTCAATTCTTCATTTGCGATTCTCGTTATGCTGCAAATTGATTTCGTTTTAATATTGTTTTATTGTCTTGAAATTTGGTTGCTTCTCCCCCTCTCAGCATATGCAACCCTTTATGTAATCCGATTTGAAATTTAGGGTTCTACATCTGCAATTTTAATCGTCAAACAAGATATAAATTTATGTGATTATCTGATTTGAAAGTGATGATTCATATCTTCTTGAGAATCTGATTTAGGGTTTCACCCGGGTAAAATTTTTACGATTTTGGGTTTGAATTTTGGGGATTTATTGGTTAGGGTTCGGTTTATAACCTAATATAGGAATTTTGTACTTACTATTGCAAGTCTGATTTAGAATCAATTTGGGGGTTAACTTTGCATGACCTTGATGGTTTGTTTTGGCAATTTGAAGATTGATTTCAGAGTTCTGATTTGGGTTTGCATACTTATGTGGTGTTGTCGCAATTTTTGGGTTTCTTTTCCAAGTTCTTGGCTGCTGCTACTAATCTTAGTTGTCACGATCTCTTGTGCTGTTAATAACTTCTAGTGTTGTTTACTAAGTGCTGGGATGCTGATAAATAATTCAGGTAGCATGTGCTATTGTGGGCTTGTATCAGCTAGTGTTTATTCAAACTTTAAGGGCTTTGTTACTAATTGAGTTAGTGTACTATTTCAGGGTTTTTTTTAGTTGGAATCATCCTTGATTTAAGGGGTAGGATTGAAATTGATAAGGTCTAATTTCAGTGTAATGTTACCTAGAGTTTAGGGAGTTGTTGCTTGGGTTTTGGGTTATTGCTGTTGGTTTTAGTTTTTGGAGGTTGTTGCTTGGGTTTTGGGGTTTATAAAGTTTCAGTTTGTGCATGGTAAGGTTTGATCTAGTAAGGATATTTTCAAATCTGGAGTAGTAAGATACAAAAGTAATGTAATGTAAGATTTGGTTCTTGTTTTGGGATTTAAATTTAGTTAAGTTCTTATTGGTTTGGCCTAGGAGATTAGGTTTTGCAAAGAGATTTTTTTATGCTTTTATTGATAAATAATTTATGGCTGTAAACGATGAAGAGTTAGTTGATTGGGTTTAATTGAAGGGCCGAATGGTATGAACTTCTAGGCTTGCAATTTATGATGTTTTCTCCCAGCTGCTGATTCAATTTGGGAGATGATGGAGGAGAGGAATGAAGTTTGATGGTAGAGTATGGGATGTTAAATCTAATTTTTAGGCTGTTAAGCCAACTTCTCGAGATCTAATACTGTTTCTGGAGTGCTATTTTCTAATTTCTAAAGGTCTTTTTACTGATTTTTGGGTCGTGGTGGATCTGGGGCACCTGACATCATAAACCTTCAAGTGCTAATTTGAATCTGATATCAAGCTTGTGATTGGGGTCTCAAAGTTTTGACAGTGGTTGGTGAAATTGGCAAAGGCTGCGAATTGAGTTGGGTTACTTGTGATATGGATATTTCAAGTAAGTTAGGAATTGAAGAAATTACTGGCGCGATTGGCTGTTAGTACGGTTATGGTTAATATTTGGCGGTGTTTAGTTTTCATTAGGTTAGTAGTTGGTGGTTAGAGTTCGCATTAAGTTATTCTTTGGCATTAGTTTGCATCTGTTTAAGAGTTGGTGTTAGTACGCATTTATTTAAGATCTGGTGTTAATATGTATTTGTTTAGCTTATGGTGGATAATTTGCATCTGATTAGCATCTGGGGTTAGTTCACATCTGATTAGTATTTGAAAGTTAGATCGTATATGATTAACATTTGGCGGATAGATCGCATCTGATTAACATTTGGTTGTTAGTTGACATCTGATTAGGATTTGGTGGTTAGTTCGCTCTGAATTGTTATGATTTGGTTTGATAGCATTTGGTTTGGTGATTGATATGGCATTTTAAAAATCGTATCTGATTTTTGGCTTATGTGTAGTTCTGCTATATCTTAGTGTTAGTAATTTCAAAGTATTTTTAGGCTTTGGTTCCATTCTGATAGGCATTAGTGGATAACATCTGCGTCGCATCCAAGTTTTGGTATTATATCAGAATTGAACTTTGGATATGGTTTAGTGCTTTTATTTTCTAGTTGCAAACTCTCAATGTTACTTGCCGTATCATTTAAAGTTTGACGGGGGTATTAGAGATAGATTTAGTATTTGTATAATGCTAAGAGTAGTATAGTATTTTTATTTTCTATTGTAGCCTATAAGTAGTCAAGTAGCTTAGATTTTAACCTAACTAATTATATCACAATATAGTCTTTATAGTTATTTTACTTTTCTCTCATTCTCTCATTCTCTGATCTTATTAGATCTATCATGTAGCACCTCCTGTTAAGGCTAAAACTACAATTGTTTGTATTGTGAAATTTTATTTAACTAAAATATTTTACTCAAATCTCATTTGAACATAAAAGTTCATGGATAAACAAAGTACAACCGACAAGAAAATAAACATCCAAGACAGTCTTATCATATCCTAATACCAAAACAATAAATGATCTTACAAACTCATAAGAAATTAGAACACATCTTGATCAAAGGAACTGGTAAGAAAGGATGGAGAAAAAGGTTTGCAAGAGAGTCATAATTAATAGTGCTATAACAGCAATAATCAA